>JACDIV010000061.1:0-86036 GCA_022244645.1 Thraustochytrium striatum | reverse complement strand
CGCACCAGGCCAGAGCCGCAGCGCCACCAGTTGGCTTGGCGTGCCGCTATTGGCACGGTACGAACCAAGCCTGGTTTCAATGCCAGCACCTTGCACTGGCTGGTGTCCGTCCGTCCCTTTTGCTTCTCCACCTATTCATCTTGGTCGTCGTGGAGCGTCTCATGGGATTGCCCATCACGATGAATGCGGCGGCGAGGACAATTATGCACGCCTCCACCTCCCTCTCGTGGCCCTCGATGCCCTCAAAGTCTCACACCCGCCCACCTCGCACCGTGGTGCATCATCAAAGTGGCCAGAATCGTCCTCTTCCGCGTCTTCCTCCTCATGCCAGGTCCAACCGGCGCCACAGTGTTCCAGGGCGTCGCCAAACCGCCGCAACACCTCGGCGCGCTCCATATCCTGGCCCAGAGCCCAAGCACCCGGCCTCTTCGGCAGTTCGTCTCACTTGGTCGCCGCTCCTTGGCCAAGCCCACCTCGGTGTCATCAAAGGCGACAAGCACCGCCGCGGACTTGTTGCCGCCCAGCAACGAGTCGCCAAGCTGGCCAGTGACCGTCACCGCCTGCCGGCCCAAGCCCCATGCCGTCTTCTGCCCCTGCCCCTGCCCCTCTTGGTCCCCTGCGAGCCGTCCACCACAAGTCCATCAAGCCTGAACGACGACGACCATGACGAGCCCGCTGGAGAGGATCGAGCCTCGAGGAGCGACGAGTTCAGCTCATGAAACCGCTAGTCTACCACACGGACGCGAGCGTTGCCGCGCTTTCTGCCGCGCTGCAAGCGCTCTTTACCAGACCAGATAGGTCGTCTTCGGGTAACTCTTCGTCTCAAGCCTGCTCGACAGGTCGCCACAAGTGAAACGCGGAGCTGCGAGCCCGGCGGCAGTGCTTTTCACCTGTGTGTCGAGAGCGCAGGGCGCTGCTCCGTCCTCTACCCTGCATCCCGGTGCCTCGGCGTGCGTTTCCAGTGTCCAAGGCCGCGAAATATCGATTCGGGTGCTCTCGCGCCTGTCACATCGCGCCCAGAGCCCGGCAAACGCTCTAGCGCCCTCTGCCCAGGCGAGGCCACACCCTTCGTTGCGCTACCTGCTCCCAGGTCGCGCTCCTTGTCGATGTTTCGCTTCCGCAGCGTCGCAGTCCTGCCAGCCTCGTTCAACGTGCTCAGAGAGAGCAAGCAGATGCAGCGCGCCACGAAGCCGTCACTGGGCCTCTCCACTCGTCGGAGAAAGCATACAAAGCTCCCTTCCACCCGGCCAGTCCATAGCCTGTCCTCCGCGTGAGCTCGTTTCCGCCGCACTGTGCACCCATCTGTTTGCTGCCCTCGCGCAAGCCACATCGCGCCTAGAGCCCGGCAAACGCATTAGCGCCCTCCACATAGGTGAGACCGCGCCCACCGTTGCGTTCCCTGCTCCCAGGTCTCGCTCCTTGCCGCTGATTCGCTTCCGCACCGTCACAGGCTTGCTGGCCTCGGTCGGCCTGCTCAGAGTGCACAAGCCGATACGGCGCGCCACGAAGCTGTCAGTGGGCCTCTCCACTCGCCCAACAAAGCAACCAAGGCCCCCAACGGGCCTCTCCGCCCGTATCTCGGCCTCAGCGTGAGCTCGTTTCCGCTGTTCTGCGTAACCATCAATTTCTTGCTCTCGCGCCTGCCACATCGCGCCCAGAGCCCGGCAAACGCACTAGCGCCCTCTGCCCAGGCGAGGCCGCGCCCATCGCTGCGTCTGCTGCCCCTTGTACTCGCTCCGTGTCGCTGTGTCGCTTCCGCACCGTCACGGGCTTGCTGGCCTCGGTCGACCTGCTCAGAGTGCGCAAGCCAATACGGCGCGCCACGAAGCTGTCAGTGGACCTCTCCACTCGCCCGACAAAGCAACCAAGGCCCCCAACGGGCCCCTCCGCCCGTATCTCGGCCTCAGCGTGAGCTCGTTTCCGCTGTTCTGCGTAACCATCAATTTACTACCCTCGCGCAAGCCACATCGCGCCCAGAGCCCGGCAAAGTGCCTGGCACCGTCGACCAGAGCGAGGCCGCGCCCACCGTTGCGTCTGCTGTCCCTTGTACTCGCTCCTTGCCGCTGATTCGCTTCCGCACCGTCATAGGCGTGCTGGCCTCGGTCGACCTGCTCAGCGCAAGCAAGCCGATCCGCCGCGCCGTGAGGCTGTCAAAAGGCCTCTCCACTCGCCCGACAAAGCAAACAAGGCCCTCAACGGGCCTCTCCGCCCGTATCTCGGCCTCAGCGTGAGCTCGTTTCCGCTGTTCTGCGTAACCATCAATTTCTTGCTCTCGCGCAAGCCACATCGCGCCCAGAGCCCGGCAAAGTGCCTGGCACCGTCGACCAGGGCGAGGCCGCGCCTACCGTTGCGCTCCCTCCCAGCCCCCCCTCCATGTTGCTGATTCACTTCCGCACCGTCACGGGCTTGCTGGCCTCGGTCGACCTGCTCAGAGTGCGCAAGCCAACTTCGGCGCGCCACGAAGCTGTCAATGGGCGTCTCCACTCGCCCGGCAAAGCAATTAAGCCTTCCTTCCGCCCCCCAGTCCGTATCCTGGCGTCCGCGCAAGCTCGTTTCCGCTGTTCTGCGCAACCATCAATTTCTTGCTCTCGCGTAAGCCACATCGCGCCCAGAGCCCGGTAAACGCACTAGCACCTTCCGCCGGCAAAGCCGCGCCCATCGCTGCGTCTGCTGCCCCTTGTACTCGCTCCTTGCCGCTGATTCGCTTCCGCACCGTCACGGGCTTGCTGGCCTCGGTCGACCTGCTCAGAGTGCGCAAGCCGACACAGCGCGCCGCGTAGCCGTCAACAGGCCTCTCCACTCGCCCGACAAAGCAACCAAGGCCCCCAACGGGCCTCTCCGCCCGTATCTCGGCCTCAGCGTGAGCTCGTTCCCGCTGTTCTGCGTAACCATCAATTTCTTGATCTCGCGCGAGCCACATCGCGCCCAGAGCCCGCCAATGAGCCTAGCGCCCTCTGCCCAGGCGAGGCCGCACCCTTCGCTGCGTCTGCTGCCCCTTGTACTCGCTCCTTGTCGATGTTTCGCTTCCGCACCGTCACGGGCTTGCTGGCCTCGGTCGACTTGCTCAGAGCGCACAAGCCAACACAGCGCGCCACGAAGCTGTCAACAGGCCTCTTCACTCGCCCGACAAAGCAACCAAGGCCCCCAACGGGCCTCTCCGCCCGTATCTCGGCCTCAGCGTGAGCTCGTTCCCGCTGTTCTGCGTAACCATCAATTTCTTGATCTCGCGCGAGCCACATCGCGCCCAGAGCCCGGCAAACGCTCTAGCGCCCTCCATCCAAGCGAAACCGCGCCCATCGCTGCGTCTGCTGCCCCTTGTACTCGCCTTGTCGCTGTGTCGCTTCCGCCCCGCCACGGGCTTGCTGGCCTCGGTCGACCTGCTCAGAGTGCGCAAGCGGATACAGCGCGCCGCGAGGCAGTAAGTGCCCCTCTCCACTCGCCCGACAAAGCAACCAAGACCCTCTTCCGGCCTCTCAGCCCGTATCCTGGCGTCCGCGTGAGCTCGTTTCCGCTGCTCTGCGCAACCATCAATTTACTACCCTCGCGCAAGCCACATCGCGCCAGCCCGGCAAACGCTCTAGCGCCCCCCACCCGAGTGAGGACGCCCACCGTTGCGTCTGCTGCCCCTTGTACTTGCTCCGTGTCGCTGATTCGCTTTTGCACCGTCGCGGGCTTGTTCTCTGCTTGAGCGAGGCCGCGCCCATCGTTGCGTCACCTGGCCTCAATACTCGCCACTCGTCGATCGCTCGCCTCGACGCGGATGCCAACTCTTCGCTCTGGCTCGCGCTATGCAGTGCGCTCAAGCCGACAAGCGAGGCAGTCAAGCCGTCAAAGGCCGCCACCGCCTCCCGCCGAGACCATCGAGCCTCCTGACACCTTTATCGTCTTCTACCCGACCTTGCTCGGGCGCGCCGACCTTGTGTTCCGCCCATCCATCAACTTGCTCTTCTCTCCTCGGACGCGCCACAATGCGCTACGGGCCTGGCAGACGGCCTCGCAGCGTCTGTCTACTCGCAGTAACTCCTAGCTCTGATCACCATTGCTGTCCTTGCTGCGGCCAGCGGCAAGCACAAAGGCACTCTTGATCAAGTCGCGTCGAGCCCAAAATGATCAAAATCAACGTGGACAGTAGGTACCATCGCTTTGCACTTGGCGGTCTAGCACCGAAGGGCCCACGGCCTATGCGACACTAGCGCCGCCTCCGCTCACTTGCGACGCCGCGATCGCAAGCAGCTGCTCGGCGTCCCAGCTCGAGAGGCGCTGCAATCGTCAAGTATCGTCAACAAAGAAAAAAGATCCAGATCCGTTGTGGAGTTGGCGTTCGTGTCGCTTCTTTGTCAAGTCCTAGTGTTTTCGCTATACATTTCTTCTAAGGACTTTGAAATGAGTGGATGGGGTTAAATGAGCACGAGCAAGCGACATTCGATCACAAGCGATCATACCACAGGAGTTCATCAAATCTCATTCGAACTTTGTAATTAAGCCCTGTAGGGCTCGTCTAGTACTACCGTGGGGGACCAGGTGGGAAGCGCGAGTGTTGCTTGTTTTTGCTCCGCCCGCAAAGCACTCATTTTGGCTCTCCTGGTCGCTGCGCTTGCTTTTTCCCATTGTGCTGCATGGTTCCACCAGGCTCCTTGACGACATCTTGTCAGTCAGATTACCGGTACACAAGTGCGGTACCACTCGAGTACGCTCTTTCGGCTTGCTCGTCACAGGCGCCGCCGCCATCGCCGCTGCTGCTGCCTCGCGTGGCGCCACTTGCATCAGAGCGCTCGACGACCAGACCTTGTGTGTGCGCCCAGTGTGGTCCGGACAAGTCTGCTGGAGTCAACAAAGGTCATGATTTTGTTTTCGGCAGGTCACAGGTCGGTGTAGAGATATACGGCGCCGGCGCTGCTGGCGCCAGTGTCCTCGGCATACGCTCCGACGGCTGCCATGCCAGAGCCCGTGGCGACGGCCTGGCCAAAGCGGTCGTTTGCCACGGCGCCGAGCATCTTGTGCGTCTCGGTCCACGTGCCGCTGCTCGAGTCCAGCTCGAACACGTACGCCTTGCCCGCGCTTGAGCCGGCGTCATCCGCGCCGTACGCGCCCACCACGATCCGTGAGCCGTAGAGTGCAACGTCGTAGCCAAAGTAGTCGTTGCTGACGCCGTCCGAGGCCGCAAGCGTCGCCTCGAGCGCCCACTTGCCGTCCGAGCCACGCCGAAAGACGAGGGCAAAGCCCGGGTACGAGTCGTCCGACCAGACGGACGTGCTGTGCGTGCCCACAACTAGGCGGTCGCCCGACAGCGAGACGCTCTTGCCGATCAAATCGTAGCCAGACTCACACGCGTCGCAGGTCAGCGTGCTGGCCAGAGACCACGAGTCGTTAGCGTCCTTCTCATAGACAAAGATCTTGCCCGAGTCGCCGGCCCAGCTGCCCACGGCGGCATAGTCGCCATCAAGGCTCACAGCATTGCCAAACTCGCTGGCGCTCTTGGACACTGTCTGCTGCAATTCGAACGTCCCGTCCGAGTTGACCTTGTAAAAGTAGGCGCTCTTGCCGGCCGAGGCGCCAACCAGAATCCAGTCGCCCGAGATGTCCACGGCATCGCCAAAGTACGCTTGCGCCTCGCGCGTGCGCTCTAGCGTCTGCAAGAGCTTCCACGAGCCGTCGATCTGCTGCGTGTACACGAACGCCTCCCCGCAGTCGTTGTAGTCCTCGTGGTCGCCAAAGAAAGCGCCTACCACGGCGGTCGACCCATCGATGGCCACCTCTTCGCCAAAGTACGACCAGTCCGAGGTGAGCGGGTTTTCCAGCTCGTGCATCGTGCCAGTGTCGTCCGTGGACACGACGTAGGCCGCGCCCACGCCACTGTTGGTGCGCCGCGCGCCCACGATGACCAAGTCGCCGCTCACGTCCACGGCGTCACCGAAATAGGCCGAGCTGCTGGTGCCGTAGAGCGAGGCGCTTGGCGTGATCGTCGTAGATTCGAGCGCACGGTTGCGCAGGGCATTCCGCAACCCGGCGGCATCGGCGGAGGCCACGAGGGTGCCAACCACGGTCACGAGCTTGCCGACGATCATCTCCCTGTTGTCCCTGTTCTTGTTCCTGTTCTTGCTGTTGAAGTTTGGGTTTTGCCCGCAAGTGCCAGTGCGCCTCTCGATCAGTCAGCGACTCTCCACCCAAAACGGTGCACGAGGTAGGACGCAGCAGTCTGCTGTGCTTCCATCGCGCGCGCGATCTGTTGGCCTCGCGCACGCCGAGTCAGCTGCGCTCCTGCAGTGTCGGCAAGCTGTTCAGTGCCACCCCGTGCCACACAGTCCCGACTCTTTTCACTCAGACCAAAGCCGAACTTAAAAGTTCACTTTTCTTCCCATCCCCCTTTCCCCTCCTCCGAGCGCGTGTCGCTTCGGGTGCTGCTGAGGGGTTTTCCGAGGCACACCTCTCGGATGACACCACCTCGCCACGACCGACCACTTGTCTCGTTTCCAAAGTGGCGGCTCGGCTCGCTCGACTCGAAGAAGAAGATCGAACTGACGACCAATCCAGATGGGCAAGCCAAGCCTCCCGCCTTGGCCGCAGCCGCCGCCTCCGTGGCCCGCCTCGCAATGCAAGACGCTGTTGCAAGTCGCGTGCGGCTACTAGTCGTTCGACTGTGGCGCCCCCCCTCGGTTGCGCCTGCCAGCGACAGCTGCGTGGCTCCCAGGCAATGCGAGCGCTTGCGAACGACCTGTTGCACGAGGAGCTCTAGCGATGAGACGGATGCGGCGCGCCCGTGCTTTTCGATGTGCGAAACTAACGCACCACCGCCAAAAGATGATCGATCGTCTTTGGCCATCAAGCGCCAGCAGAATGCTCGCGTCTGCGAGATTCGACCCGGCACGCGGGCGCACGACGCATTCCACAGCAGAGGCCCACACGACCCCAGCTGTTGCAACTGCACTGCGCATCGTTGTTGAGCAAAGAGCAGCTGGATTTAGGTTCGAATGCACGCGTGCCAGCGTTCGGCCGATGCATGGCCAGGGCCAGGAGCAGCGAGGTGGACCTGTGGCTTGCAAGCAAGAAAAAAATAGAGAAATGTAAAAGGAATTCCACGCTTGCGCAGCTCGATTGATTGAGCGCGACGACGTGACAGGGCAGCGGCCCGATTTACGGCCACATGTTGCACAGCCAGCGAGGAAAGCCCTGCGGGCACGAAGACCTAGTTGTGGGCGCGGCAGTCGGTGCGGACGTCATGTCCTCGCAGTCGGGCGTGTCCGGCAGGCGCCGCACTCTCGCCGCGCACGTATTCGCCGCAGCCGTCGCTAAAGCACGTGTCTGGGCAGGTCACCGCGCCACACTCGTACGAGCGGTAGTTGCATCGTACCTCCGCGATCGTGGGCGCCGGCGTGGGCGCCGGCGTGGTGGTGCAGTCGGGCGTGTCGGGGCAGGCGCCGCACTCGCCGCGCACGTACTCGCCGCAGCCGTCGCTAAAGCACGTGTCCGGCAGGTTACCGCGCCACAGTCGTACGAGAGGTAGTCGCACGAGTCCTGGAGAGCACGCCTCGCACTGCCGATCCGCGCCGACGCGCCAGGCGCGAGGCAGGCGAGGGCGCCGAGGATGAGGATCGTTTTGGTCATGCCGAGGTTGGTCATTCTACGGAGTGGCTTTGTTGCTTGCTTGCTTGCTCGTGGTCTTGGCTGCTCTTGTTTGGGTTTTGCCTCTTGTCATTGCTGGTCGCCACAAGGCAAGGCAAGGTGGCGTACTTGAATGCGCGTCCGTCGCGCAGCTGGTCAGCGCTGTTGGAGCTGCACTCCTCTTGAAGCGCCGGCCGCGCTCTCACTGCGTGGAAAGCATGATCGGGTTCAGCATCAGCCCACCTGGATGAAGTACTTGGGAGCGGATGCGTCTGGACTGGACAAAGTGAGGCCCCAGAAGTGACTCGTAGGCCGCTGCCCCATCTCCGACTGATGCTGCTCTGGGGAGAGAGGCTGCGGGCCAGCATGGGCGGGGCTTCCCCATTCGAATTCAGAGCACAGCTGAAGAGCACGCGCAGCGGTAGGGCAGCGGGCTCTTTCAGCCCTGAGCCAGCGTGTCTCGTGGCAAACGAGCGAGGAAAAATCTACTGGTTGCTGGACAGCTGGCTGCAGTAGCGTCGGGCTCAAACGTGCAGCCAGCTCTCCTGCGGGCGTGCGTGTCTCTCTCTGGCGGCTTGTGTGCCACTGGTTCCAGGTCGGAGCTTGGGGAGCCCGTGTTGTCCGACTCGGACGCAAACTCCGATTGCGATTTGGGTTTCAGCGCAGGACAGCGGCGCTGAACCCACTTCTTCCTCGATCGACCGAGCCTCCCAACGCCCGAGTTGAGGGTCGAGCCGCTGTGACGAGACCCCCCTTGCGCTGACTAGCTGTGCGACTGGGCTGCTCTGCTGCCTGGCCGCGAGACCGTCGATCCACTTGGCAAAACCAAAACAACAACGAGCAAAAGCAGATCCAGAGCCCGGAAAGAATGACCAAGCCCAACGTCAGCAAGATGGCCCTCGCGGTGGTCGGCGCCTTGGCCTGCCTGGCGCCTGGCGCCTCCGCGCTTACCGGCAGCGAGATGCGCGCGCTGCAGGACTCGTGCGACTACCGCTCCTACGACTGCGGCGGTGACCTGCCCGGACACGTGCTTTAGCGACGGCTGCGGCGAGTACGTGCGCGGCGAGTGCGGCGCCTGCCCCGACACGCCCGACTGCGAGGACAGCTCGCCTACGCCGCTGCCCACGCCGGGTCCCACGCCATCGCCGGTCCAGGAGACGTGCGACTACCTGTCCTATTCGTGCGGAGCAGTGACCTGCCCGACCTGCTTTAGCGACGGCTGTGGCGATTACGTGCGCGGCGAGTGCGGCGACTGCTCGGACACGCCCGACTGCGACGACGTGGTCGAGGACGACGTCTGCACTGGGCTGGCCGCCGTCCTGCAAGCGCACCAACGGCTGCACGTGGGGCTTTGCCAGCGACTCTGACGACTCGCGCTCGTGCTTTACCGCGTGAAGTAGTGCTCAAGATAGAACGTAAAACGTAAACGCTGCCTGACCATGTTACCACCTACGCGGCAAACAGCTTTCGCGACCGTCGTTGCCACAGGCCCCTTGGCGCCGGCCGGACCGGGGATCCAAACTGCTGGCCTCCGGACTAGTAGCTCCGTGGCCTACGTTGACAACTGTGAGGCAGGCCATTCGGAAGGCAAGACTCTATTTCAAGATCCCTCCAGTCCCAGCGCATCCAGCCGACGCGCTCGGGGCAGGCACGACACTTTACAGCTCGGCGAGGTCGTCGCAAGGCCAACGGCGAGAGTCATCGGCGACGTCGTTCGTCGCGAGGCCCGCTTCCGAAGAGCTCTAGCGCAGGCGGCGCAGCGCCAACGTTCCCGACGACGGGAGCAAGCCGGAGAAGTGCGGAACGCGCTACCCGCCCAGGCGTCGATGCTGGGCAAGGCCGCGGGATGCACAAGGTGCCGCTGGCGAAGACCAAGGGCGTGCGCGTGTGCAGCGGTTGGCGGGGAGAGGATAGTTTCTTCTGGTTCTTCACTTCTCTTTGATCAATCTGGTCAGGCAACGACGCTTGAGGTCGCTGCGCAGCTGCTCGACGGACACCGGCGCGTTGTGCAGGTCCAGGCCCGTGCGCTCCCAGTGCCGCAGCAGGTCGCTCAAGCTCCACACGCTCTTGCCGCCATCAAGAGTCACGGGGTCGACCACCTTGTCGCCCACGACGCTCACCAGCCGGCTCAGACGCCGGCTCACACGCTTGGGGAGGCTCTGCCGCCGCTTGATCTCGGCCAGTTCCTGCCACGTCAGCTCGGCGACCACTCGGTGCCGCAGGTGCCGCTGCCACTCGGGCCACTCGGCGAGCCACGCCTCGAATTGCGCGTCCGTGATGGCCAGCGCATCGTCCTTGGCCGCCTCCAGATCCTCATCCGTCACGTCGATGTAGCTCGGGAAGATCATGGCCGTGGCCGCCACGGGCAGGTCGAGCACCTCGCGCAGGTCGATCTCGAAGCGCAAGTACACGCAGACGTCGTCCACCCAGCGCAGCGAGTCAACCTTGCGCTTGGCGTGCTCGTGCACGACCATGAGCCGCATCACCCTGCGCCCGAGGTCCCGCAGCTGCTCGGCGCTCTCTCGGGCCTTGGCGATCTCCACGACCAGGTGCATCTGGTTGAGCGCCCACACCGGCTTGTCGCCGCACGCGTCCAGCGAGTCGCTCATCCGCAGGAGCAGCTCCTCGCGCACGTGCTCGTCGTCGCCAGACAGCAGCTCGAGCACATCGACCCACGCGCTTGGCGAGCGCCTTGCGCGTCTCAAGAATGCCAAACTCCTTGGCGTCGCGCAGCCGCGACAAGAACCGCGCCAGCGTCGCGTCGTCGGGCCCCGTTGGCACGGTCACGGCCTCCACTTGAGCCTCGCTGCTCCAGAACGCCGCGGCCTCTGCAGCGCTCGCGAAACCAGGCCTTGCCTCAGACTGGCCGCCCCAACGAAGGTCGACGTGGAAACGGAGACCTGGCGGTCTGCCTCGCGAAGCCACTCGAGCGTCTCCGCCGAGAGCCCCGAGCCGCCCAGGAAGATGGCGTGCGGGTCGCCATTTTCGCGCAGCGGCCACTCGAGAATGCTGGCTGGCAGACTCTCCAGCGACGTGCACTGCTCCAGCCGAAGGTACCCACCGACGTGCAGGTCCTGCGGCAGGCTTGTGAGAGAAGTGCATTGCGTGGCGTCGAGGTTACCAGATACTGAAGACCGGCTGGTAGACTCGTGAGCGACGTGCAGTGCTCAAGCACTAGGTTCTGCCCGACGAACAGGTCCTCCGGCAGGCTCGTGAGAGAAGTGCATAGGAAGGCGTTGAGGCCTCCTGAGACCCAAAGACCGGCTGGTAGGCTCTCCAGCGACGTGCACTCCAAGAGATGAAGCGAACCCTCCACTCGAAGGCCATCTGGCAGACGACGTAGCGCTGTGCACGCCTCAAGACGCAGACTGCCACGCACGTGCAAGCCCTCCGGAAGACGGGTGAGGGCGGTGCAACCGGACAGGTTGAGCTGGCCACCGATGTCGGCGTAGCAGTCAGGCAGCTCGCGGATGGTTGTCCAGCCGCGAAGCCGCAGACCACCACTTGGCCAATGATCTCCCGCAACGCCACCAGAAAGGTCTCCATGTCCGCCTGGTGCTGCGCCTCCAACGCCGTGCACTTGTCCAGATCGAGCGTGCCGTCGACGCGAAGGCTCGTCGGCAAGCTTGTCAGAGCCGTGCAGCCGGCCAAGTCGCATTCCACGACGAGCCCCTCGGGCACGCTGGTGAGCTTCCGGCAACCATTCAGCTTGAGTCTGCCGCTGACCTTGATCAGACTCGCGGGCAGGCTGGTCAAGGCCGAACAGCCCTCGAGATTGAGGTCGCCGCCGACGCTGAGGCCGTCGCCCAGGCTTGTCAGGACCGAGCAACCGCGAAGATTGAGGTCACCGCGGACGCTGAGGCCGTCGCCCACGCTGGTCAGGGTCGAGCAATCTTGAAGACCGAGATCGCCGCCGACGTTAAAGCCATCGGGTACATGCTCGAAAGCATCCCATCTTTTGAGAGAGAGCCCGGCCTTCGGCCCCAGCACCGTTGAAAGCCGCTCGAAGAAGGCGCCCATGTCGCCGCGGTGCCGCTCCTCCAGTGCCAAACAGTAGTAAAGCTCGAGATGACCGCTGACGCTGAGGCCGTCGCCCAGGCTGGTCAGCGCAGAGCAGCCCGTCAGGCTCAGATTGCCGCCGACCACGAGTCCCTCTGGAAGCGCGGTCAGCGTCGAGCAGGATGCCTGATCGAGCCAAAGGCTCCTGCGCACTATCATCCCAGCGGGGGCCAATTTGCGCTCAATAAGCTGCCGCGCCTCGCGTTCGTCGTCGGCCTCGAACTCCTTGAAGGCTTGCATGATCAGGAACCTCTGGCCGAAAAGGGGAACGCCGACTCTCCGCAGATCAGTGTGCGTAAGTCGCTTACAGCGGAAGATCGTGCTGTATCTCGTTACGATCTCGTTGTAGTATTCACTCAACGAAATGATTTCGAGCACCTCCTTGATCGTCGCTTTCTCATCCAGCTGGACCACGCCTCCCGGCTCTGCGCCTAGCTCGCTCGCGCTCGCGTCAGCGCCCCTCGTCGAGCGCGTGCGACTGCCGCCCGCCATCGCTCAGCCCACACTGACCGATGCCCACACTCCGCCCACTCTGCGCCGGTACTGCCTCCGCCACTGCTGTCCGTCGCTTGCCTCCCCTCGTACCTCCTATGGTACGCTCCCTGGTTTTGAAGATTACTTACGCCGAGTTAGTCGCGAGGTTGACAGCAAGCTAGAGAGTTACCCAACGCCCACTTCGATGCCGAGTGGGGCTGCAGGGAGCACAGGGTGCCACCGGTATAAACCGAGGTCTTGCGCATGTGCCACCGCTGGTGGGGCGAGCGGCTCCTGGGTCGCCAGGAGCGCGCGCAATAGGTGCCGCTGGTGCTGGAAGATCGTCTCCACGAGGAGGCGACGGCTGGCAGCGAGGCCGTCGAGTTGGTGCTTGTTGTAGTAGTCGCGCACGATGCGGCGGAGTGCGGGCCAGTCGCCGGCCGTGCCACCTGCCGTAGAGAGGACCGGGATGAGGAGCTTGTTGGAGCCAAGGGCGGCGTCGTACTTGTCATGCTTGGCCTTGCAAGCGGCGGCCGCGACGGTTGGCAAAGAGCGCTCCGTGACAAAGCTCGTTGAGCTGATAGTGTTCACGGCAGTCACATCAATGATGACCGGCTTGGCAGGTGCTTGCAAGGTAGCATGGACGTCGACGCGGAGGTTGTCGCTCCCCAAACTTCGGTGCGAGCGGTGCCTCCCAGCTTGTTGAGGTGCTTGCAGATGACGTCGCGGGCCGCGTTGTGGGCCACGGTGGGTGTTGACGTGCTTGCAGTGGAGCGCGTGGAACCAGTTGGCGCTCGGCTTGCGCATCTCGGTCGCGCCGCAGCCGCACGTGGTTGGACTGGACGCCAGATCGGGACGAGCTTGGCCAGTGCGCTTGCGGAGGTAGGCGAGCCATTTTTGTGGAGGTGGCTGGTTGTGAGGGGAGAGGGAGATACCGAACAAGAAGAGATAATGGCAAGGTGGCAGAGCAGAGGCCAGAGTGAGGCCCAGAGTGAGGGGGCCAGAGTGGGCTGGCGGCTAGTGTGGGTCCAGAGTGGGGGCCAGAGTGGGCGCTGGCGGTTTGAGTGGGCCAGAGCCAAGCCAGAGGCCAGGGAGATCCAGGGAAATCGGGACTTGGGGAAAAAGTGCCACTTGGAGGGAAATCGAGCTCCAGGGCCAGCCAGGGCCTCCTCAAACTCTGCAACTCAAATGGATTCGTGACAACCTCGTCACCATGCGCGCGCTCGTGTAGTTGCGCCCCGCTACATCAAGGAGCTCTGCCAACCAAGGCGATTGATTTTGATGTTGTCTCTCTTTCAAGGGTGGCGCCGCTTGCCAGTCACCCGGATTGGCGCAATACCAAAGGTGCGCTTGAACTCGTGTTGGAGCATGATACGCTCCTTGTCCAGCCGTGCGTCGTCGCCTGGAGATGCCGGCGTTGCACGTCCGAGGTCGATGAGCTTGACGTCGCCGCTGTCGTTGATCACAAAGTTGCGCAGCGCCACATCCCCGTGCAACACCCGGCGAGAGTGCAGCGCGTCCAGTGCCGCCTGAGCCTTGGCAGCCGCGACGTCGGTGCCGTGCTTGTCCACGAGAGCGCGCCCGGGCTCGGAGTCGAGCGAGTGACCCTCCTGCGACGTGATGAGCACATACCGACCCCGGTTAACGTCGCCCGCGTAGACGAGGTGCGGGAGAACGTCCCCCTGAAGGTCGGCGTGCTCGTTGTACATGATCGCCTCGTGCTTCATGTCCTGAATCTCCTCGTTGATCTCCGGGTCCGCGTTGCCGATCTTCACAAAGCAGCTCTCGCCGTCCACCATGACGTCCGAAAAGCCGCCGCCGCAGTTGAGCGTGATCGCCTTGTTGTGGTCCAGCTTGAAAATTGGCAAAACGCCGCGCTGACGCCCGCTAGTGGCGCTCGTGGTCCCACGCAACCGTGCTGAGGTTCGCGTGGGGGCCGCGCGTGCTCTTCTTCTCCTGCCTCTCATGCTCCTCGTCGTCCTTGCCGTCCTTCGTCTCAATGGCTTTGATCTGGTCCTCGTCAAACTTCTTCCACTCGCTCACCTCGAACTCCTCGTTATCCCTGGCGACCGTCACGTAGAACCAGAACAGAGCCAGGGACATGGACATGGCGTCGTCGGCGCCCTCGCCCGTGCGGAGGTACTTCTTAGAGACGTCCACGCCGTGCTCCCCGTCCTGATTCACCGAGAGGCGAACAAACCAGGTGGCGTCGTACGTCGTCAGGACGCCGTACCTCGTGCCAACCAGCTTGAGGTACATGCAGAGCTGCGTGAGGGGGCAGTTGATGGTGCCGACCACCTTCCCATACTTGTCCTTTCGCACGTCCGTTTCGACCCCCAGCCAGTACCTGGATTGGTGGAAATCGACGGTGTCGCGGAGCGCCATATTGGTCTTGAGCTCCATCACCACCTCCACGCTCTTCGTGCCGATCTTCATGGAGTTGACGATGTCGGGCTCGCGGCCGCTCGACAGAGTCGGCTCGTACCACGTCGTGGTAGGCACCTCTACGAAGTCAAAGTCGTTCTCGCCGATCACCTGCTTCATGTACGAGATGACACAGGCTTGGACCGCCTTGAGGAACGTTCATCATGAAGTTGCGCAGGCCAGTCTCTCGGTGCAGCTTGAAGGGTTCCGTGGCATCGACTTTGTTGAAGTTTCATATCTGCCACTCGCACCCGGGCATTACCACGTTGTCCGGCAGGCCGCTTTCCGGCACGAGCGCCCACTTGTCCACAAAGTCGGGCTTGAAAAAGTAGGGATGACTCATCGTACTGACAGACTTGGTCCTCATCCACGTCGTCTTGGGGTCCTTCGCGAGCGCCTCCAGCACCGGCATCTCCGCCTCGGCGCGCGCGCTGGTCGGCGGCAGCCGCGCGCTGGTCGGCGGCAGCCGCGCGCTCGTTCGCGCTGGTGCGCTCGTTGGCCTCGGCGGTGATCTGCGCGCGGAGGGTGTTGATTTCCTCCCGCAAGTTGTTGTAGTACTCCACCACCCTGTCCTTGAAGAGCGTGGGCACCACCGACATGTCGTCATTGTCCATTGCCTGCTTCTTGTTCTTCAGGTCCTCCAGCTCCTCCTCCAAGGCGTTCATCCTGGTCCGCTGCTCGCCGGCATCCTGCAGCGCCCCCTGCCCCGGCGGTGGCAGGAGCAGGAGCAGGCTGTTGATCGGCCGTGCCATCGGCATTGCCCCTTCCACCACGACTGAGCCCCACCGCCCTCATCGCGCGCTTCATCACCACCGCCCTCGGCAACTCCGTCTCTGCCACAAAAAGAAGATCCGACACCTTAATATGCACACATTTGACACCTTAAAGCACATGTTCCGAGATCGTTACCCAACTAGCAAAAACGACGGAGGGCCAGAGCGCGGGCGACGACCGAGGACGACGCGAGTGGCTGCGACACTCCGTACTAGCGGCGCGGGCGCGCCAGCGCGCCCATCGACGCGGGCGCGCCCTCTCGCGCAGCGCACCGAACACTTCGGTTAGCGCTTCCAAGTTCATCGGCCGCTGGGAATTTAACCACCCCCAACGTACCCGCCGCCGACCGACATGCACCACCGAGCTGACTGTGCCGTCGTCTGGCCTTTGCTCCGTCGACAGGATGGGCTGCTACACCGCCCATGGCTTCGACGACCAGGCCGGGGCTAAACTAACAGTGGTGAAATCTGGGAATAGTTTTGATTCGGACAAAAGCAGGGGTTAATGCGTTCCGCAAAAAGCAACCAGGGTCTGCGTCCTGGTTCGTTTGTGTGGCTTCTGGCCTTGCAAGGTTGGAGGAGAGGGGCCCTCCAAAACTCCCGTAGGTGGGCTTTTTGGGTAGCCAACTGTGGGAGGAGCCGGCCTGGCCTGGCCGAGCCCAGCGAAAGAGGAAGGCCTCCAGGATCTGGGACTTGGAGAGAAATCGCTCTTTCAGGGTGCTTGGGTCTCCAAACTCTGCAACTCGATCGAGCACGTGACAACCTGTCACGATTTCATTTGATTGGGCACTTTTCTCGGTTGGGCCGGGCACTTTTCTTTTTTTCCTGACTTGGCCAGAGCCTTGAGCCTTGGCCGGAGCCTTGGCCGGAGCCTTGGCCAGAGCCTTGGTCAAAGCCGTAGCCAGAGCCGTAGCCAGAGCCGTAGCCAGAGCCGTAGCCAGAGCCTTGGCAAGAAACCAGGTTGGAGGCCGAGCTTGGAGGCCGAGCTTGGAGGCTGAGCTTGGGTTGTTGAAGTGAGTGAGAAAAGGCAATGCATTCATTTGGGGTTCAAGCGTAGGCCATGGCACAAATGGCTTGCTCCATGCGGGGGCTGAAGACGATCGCGAACAGCTCGCTGATCAGCTCGCGCGTGGCCATCGACGAGACCACACGGGGCCCAAACACGTCAGTGGCGACCTCCTCCATCGTAGAGGCCACGCTGTGGGCGAGGGTGCCGTCCGTGTGGAACGCCTTGCCCTTCGCCCACATGCTAAGCCCCCTACGGACCGACTTGCCAGGGCGCAACTCAGGCCAGATCTTCCACGCGGTCCCAGGGAAGCGCGGGGTGAGGACCGAGGTCAGCCGCCGGCCTCCAGCGCAACTGGACGCCCTCGCGGCACTTGTTGAAGAACGCGTTGCCGTTGAGCATGTCGCGCGCGATGGTCATCTTGCACCGGGCGAGACCGCGTCCGTCTCGAGAAGCACGTGCATCGCCGCCGTGTACTCGGGCCAGAGCGCGTCCATCCTTGCCTCCCTGGCCAGTTTGACCCGGAGCGGGGCGCACCTGGTGGTGCCGATGGTGGCGCGCGCGCCCATCCTTGCCTCCCTGGCCAGCTTGACCCGAAGCGGGGCGCACTTGCGCCTGCCCGCGGTGGCCTTCGCCGTCGCCTTCGTCGTCGTCGTCGTGATCCTGGCCATCGTCTCGGTGCTTGCTGCTTCTTGCTTGCTGCTTGGCTGCTTGCTGCTTGCTGCTTGCTGCTTGTTGCTTGCTGTTTGGGGTTTGGGGACTGCCGACGACTGCCCCGCGCAAGGCCCAGAAACTGCGCAACCCCCGCACAAGGCCCAGCAACTGCACAGACCGGCTAGCCGGGTCGGCTGGTCGACGAGCGACTAGCCGGGTCTGTCGACCGGTCGGAACGCGCGCGCGTTGCCCCCTCCCGCTCGTCAAGATCCAGACCGCACTGCGCACCGTGCACAAGCACGCGCGGTGCGGTGACCTCCAGCTTGGCGCCCTGTCGAGCCCGCGCTTCGTTCCGCCGGGGCAGCAAGGCGGGTAGATGCGCGCCATTCAAAAAAACCAGTGCAGAACCAGTGCAGAAGAAGCACAAGCAGAAGAAGGAAGGGAAGGTGCGCAGGTGTGGGTGAGCAGGTGGTGGGCAGGTGAGTGGGTGCGCAGGTGCGTTCCTACCTGTCGACGGACCGCGACTCGAGGCTCCGCGCCGCAGACCCAACCAGACCCCCAACCCAGAGCAGCAGAACCAGAACCAGAACCAGCAAGAGCAGCAGCAGCAGCAGCAGCAGAACAAAGAGCAAGATGGCAGGATGGTCACCGAAAAGCACGCGCAAGGCCGAGCTGGAGATTAGCCTGTCGTACATAAAGGACGCCGCTGTGGCAAAGCAGACCACTCTTCGCGACGCGCTGGAGAGCGTGATCCCCGACGACGTGTACTGCATGGTCTGCTCCATGGCGTACAGCTTTGAAGAGCTGCTGGTCGCTGGAAACGCCAAAGCCCTCAGCTACCTGATCAACTCCGTCGGGCTAACGTCAACAAGGTGCACGAGGACCAAAGGCCGCTGCACATCGCCATCGCCTACAAGTACGTGGACGTCGTCAAGGTCCTGCTCAGCTCCCCCAAGATCGACGTCTTCGCGGAGGCCTGGGAGACGCTCCGCATTCGCTTCCTCTCCCCCTTTGAGATGGCAATCATCACGGAGCAGCCCGACATCATCAAGGCCATCGCCGACGCCGAGCCCCCGTGCTCCAGGTCACCAACCCGTCCCCGCTCAACCTGGCCATCGAGTGGCGCAACAGGCAGATCGTCAACCTCCTGCTCGACATGGGCTGCTACGGTGCCGAGCACAAGCCCGACCACTGGCACCGCGTCCCCCTCTGTGTGGAGGAGAACAAGTCGTTTCTCGCCGCGACGGGGCGTCACGAGAGCTGTCCGGCTCTTCTGTTCGCCATGGGGAGGGGCAATTTCGCCATTGCCTCGATGCTCCTGGACCGCCTCCCACAGCGGACGCCGGACGAGCTGAGCGACGCGCTAGTCATGGCGCGGTTCCGCCACAACGACCGGCTCACCACGACATTAATTGCTGCAGGAGCCACCGACGACCAGGCCAGGGTCAACAAGTTCCAGATCGCGATCGAGTCGAGGCGCGAGACGAACAAGTTTTTGAGCGAGGTCCTCTGGCGCGCCCGTGCCGAATGGGACGACCAAGAGCAGGAGCGGCAGCGTGTTCGGGACATGGTCAACGAGCTGTCCAAGAAGGTCCTCGAGAATTTCGAGCGGTCCAAGGCTCTTTCCGAGGCCCCCTCAGAGGCCGCCTCCGAGGCCCACCCGCAGCCGGAGCAAGTCGAGCTGGTGCCTGAGGCCGCCCCACAGCCAGTGCCCGAAGCCGAGACCGACTCGGAGGAGACCGACTCGGACGAGCCCAACTGGTGCAAGTGGATCAAGTGGATCAGCAGGATGTACGAGTACTTGCTTCTGGCCGAGGCGATCTTCACCTTCATCTTCGACCTCTTCAACCTCTTCTTTCCTTCTTAATCTTAAAAAAGGCTAACCAACCCTGACCGACATGTGACCTTTTCTTGTGCTCGCTCTCGATTGATGTGGGTCATTCAAATCTTGATCTTGATCAATCCATCAGAACCAGTACAGAACCAGTACAGAACCAGTACAGAACCAGTACAGAACCAGTACAGAGCCAGTGCAGAACCAGTGCAGAACCAGCGAAGGAGGAGGAGAAGGAAGGAGGGCGCGCGAAGGCAGGCAGACGGACAGGCGGGCACGTGCGCAGGTGCGCAGGTGCAGAAGGAGGGCAGGTGGACAGGTGGACAGGGGGACAGGTGGGCAGGTGGGCAGGTGGGCAGGTGGGCAGGTGGCAGATGGACAGGTGGATGCGCAGGTGCGCAGATGCGCAGATGCGCAGATTGGCAGGTGTGCGCAGGTGCGCGCGCAGGTGCGCGATTGCGCGAGTGCGTGATTGCGCGAGTGCGCGAGTGCGTTCCTACCTGTCGACGGACCGCGACTCGAGGCGCCGCGTCGCAGACCCAACCAGAACCCCAACCCAGAGCAGCAAGAGCAGCAAGAGCAGCAGCAGCAGCAGCAGCAGCAGCAGCAGCAGCAGCACAGCAGCAGCAAGAGTAGCAGCAAGAGCAGCAGCAGGAGCAGGAGCAGCAGGAGCAGCACGTCGACGGCAGAGGGACTCGCGGGCGTGCGCTAGCGAGCAGCAACAGGAGCAGCAAGAGCAGGGCAGCAAGAGCAGGAGCAGGAGCAGCAGCAGCAGGAGAGCAAGATGATGGTCGGATGGACGCCAGACCAGGTGCGCAAGGCCACGCACAAGGTCCCCGTGCCGCCAATCAAGGACACCGCCGTGAGGAAGCAGGCCGCCCTGCGTAGCGTGTTGCCCGACGGGCCCATGGCCGACGTGTACACTGATCTGCTCGCTGGCCTTCACGTTCGACGACTGCTCTTCGCCGGGAACGCCAACGCCCTCAAGCACTCGATCAAGTTCGCCGGGGCCGAGGTCAACAAGGACCTGGAGGGCAAGAGGCCGATGCACATCGCAATTGCTACAACTACTTGGAGGTCGTCAAGGTCCTGCTCACCGCCCCCGAGCTCGACAATCTTGCGGACGCCCGGGACATCCTGGCATGCCCGTCATCTCCGCCTTTGAGACCACCATCGTGACCAACAAGCCCAAGATCATGCGCGTCATCGCCGAAGCCAAGCCATCTGTGTCCAGGCCACCAACCCGTCCCCGCTCAACCTGGCCATCGACTGGCAAAAGCAGGCCAACATCAAGCTACTGATCGAACTTGGGTGCCACGGGCCCGAGTACACACCCAACCGCTGGCACCGCGTCCCGGTCGAGGTCGAGAAGAACCAGACCATGCTCGGCTTGGCGGGCGCCACGAGAGCTGCCGGCGCTGCTGCACGCCATGGGAAGGAGGTTCTTCACCACCGCCCACAAGCTTCTGAACCTCCTGCCCCGCGCACGCTGGACGAGCTCAGCGACGCACTTGTCCTCGCGCGCCACTACCGCTTCGACAGGCTCGCCATGGTCTTGTTCACCGCGGGCGCCGACGACGACGCGGCAAGAACGGACAACTTCAAGGCCGCCCTGGAAGCGAGGCTCGGGGCGTACGAGTACGTAAAAGCGACCCTCAAGCGCTCCCGTGCCATCGACGAGGAGCGAGAGTGGAAGCGGCAGTGTGTTCGAGAGGAGCAGCACGCGGCGGAGAAGACCAAGCTGGCCGAGGAGCTAGAGCAGGCCAAGACCATGTCCGACGCACGTCTGAAGCAAGCCAACTGGTACAAGAGGTGGTTCAAGGTGCAGGGATGGTGGTTTCTGGGCGAGGTGGCCCTCAACCTCTTCTTTTCTTCTTCTTAAGCGCATCTCCCTCTCTCCCTCTCCCTCTCTCGCTCGTCTTGGCAAGCCCGTGTTCCGCGCGAGAACCGCCGTCCGGGCAACGAGCCACGACCAACGAGCAGTCCCCGGCCGTTACTGTTACAGTTAGTGACCGTTAAAATCCAACTCTTGACAGTTACAGACGGTTTTAACGGCTAGAAGTGTGAACTCGTTGATAAATTCACACAGTTGTGCTCGTTGGTTTTTTGACAAAATTCAAATATTTGAGGTCTGAGAATGGCGCTGAAAATTACGTGGCGGCTCGGTGGAGGTTGCACGAGCAAGACTGGGCGGTCCGTCAAGCGAATCCTTCTAGCGCCTTCACACGGCGCCATCTCTCGCGTGTGTTTTCGCGCTGCCTGGTCGTCATTGTGGTGCCCAAAACCGAGCTCTCGCGTTCCAAGGCGAACGCGTGTGCGAGCGCGGCCCCGCGCGCGGCTAGCTGGAGGTCAAAGCTTTCATGTTAGATTACGTGAGGCTCTCGGCAGAGATTGCGTCTTGTCCTCCGTGCCGGCGACGGTGTACAGCCGTGGGCTTGGAAAGCGGACACCCCTGTCGGCCACCGTGGTGGCGCGGTCGGGGTGATGCCACTTATGGCCACTGCCGGGGGCGAGCGGGGCGAGTCTGAGCTCAGCGCGGCGACGTCCTCTGTTGGGGCTAGCGGTGCGAGCCGAAGCTCAGCCCTGCGACAGCCTTCCGGCGCGCTGCGCGAGCCGAAGCTCAGCGGGGCTAAAACCTCCTGGGGAGGGGGCCGTGGCGCACGCGCCTCGGCCGGTCCCACGTGACAGGGGTCACGGGCGCGTACTGGTGGTCCCGGTCCGTCCGGCCGCAGCGGCCTGGCCCGGGGCCTCCTGCGTCCGTGCCAGGGAGAGGTCACGTCCGGCGGCAGCCGTGAGTGAGTCGGGCGAGCCGCAGCTCAGCCCGGCTGCTAAGGTCTGGGCGCAGTGCCGCGGCCACGTCATCCTCGTGCCATGAGACGGCTACGGGCGGCTGCGGCGCAGGTGCGACGCGCGGGCGGCGACAGGAGGGCGGGGGGTTCCAGGTCTGAAGCGGTGCCAGCGGCGCGCGCCGCTCCCTGTGCGTGGTGGCGCTGGATGTCCCGGGATGAACTGGGCGACTTGGCCGACACGGTAGAGCTCCTCCCTGGCGATGTACGCGGTGAGCACCATGATCCGGCCCGAGACGCTGTCGGGCCGGGCGCGCTGAAGCGTGATGGTCGCCGGGGCGGCGCGAGTGTCGACGAGGCGCTCAGGGTGGCCGCCGCGGGCCACAGGTAAGCTGCGAGCAGGGTGGCTGTCATCTCCGCCTGCTGTGTGCGGACATCCTCGGCGCCCTGGCCGACGAGCGCTAGCTCGGCAGCCGAGTAACGGATGCAGCACCTTGCACCCAGGCCAGGCCCGGCTAGCATCGCTGGCCGTGCGGACGATGCGGGCGCGGGTCGTAAGGCGCGTGAGCGCCGGCACGGGCTGCGCATCGCGAAGGAGGAGGCGGGTTAACCGAGCATCCTCCCGGAGGTCGCGGCGATGCGGACGGGCGCGTCGAGCGCGTAGGCGATACGTAGCGCGCGTGTCGGCGCCACGCCGAGCGACCTGCCGAACGGCTGTGCGGCTGAGAGGGACGCGACGGGCCCCAGGGTGCCCATCAGCTCACGCCTGGTGGTCGTCGGGAAGTCGATCAGGCGCTGGGCCCAAGCCATCGCCTTGCGCCGCCTGGGCGCTGGGATGGACATGGTCATCGTGGAGGCCCACCTGGTGCTGAGGCTGGCGACGTAGCATGCGTCGTCAATAATGCCGATCAGCTCGTAGTGCGGCGCACTCCGGAGGCTCCTGGCAGGGCCTGTCCGGCGTCGCGCACGACCTCGGCATGGATGGTCGCCTGCGTGGCGACCTGAAGCCGACAGAACAGCGGCGCGCTCCGAACTGCAGGGGGCCGGCATCGTATGGCTGGTCGGCCCAGCAGCTTCATGGAGCACGGTGCTGCGGACGAGCCTTGTGCGGTTCTTGTAAGCGTTCTTGATGTCCGCGGAGAAGGCACCGAGCGGCTCGTCACGAAAGGTATAGCGGGCCCGACGGACCGCACGCAGGACCGTGGTGATGTCCGCGCTGCGCATCTTGGCGATGGCGCAGATCGGTCGTTGCTGCTTGGCTGGTCCGGTTTGCCGAAGGACAGGACCTCGATGAGGCGGTACTGGCTGGGCGTGCTCTTGGGCACGACCGCGTTGGGCGCGACCGTGGCCTCCGGGAAGCCGGCGGCGAACGCAGTTGAGGCGGCTCGCTGGGGTTGCGCACACGGCCCATCGGGTGCCGCGGACCATCCGCGACGGCGGTGTCGATGATCGTCTGGACGGGCGCCGACACAGCCGGGCCCATGCCAACACGTGGTTGCGGTGGAAGGTGACCAACGGGGCACCATGGAGGTGCCGGTGGCCTGCACGCACGCCATCATGGAGTGTGTGGAGCCGGGCCTGGTCCGGCCACGGCGCGCGCGGCCGGGGGCCGCCGCGAGATCCGTGGCGATGGCATGGTAGTCGAAGGACGAGCCACATGGTCGTGATTCCGCGTTCTGGAGCTGGGGCGTGGACGGCACGGGCGATTGGTCGGGGTGCATCCAGAGATCGCTGGTCAGCAGAAGAACAGAGAGGCGCGCGCCGGCGGTGTCGTTGACAAAGCCGGGCTTTTCTCGTGGTACCGCTCGGGCGTCAGTGCCACCACGCAGAGCATGGTTCTCGGCGTCGCTGGCCACCCGACCGCGGCCGGGACTCCTGGATCCGCCAGGGCCGATGAGTTGAGACGCGGCGGGAACCGGCGGGTCACGACGCCACCGCTCGGGGCGAAGTACCGCAGGTCGACGTCGCCGGTGGTGAGGCCTCGCTGTAGGCAGTCGAGGGACGCGGCCACCTGGTGGTCGGTCAGGCAGAGGCGGGAGCGACGCTGTAGGCGCTCTTGAGCGCCTGGTCGTCGAGCTCACGCTTGCGCGCGCGCATGGCGCCCAACGGGTCAACAGCACGTGTTGGGGGCGCGGCGCGCCTCCACGTGATGTTGGGTTAGCCGCCGGGGCGGCGCGGGGCCAGCGCGTGAACGCCCGGGGCGGCGGTCAGCGCCGTGCGCGGCGTGTCTGGCGGTAGCGGCCCCACGCCAGCCCAAGGCTGGCGTGGGGAGTGCGCTAGGGCTGGGAAAGGCGGGGGCGTGCGCCCGGACCACGTCCAAATTGGCATGGGGCCCGGACACGTACGGATGGGCCCTGTCCGATCTGCTGTTGCCGGTGTTGCTCTTGAAATTGCTGCTCGAGTTCCTGGACCCGCTGTCCGTATTGGCTCTGGTACTGCAGCCGAGAGTACGTATCGTGAGACAGCGCCCCGCCGTTGCGCGGCGGTGGGTTGTAGCGCGGCTGCATGCCAAAGTACGGCATTGCGCCGTACTGCGACAAGTGAGGGGAGTTGCGCAAGCCGAGTCCTGGTTGGTTTCTCTGCGTGGCCTGGGGCCGCGGGTCCATCGGAACGCGCGGCACGAGCCGCCATCGCCGCTTGGCCAAGCACTCCTTGCGAACTCTCGTCCATTCTTGCCGTGGTGCTCTTCGTGGTGCTCTTCGTGGTGCTCTTCGTGGTGCTCTCCGCGGTCCTTGTTCTCCCTCTTGTTCTCCCTCTTGTTCTCCTCCACCAGAGAGCGGTTGCAACCTCGTCGCGCAGCAAGCGCTCCGCGCGGCCAGGTGCTCAACCAACATATGTCCTCGTGGTCGAAACGCGACGCTCTTCTCTACTCTCAGTCCCGAGAACGAGCAAAAATCAAAATAGCAACGAGCAAAGCCAAATTTTTTCCGGAAAGGGAACCTTCCACAGTCCCCACAAAATCAACGCACCAATCACAGGGCTAGAAAATCCACAGCGGACGTGCTCGCGGCCGAATCTGTATATTTACCAACGAGTAGTGTGAATTTTTGTCAAAATAGCAACGAGCAAAAATCAAAATAGCAACGGGCAGAAGAAAGAAACTCGAAAGGGGGTATGTTGGGAGTCATTCGCCCGGTGAAATCCACATTTGCAGGGTGGGATAGATGATTAAGCAGGCGCGTGCATGAACACTTGGCAAAGACTCCTACTATACCCCCCAACTGTGGGCTCGTTGCCAATAACACGTTGATCAACGCTCGTTGCTGTCCCGAAAAGGCCCTGGGAGCCGCTCGAGAGATTCTGCGCGTGCTAGAACTAGACGGGGCCGGAGGAGTCGACGTCAAGCAGCATAGGGTCTCTGCCGTCCTTGGCGACGGAGCAGCTTCGATTCCGTCCGGAGCCTTTACCGCCCTTGGACGGCCGGCTGTGGTCAGCACGCCCGCCAACATTAAACACTTGGATGACGAAGAGCTTCCGCTGGCGCTGAGCAAGCTGCGGCACCTGACGTTACGAGGGCGCGACCCAGATGCCAAGCCTGCTGCTGCTGCTCGGACTCGAGTCTGTTTGCCATGGGACAGCGAGCTCAATCATGGCTACACGAGCTTTTGCTACGCAGGCTTGACCACTGCCGAGGAAGTCGCTAGCCTGCTTGAGCGTCTTCAGGGCGGCGTACGGCTCTCCTGTTCCATCCACGTGGACAGGCTGTTCCAGCAGGCAAAGTTCAAGAACGGCAAGGCCGCTGTAGAGAAGATCCTCTATCAGCCGAGACACAGCACCGGGTGCTTGGTTCCCTCATGCCAGGACACCACGGTTCGGACCCGACGACGACGACCCCGGGGCCGCAGCGCCGTCTGCGAGAGGCGCTGTCGGCCGAGAGCAGGCGAGTCAAGCGGCTCTCTAATCACGGCCCAAAGGGGCGCGCTTCCCCCAATGCGCGGCACGCGCATGATGGCACGCGCGGCACGCGCGGCACGCGCCTGCAAGCGCAGCGGAGCCAGCGGCAGCGCCATCGCCGCTGAGCCGCGACCACCATAACCCAATCGCGACTAACTTTGCATCAAGCACATCTTTGCACACTCCGAGAACTACTACAGGTTATGGGCCTCCACCCTTCCGCATGGCCATCCCCTTCGAGGTCTTGGCCTACACCGATCTCACCGGCGACAAAGTAACGGCCATCAAGGACACCTACATCGCTCAGCAAGCCGAGCTTGCCGCTCTCAGCGCGCAGGTGGCGCCGCGCAGGTGGCGCCGCTCTCTCAGACCACCACCCCTCCGCCGTCGGCCGTTTCCTCTCCAGGCCCGGCGCACTCCAAGGCCTCCTTTCCGCCTCTCAAGGAAGTCTCGCCACGTCTCTCTACGGTGAAGTCTCGCCACGTCTCTCTACGGTCAAAGCGCAAGGGCTCCTCTCTCTCTGGACCCCACTACGCCGACGTCGGACCCCCACCCACTCCCCGCTCTCTGCGCTCTGCCGCACCACCAGTGCGCCGCACCCCAACGGCACGCGCCAACGGCGTGCGCCTCCTCGACACACTTCTCGACACGACCAACTTCGAGGCGATCATCGTCAACGTCCGAGTCCAAATTCCCGCAACGGACATAGTGCTCGCGCCTGGCTTCGGCGAGATGCTCACATCTTCGCCCTCTTCGCCGCGCTCACCGTGCACCAGTACCGCATCGAGCACCCCATCCGTCACCATGGACTCGGCCGCAGCGACTCTCGTCTACGGCTTGGACTCCGCTCCACACACGTCCTTCTTCGATCTTTTCCCCATCCTTCATGACCTCGGCCTAGGCACCGCCGCAGCGCAGCCCACGCCTCTCACGCAGCTCTCTCCGCGGCCGGATTGAGGGGGAGGAGACGGACGTCGTTTCCGACCTTCAGTACAACCCGGCCCTCGGTCAATCAACATCGGCATGGTCTGGGCCACGTCACCATCAACCTGAGCTAAACACGCTTCAACCTGGCGTTCGCCCTCCACGAGGCCAGCCGCTACGCAACGACACCCGGCCAAGCCCACCTTCGCGGACCCTAGCGTCTCGGAGGGTTCTTCTGCGACGCCAGCTCTGCAAGCACTCCGGCGTCGGCCAGGAGCGACACCGACATTGTGGCCTCTCGGGGCCGCATCTTTTTGCACATCACGAACAGACATCACGAACAGTCTCCGCGGTCGAGACACCCGACCGCCCGCCGGCGAATGATCCAGTACTACAGCGACCGCAGCTCGTCAAGGTCGTACACGTTCCCGGGCATCTGCATCCGGGCGACGGGGCAACCAAAGCCCTGCCCAAGGCGGCCTTCTACGCCTCGCCACGGCGGTACACGACGGCCTGAAAATCCGTGAGTACGACATGCTTGTCCGAGCTGAGCTCGAGGGGGAGTGTAGAGAAGATCCTCTATCAGCCGAGACACAGCACCGGGTGCTTGGTTCCCTCATGCCAGGACACCACGGTTCGGACCCGACGACGACGACCCCGGGGCCGCAGCGCCGTCTGCGAGAGGCGCTGTCGGCCGAGAGCAGGCGAGTCAAGCGGCTCTCTAATCACGGCCCAAAGGGGCGCGCTTCCCCCAATGCGCGGCACGCGCATGATGGCACGCGCGGCACGCGCGGCACGCGCCTGCAAGCGCAGCGGAGCCAGCGGCAGCGCCATCGCCGCTGAGCCGCGACCACCATAACCCAATCGCGACTAACTTTGCATCAAGCACATCTTTGCACACTCCGAGAACTTCTACAGCCGCCAACAAGGCCGACAAGATCACCAATCAGGACCAACACGCGCCGCCAGACGGGCCTAAAGCGCCACTCAAGCCTCGGCCTGTGCTCGCGAGCAGCCAGAGGCAAGTCCACGAGTACATCAGCCGCATTCGAAAGGTGACCGTGGTTCCATTGGCAGAGCTAGCCTTCGCCTTGCTGCAAGCCTTCGTCATGTTGAACCCAGAGACGCGGAACCCTCGGTTCTGGAAGATGTTGCACCAGTACGCGCCGACCGGAACCAACCCTTACTGGATCGCGGCATACTTCCCGGCCGGGATATCGAACCATACCAACGGCATCGAGAGCAGCCACAGCCGGCTCAACCAGTACGCTGGAGGCAAAATCAAGCGCCATGACGTGTTCTTCAAGCTCCCACGGGCCCTGCAGACCGAGGCGGCGCGAACACGCAAGGTCGGCGGGTCAACGGAGCCACGATGGAGAACGTCGGCCACGGTGGACCCGGAGAGTATCCATGATCGTCTTGGCTCGCCGCGAGATTGCATGCTGAACGGGGCGTGGACTAGAGCGGCCAGGATCATCAACGAGAGCTTTCGGAGGGTGGTCCAGATCGTTGGAGCAAAGCCGCTTCATCAGAACCTTTTGCTCTTCTTCGTCAAGAACGCCGAGCACAACAAGGCCAGCCAGGACAAGGGCGTTTGCACTGATCTGGTGGACGCAGCCATCGACACAACTCTGCTCTGCCCTGTCAAGTTCGTCACCACTGGAGCCCAGCAGCGTGCTCTGCAGCAACGAACTGACATATCGAGTGCCGGCGGCGAGGCGAACCAGGCACGCCAACACCTCGACGACGTCTTGTCGGTTTATGAAGCTGGAGCCATCGTGACGGTCACACAAGATCCTGGGCCCGGCGTGATGTTCGGCTGCACGTGTTACGGGTTTTACAATTGGCTCGTCTGCCCCATCTTCTCGCCGTCGCGTACATGACACGCGTCTTGCTGCCGCCCAGCGGCAAGCGGGTGCAGATCCATACCTTGCGAAGGTACACGGTTGCGCCGCTGCGGGAGCAGTTTCGCAAGGATCTTCCCACGAGCTGCTACCTTGGTGCACGGGGCAGGCCTTTGGCGCCGTCCTTTGGCGTCATCAACATCAATAACTTTGACCCCACCTTCGGCAAGGCGCGCAAGCCAAAGGAGACTGCGGCGAGGGCCGCAACGGCCGCAGCCACGAAGAGCACCGCGGAGGTCATCACCGTGGAGACTACCGCCGCAAGGGAGCGCGTCGGCGAGGGCATCAGCAAACGCGCCAGCAGGAGCGAGAGCAAGCGCAAGGGCGTAGCTCTTGGTGCTCATCAACCACCGCGACGCCGGGCAAGAAGGCAACTGCGTGCCGTGCCAGCAGCGGCGCTCGAGAGAAAGTGCGAAAGATCATTGTGGGAGCCAGCACTGGAGCCGATGACGCGCAGACGGACGCGCGACCCAAGGACAGGCGTGACGCGCTCGACGAGCTACTTGAGACAGTGCGAACGTGCCCTGCTATTTCGGTCATGTACTGCCGAACACAAGATGAGACCAAGGTGAACATCGAAAAGACGTTCCTCGAAAACATCGACACCAACGCGCACCTGGAGTCTACGCTACTGTACGCCCAGCTCGATCTCTACCGATTCAAGCACAAGATCCCCAGCGAGCTTCTGGTGGTTGATCCGGGATTCGGCGGGTTGGTCTGGGAAGAGTACCAAGGAGGCAACCAGGCCAAGCTCACGGGCGTGGCGCACAACCTCCTTGGCCGCTACATCGACGAGCGGGTGCAGCGCATCTTGATCCCGCACTGCTACTGCAGCCACTGGGCCTTGATCGACGTGCTGGTGGGCATCACCGACCTCAAGGTCACTGTTCACAACTCGCTCAAGTCCCTGGGGCTGGGACCTCAGCGGAAGGAGATGTTCAACCTGCTCTTTGAATGCGTGTTCCCGACAAAGGGTATCGTGTGGACTACCGACGCAGCCTCCGCCGAACAGCCGAACCTCGACGACTGTGGGTTCCATGTCTCGCACAAGATCCGCCTGATCGTGTCTGGCATCGACCCTACCACGGACGAGGTGATCTCCAAGTGGCCCGGTTCACGCGAGCTCCGCAACCTCCTTGCGCAAGATTTGCTCGAGCTGCGGAGAATAACCCCGGCGAACGAAGAGCTTCATCAATACAGTCAGGCTATGGCTCGCAGCGTAAAAGAGACTCACGTAATCTAACATGAAAGCTTTGACCTCCAGCTAGCCGCGCGCGGGGCCGCGCTCGCGCACGCGTTCGCCTTGGAACGCGAGAGCTCGAATTTGGGCACCACAATGACGACCAGGCAGCGCGAAAACACACGCGAGAGATGGCGCCGTGTGAAGGCGCTAGAAGGATTCGCTTGACGGGGACCATCCAGTCTTGCTCGTGCAACCTCCACCGAGCCGCCACGTAATTTTCAGCGCCATTCTCAGACCTCAAATATTTGAATTTTGTCCAAAAAACAACGAGCACAACTGTGTGAAATAAATTTGTACATTTACCAACGAGTTCACACTTCTAGCCGTTAAAACCGTCTGTAACTGTCAAGAGTTGGATTTTAACGGTCACTAACTGTAACTGTAACGGCCGGGGACTGCTCGTTGGTCGTGGCTCGTTGCCAGGACGGCGGTTCTCAATTTCCTGCTCGCGCCAAGAGCCCAGCGAAGAGTCTAACACCCTCCACCCAGGTGAGGCTGCGCCCATCGCAGCATTCTCTGCTGCTGCTACTTTCCTCTTGGCCCTGATTCGCTTCTGCAACGTCACGGGCTTGCTCGTTCGACTTGCTCAAAGTGAACGAGCACGTCGCGAGGCAATCAAGCCCGCTCGATTTCTGCGCCTCTCCTGCTTGGTCGTTGTTCACCGTCAGCCACCCGGTCCAGCCCAAACTCGTGAATGGGCAACGGGCCTGGTTGGAGACCGTGGCGGTACTGCCCGTACCGCCGTACCTTTTGTGCATTTCCGGGGGAATTGCGGGCCTTCCTGACTGACTGAGAAAATTTGGTCCTCTCACATGTCAGTCAGATTACTTACGCCGAGTTAAGACTGGTCGCGAGGTTGACAGCAAGCTAGAGAGTTACCCAACGCCCACTTCGATGCCGAGTGGGGCTGCAGGGAGCACAGGCTGCCACCGGTATAAACCGAGGTCTTGCGCATGTGCCACCGCTGGTGGGGCGAGCGGCTCCTGGGTCGCCAGGAGCGCGCGCAACAGGTGCCGCTGGTGCTGGAAGATCGTCTTCACGAGGAGGCGACGGCTGGCAGCGAGGCCGTCGAGTTGGTGCTTGTCGTAGTAGTCGCGCACAATGCGGCGGAGTGCGGGCCAGTCGCCGGCCGTGCCACCTGCCGTAGAGAGGACCGGGATGAGGAGCTTGTTGGAGCCAAGGGCGGCGTCGTACTTGTCGTGCTTGGCCTGGCATGCGGCTGCTGCGACGGTTGGCAAAGAGCGCTCCGTGACAAAGCTCGTTGAGCTGATAGTGTTCACGGCAGTCACATCAATGATGACCGGCTTGGCAGGTGCTTGCAAGGTAGCATGGACGTCGACGCGGAGGTTGTCGCTCACCCACACTTCGGTGCGAGCGGTGCCTCCCAGCTTGTTGAGGTGCTTGCAGATGACGTCGCGGGCCGCGTTGTGGGCCACGGTGGCGGTGTTGACGTGCTTGCAGTGGAGCGCGTGGAACCAGTTGGCGCTCGGCTTGCGCATCTCGGTCGCGCCGCAGCCGCACGTGGTTGGACTGGACGCCAGATCGGGACGAGCTTGGCCAGTGCGCTTGCGGAGGTAGGCGAGCCAGAGCTTGTTGGGCAGCTGGGTCACGGCAAGCGACGGCGTGGTAAGCAGGATGACACCGGCCGAGGTCTCCTGGTTGGCCGCGTGGATGCGGCGAGCGAGGAAGGCCCGCTCTCGGCGTCCAGGGTCGGGTGGTTCGGCGTCGGCTGGCGGTGGCGGCTGCACGGTCTTGTCGCCGCAGGTGATGTCGAGCTTGCGTTGAAGTCGTGCGGCGTTGCCTGCATGTAGACCTTTGGTGATGTTGGAGGCGTGGATGTGGATGAGGTCTTTGAGCTTCGTTGCCGTAAGGAGCACTGCTGGTAGATGTTGTTCGGGCAGGACGTGTGGTGGCAGGCTCTCGGGGAGCTGGTCCCCGAGTCGCAAGATGGCGGCGACGGCTGGGTGCGTGCTCGGGTTCGGGGTGATGACCAGGTCGTGTAGGTGTGCGACGTAGAGCGAGGAGCAGGGCAGACACGTAGCAGGCGTCCGGGAAGAGCTTTGGGTCGAACACGCCAACACCACCTAGGCTGATGGGGAGCTGCGTGCGTGCGGCCCAGTCCTGTAGTTCTTCCGAGGTGGTGCCCAGCGGAAGGGCCGGCGCGGTCGGCTTGGCTGTTGGGTCAGAGACGTCCCAGATCCCGAGCTGAGCAACAGGGCCGAGTGGATGAGCGTGTTGGCGCGTGCGGCCAGGTCGCGGGTCTCCGTCGGCGGGTTGACGCGGAAGATGTATCCCAACTTGGCCTGCACCGAGAGTCGGAGGACCTGGAACGCTGCCTGTTCGCAGTGCTCGACTCCAGTGCGCCGGAAGGCCAGGAGCTGGATGATGCTAAAGTCGATGCGCTCGTGGAGGAACTTGTCGAGCTGGGCCTGGATGTATTCGGATGTGCCATGGTGGCTCCCGAGCCATGTTACGCCGCGGGCGTCTGTGACGGTGTCCAGGTCAATGAACTCGCCGGCGTCCGCGGGATTCGGCGGGTCGAGCTCGTCGTGGTCTGCAGCGGGTGAGCCGTCCATGAGGGCCTCTGGGTGGGTAGGAGGTCGAATGCGCGCATTGAGGGCGGCGACCTCGCGCCGGAAGTCTGCCGAGGCGTGGCCCGTGGGCAAGTAGTACTGCGTCTTGCGGGGGTTGTTCCGGAGTCCGATGGCGGCGGCGGCCAGGTCGAGGACTTCTGCGACGTAGAGCGCTTTGTTCTCACTGCGTGTCCACGTCTGGGCGTCGTCCATGTAGGCGATAAGCGTGGCTGGTCCCGGGACATGCTCAATGGCGTTGATCCGCGCCCACGCTGCCGGGTGCGTCACTTCGAAACGAGGTGAGCTGGGCGGCTGCGTGACGTAGGCCGTCTCGGGGCTCCCCTCGTCGAGGACCTTGCGCAGCACTGCCGCGTGGGCGTAGAGCTGACCGAGACAGAAGAAGACCGGGGACAGAGGCCCGCCCTGGATCGTGCCTTGTGCGCTCGTCAGGTAGAGCCGCGTGGGCTCCTCGGGGCCCTCCAGCTCGGTCTCGGTCGGCTGCGGGTCCTGGTCCGGGAAGGCTCTACCGTATATCACCTGCGAAGGGCGGCTGTATAGGCTCAGGAAGGTGTTCTCGAGCTCTGGCGCGAAGGCCTGGCTGATGAAAGGCGAAGAGCCGGGATTCGCCAGCTTGAGATCGAAGGATTATTTGCTCTTCGTCATCTGCACAGGTGAGTGAGTTTAGGACGTGACATTGTGGACCCCATGTCACGTCATTGACGTCATTGCTTTTCAGAGGGTGACCAAAAACAGAAGCGGACTGACATGTGAGCGTAAGTAATCTTCATCCATGCGGAGCAGCGGAGGAGGAGGCAGAGCCACAAGATGTCGGGGGAGGCGCAGCGCAAAAAGCAACGGCTGCAGGACGGCGGCGGCAGTGGCGGCACGCCCAGCGGCACCAGGACCAGCTCAGCGCGCGCGAGCTGGCGCGCCATCCCGACGGGCCGCTTGGGATCATCGCCGAGCTGGTTGGCCCGCGAGAGTGTGACAAGCTACCAGAAGCGCAGGCGATCCGAGCTGTGCTTCCCGCGGCCCTCACGGTGCTCGAGATCACGAGCGATAGCCTGCGCGAGCTCGCCGTGGCGCTTTGTGGAGAAGCAGAGGCTGACGAAGCCGACAGCGCTCGCGTGACGCAGGCGCTCGCCACGCAGCAGGCCTGCAGTATGATCATCATCGTTCCGAACGACACGATCCGCCAATCGGTCGGCGCCGCCGTCGGTGAGGCTCTTAGGGCAAACAATGCCTGCTGGAAGATGCTCGCGCTGGTCTGCGACTGCGAGGCGGGCGCTCTCGCGGTGTTGGAGGGCCTACAGCACAACCACGTGCTGCACAAGGTCTACCTCGAAGGCAGGTTGAACGCCGACTGCGGCGTGGCGCTCGGAACGCGCTTCGTACCCCTGGCACTGCGCTTTGTGAGCTCAAAGCGGACGTCGCAATCGACTGTGCAAGCTCTGTAAAGTACCTCGTGGACGGTGTCAAGTGCAGCCGCACGCTTCGCTCTCTGGAGCTGAACTTGCGATTGAGATACGGTGGTGGCACACGCGATCTGAAGCCATCCATGGAGGCGCTGAGCGACGTGCTACGAGAGCAGCAGACGCCGGTGGAGGCGCTTTGCATCCAGTGCGTTGACGTGGCCGACGCCGGAGGTGCGGCCTTGGCGGAGGGTCTGGCCAGCAACAGCACGCTCCGTCTCCTCAATCTGCACAACTGTGACGTCGGCCTCGTGACCTGTCGCGCGCTCGGCGCTGCGTTTAGCCCGTGAGAGCTCGGCCCTGTGCGAGCTTGACCTCAGCCACAACCAGAACGTCGGTGACGCCGGAGGAGCGGCCTTGGCGGAGGGTCTGGCCAGCAACAGCACGCTTCGTTGTCTTAATCTGACCTACTGCGACATCGGCATTTCGACATGCCGCGCGCTCGGCTTGGTGCTGGCCTTCGAGAGCCTGACGCTGTGCGCGCTCGACCTCAGCTTTAACAATAAGGGGGGAGACGCCGGAGGAGCGGCCTTGGCGGAGGGTCTGGCCAGCAACAGCACGCTCCGCCGCCTCAATCTGTGCCACTGCAACGTCGGCATGGCGACCTGTCGCGCGCTCGGCGCTGCGTTGGCCTCTGAGAGCTCGGCGTTGTGCAAGCTTAATCTCTACTTCAACAAGAGCTTGGGTGACGCTGCCGGAGCGGCTTTGGCGGAGGGTCTGGCCAGCAACAGCACGCTCCAGCGCCTCAATCTGAACAACTGTAACGTCGGCCTTACAACGTGCAGCTTACTCGCCATTGCGCTGGCTTCTGAGAGCTCGGCGCTGCGCGAGCTTGACTTGAGCTGCAACCTGGGCATCGGCGTTGCTGCAGGAGCGGTCTTGGCGGAAGGCTTGGCCAGCAACAGCACGCTTCGTCGTCTTGATCTGGACCACACCTGCGTTGGCAGCGAGACGAGGAGCAAAATCAGCGACCTGCTGTCGAAAGGCCGCTAGCTGGAGAGACTCTCGTGTCGAAAGGCACGAGCCGCGTACGGCACGATCTGTTTCACGACCCAGGGTCTCCGGCGTGCTGCGCAGAAGCCATAGGAGACCCGGCGAGGGATACTGGGAGGTAGAAGATTGCTTACGCCGAGTCAAGACTGGTCGCGAGGTTAACTTGGGTTATTTCTCTACTAGAGCTAGCGACTGGCTGACGAGTGCGTCCGGCTAAGGCGAGTCGGGTGCAGACCCGATTCACCCGCCGCGGACGACGCACGACATCGGGTTTATGTGGACGAGCACGAGCGTCACGCGTGAAGGGTCAAGGGGGTCACGAAGAGTCAAGCCGGCCTTCGCCCACCGTGTCTTGATCATCTGGTGAATGATCTTCACAATTTTAAAATGGCGGTGGCGCTTGCTGCGCACTACAAGAGTCACGACGCTACGGACGCGCCGCCAGGCGGTGTCGCGGGCGACTCTTGAGGGCCGGCGATGCGGCAGTGGCATTTCCGGATGGGTAGCGATGCTTTCGAGGATCGCGATGCATGAGTGGACTGGGACACTGGCGCGTTGTGCAGGTCCAGACCCGCGCGCTCCCAGTGCTTTCGCAGATCTCGCTCAAGCTCCACACGCTCTTACCGCCGTCTTGGGTCACCGGGTCGACCACCTTGTCGCCCACGACGCTTTTCAGCTGGCTCGGACGATGGCTTGGCGCCGGCTCGCGCGCTTGCGGAGGCTCTGCCGCCGTTTGGTCTCGGGCAGCGCCTGCCACGTCAGCTTGTCAACCAGCTGGTGCCGCAGGTACCCGCTGCCACTCGGCGAGCCACTCTTGGAGCTGCGCGTCCGTCATGGTCCTGGCCGCGACGTCAACCACGGTCCACCCGGCTTGGCTTGGGATGCAACGGGCTGCTACCGGTGGAGGCCGAGACCGAAGCCGTGTCTGCCACAGGTGGAGGCCGAGGGCGCGGTGCTGAACAATCGTCTTGACGACGAGGCGGCGGCTGCAACGTGGCCCTGGAGACCTGGGCAGCGCGCCGCAGCAGGATGGCGCGCACAGAGCACGCGCCAATTCCTGGCGGTGCCCTACCGGTACCTAGAGCCAGGCACGACGCAAGCATCGCGGGCGACGCTCGGATGCGACGGCTGACTGAGGCTACGACGGGCAGGGGCAGGAGTTGCTCTACTTGACTGCTTTCGAGGCAGTATGTTGGCGGCGGCGGACGGACACTATTCAACACCTGCTCTGCTCTGCTCTGGTCCGACGGGCGGGCGGGCGGGCGGGCGGGCGGGCGGGCGAGGACTTGAGAGGGGGGTCGCAAAGCAAGCGGGTGGGTCCGAGTTGGAGGCTGGCGCCAGCCACATCACATGACTTGCTCTGGTTGCTGGGTTTTAAACGTCGACAAACTTGGGGTTGCTGGCCGCGACCTGCGCCTCGGGTTGCCGTCGGCGCCGCTGACGACCTTGAGCGAGTCGATGCTCTGGGTCGCGGCTTGGCGGCGCTTGCGGATGACGACGCCCGCCGCCACGACCACGGCTACCGCGGCCACAGTGGCGACGGCGATAGCTGCGATAGTTCCAGGCGAGGTGCACCGGCTGCTGCGTCGGCGTCCGACGGCGTGCGAGAGACGGCCTCCGGCACGTCGCACGCGTCAAAGACGCCTTCGCTCTCGTCGAGCGAGTCGAAGAGCGCCTGGAAGACGAAGAACACGCGCTTGGTGCGCCGCAGCAGGTCGTCCGAGCGCGTCGCGACGCGCGCCGTGTAGCGCGAGTAGAGCGGCGGGCGGAGCACGTTGCCGCCCGCCTCGTTGCCAAAGACCGGCGCGGACTTGACGCAGACCTGCTTTTCCGCGCCCGACTCGACAAAGATGCCGAGCGGGAAGGCGCAGGCGCTCGACTCGGCCGAGTAGGTAAACTCGAACGCGTCGTCAAACACGGGCATCTCGTACTCGACCGTCGCGCCGCGGTACGTCTTGGTGCCCTCGTTGCCCACCGCGACGCGGACCACCAGGTCGCCCGGGACGTTGTTCTCCTCCGGGAAGATGGGCTCGTCGTCCTCGTCCAGGAACAGCAGGCCGGCCTGCACGACCTCGACGTTGTCGCCCCTCGCGAAGAGGAGGCCCTTGTCGCCCTCCGTCGTCTCGCACGGCGAAGGCAGGTCGAGCGCGAAAAACTTGGCAAAGCCCTCCTCGCGCAGCGCCTCGAGGTCCAGCACGTCGGTCACCTCGAACGCCTCAAAGCCGGTCTGGCGCCGCAGCTCGGTCACCTTGTAGTCCCGGAACGAGTCCGCCTTGTCCAGGACGCCCTCCATCGCCGTCTGCAGGCGCTGCACGGCCACCGTCATGTCGTCGCGAACGATGGGCGCGCCGCCGTGCACGATGCTGCAGAACGCCGCGCCGTCAAACTCGGGCTTGACGTACGCCAGCGCCTCGCAAAAGCCGCGCACGGCGTCGTGCGCGCCAAGGACCAGCTTGCTGAGCTCCTCCTGGGCCGCCACGCGCTCCAGCAGCGCGCTCAGGTCGGCCACCGCCGCCTTGCCGTCCTCCTCGGCCACGGCGACGTTGAGCAGCAGAGCGTCCGGGCCGGCCGCCGTGGCGAGCCTCTCGAGCGACTCGAGCAGGCCCTCCGCGCGCTGCTCGTGCAGCGCTACGCGCTCGCGCAGCCGCTCCAGCGCGCCCTCCTCGCGCACAAGCCGCAGCATCTCCACGTGCAGCGACTCGCCCTGCAGCGCACCTTGCCGAGCGTGGACTTGACCTTGCGGCACATCTCCTCGAGCAGCCCGCGCTGCGCCACGACGCGCTCGCGGGTGCCCTCGTCGATCGCGTCCTGCTCCAGCACGGCCTCCTTGCCGCTCAGTGTCTGCCGCAGCTGGCCCGTCTCCTGCGCTCTGGCCAGCCGCCGCTCGTCCAGCCTGCGCCTGCGCTGCGAGGTCGCCTCGCAGATGGCCAGGTCGTCGTCGAGCAAGTCAACCAGGCTGCGCTCGAGCTCCGCCCACACCTTGGGGAGCGCGTCGAGCACCGGTCCGGCCGCGGCGCTGCCGCCAGGGAGCCCAAAGAAGCCCGTCTGCAGCTGCACGAACTGCGCGTGCAGGACCGCGCTGGCGTCCACCAGGCCCTTGACCGAGCCCTGCACCTTGACCAGCGTCGCTCAGCAGCCGCACCATGGTCTCGCGGTCCGGGTCGTCGGGGTCCTGCGACTCGGCGATCGCGGCGGCAAAGTTGGGCCGCGCGATCTCCTCCTCGAGCCGGCTGGCGTGGGCCTCGAGCGCGTCCTTGGCCAGCGCGACCACGGCCGCCGCGTCCAGGGTCGGCACGGCGCGGCGCACCTCCGAGCACCGGACCGGCGTCAGCCGCGGCAGCGTGAGCGGCGGCAGCGTTGCAGCGTCCTGGTGGCGGTGCACGTGCGAGACCACGGCGAGGACCGTGGCCGCGGCTGCGCGACCTGCCGCGCCCTCCAGAGCAGGCACGAGCTCGCAGACGTCCTCGACCCGGACGGCCACCTCCTGGCCGACGTCGGGCACAGCGCACGCCACCAGCGCGCGCATCGTCTCGTCGAAGGGCACCACGGCCGACGACCTGGCGAGGATGACCTTGACGGCCGCCTCCTCCGGCTGCCCGAGCCCGTGCGAGGCCAGGATGGACTCCACGGCGGCCGCGATGGCCGCGTCGTTGAAGGCCGTGCCGTCCGCGGTGCACGACCCGGCGACGAGCCGGCGTCGTCCTGCAGCGCGCGGCGACGGCGCGCGGCCGGCTGGATGCCGCGCAGCTGCTCCATCGCCAGGCTCATGGCGCCGATGGCGCTGCCAGTGAAGGCCTGGTGGCTCCGGAAGGCGCTCTTGGCGCGGACGACGCAGCCTGCGGCGAGCTCCTCGCCGCTGCCAGGGTGGTGAGCTGCACGAGAGCGCGGGAGGACCGCGGCCATCTCCTCGGCCTCGGCGCGGAGCGTCTGCACGAGGCTCTCGCGCGAGTTTCCGACGAGCGTCTCGACGCCGTCGGCGACGGCGCCGAGAGCGCGCCTGGCGGCCGCCTGGATGGCCTCGATCTCGCTCGCGACCAGCTCCTTGTCCAGGCCGGCCTCCGAGTAGAGCGCCCCGACGATCTCCTCGTTGCCCTGCTGCACGAAGGCGGCCAGCTTGTCCAGGCTCAGCTGGTTGCCCTCCAGCACGGCGTCAAGGCCGTCCAGGCGCGCCTCGATGCGCTCCAGGTACCCGAGGAGCTGCTGGTCCACGACGCTCGGCGCCAGCTCCGTCCTGGCCTGGCGCACCCGGGCGGCCATGTCCTGCCCTGGCCTCGAAGAAGGCCACGGGCCGCGACGGCACCACGCGCGACTCGTCGCTGGTCAGCGCCACGACCTGGGTCTGGTCCACGGCGCGGAGGTACTGCTTGGCGAGGTCCTCCACCGCCCTGAGGCGCGCGAGGACGGCGGGGCCGCCGTCCGCCTCTGCGCCAGCAACCGCCCTGGTGATGTCGAGCAGCTCCAGCATCGCCCGGCGCGTGCCGGGCCGGGCGCAGCCGCCGACGTGATGACGAACATGGCCTCGGACAGCAGCGCGTACTTTGGCACCACGGACGCGCGCGCAAGCGCCGCGGCCTGCACGAGGCCGCACCGAGCATGCGCAAGCGCCAGCTCCAGCTCCAGCAGCGCGGCGTGCTCGTCGCCGAGCCCCGTCGGCAGCGCTGCGCACGGCGCCGCGCGGCCGTGGCCGGGCGTCTTCCACGAGCGCTGCTCGCCGGCGCGGCAGGGCACGTGGCTGCAGACATCGCCGGCGTCGTTGCTGACGAAGCGGCCCGCCGCGACCTTGGCCGCCCGGCCGGCGACGCTGCCGCCGTCGACGAGCTGCCCGGCGGCGTAGCTGCTCACCCCTTGCCGTGGCGCGCGAGCATCTCCGTCGCGGCGAGCGTGGCGGCGAGGCTGGCGCCGGCCTCGACGCCGAGCAGCGGCAGCTGCCGCGCCGCGACCTGCAGCACGTGGTCCGAGAGGGCGACCCCCGATGCGATGGCCACGCCGTCGACCTCGATCGACATGCCGGAGGAGGCCGCGGCGCCGGCCAGGCTGTTGTGCACGCGCACCTCCTGCAGCGGGGCGCCGCGGTCCAGCACGAACTTGGCGCGCCAGGCCGTCGCGCCGCTGGTGCAGGCCGGCGGCGCGTCGGCGGCCGCGTGGGGGCCGTAGTCGTTGTCGACCGCGCGAAGCGCGTCGGTGCGGTCGCCGCCGGCTTGGCGCACGTCGTACAGCATGACCTTGTTGCCCGCCGCGTCGACGAGCTCAACCTCGCAGAGCGGCACGCTGGCCGAGAGGATCGCGACCTCGTGCTCGGCGCTTGCGTCGGCCTTGATCAGCGCGGGCGGCCGCAGACGCAGCGTGAAGGCGCTGCCGGCGTTGAGCTCCAGCGTGCTCGGCACCTGGCCGAGCGGCTGGCCGTCCAAGAGGACGACCGCGCCGGCGAGGTTGAAGGCCCCGAGGGGTGAGGTCCACCTTGGCGATCTCCTCGCCCGCCTCGAGCTCCAGGGCCGCCTCGAACCAGGACACCTGCTGCAGCGCACTGCCCGAGTCTGCCTCTGCGCAGCGCACGCATGTCGCCACGTCGCCGTCCACGACCGCGAGGAGGGCTTGCTCGTCGCCGTCGCCAGAGGCGGCTGGCGCCTGCAGCGGCACGATGCGGCCGCTGCTGGTCCAGACGGCCACCTCGCAGAGCGATAGCGTCCGCCCGCCGGCCTCCAGCTTGACGCGGAGCTTGTGCTGGCCGGCGGCATCGGGCAGCGAGGCCCAGGCGGACTTGGGCAGGTAGATGGCCTCGCGCAGCGCTTGCGTGGCGGGCAGGTCGAGCTCTTGCGCGCTGCGCTCCAAGCACGACAGCGCGCTCTGGGCCGCCGCGGCGCCGCCGATGCCGTCGCCAAAGATCAGCGCCTGCTTGGCGCACGCAGCGAGCAGCGGCACGTTGTCGCCCCAGACCGCCACCGGCGGCGGCCGCCCGCCGCGCGCAGATCTCGGCCAGCGCCGGCGAGCCCAGGCGGTCCACGGCCACGTCGACGTCGTGCCTGGCGCGCGCGCTGCGAAAGGCGTGGACCAGCACCGCGTCGAGGGTGCATGGGCGTCCCACCAAGTCCGTGCCGCCGGCTGCTCGCTGGCGCTCGTCTTGACGCGGACGAGCGCGACGCGGTGGCGTGGCGCGACCACCACCGCCGCCACGAAAGGCGACGCATCGTCAGCGGCAGTACGCGAGCAGCCGCTGACGCCGACCGGCTGCGAGAGCGAGCTAAACTGCAGGCTTGCCACCTCCAGAGCGACGCCGTCCGTGTCGTAGGCCTCGACGGCGCACACGGTGAGCCTGGCGCCGGGCGCGCCTTCGACGTGCTCGATCCGCACGTGCGTCGTCGCCGCCGCCGCCGCGGACGCCGCTGCCGCGACGGCGGCCTGAACGCCCTCGACGCGGTCGCAAGCCGGCCGAGGAACCCCGGCCGGCAGACGCAGCCCTCGGCGCTGGACGCAGCGGACGCCGCCAGGTCCGTCCCGATGCTGCTGCAGGCCTTGCACGTGAACTGCCCGGCCAGGTCCTGGTAGGTCCCGCGGGGCAGGCCTTGCAGTCGCGCTGCTCGTCCAGGTCCTGGAAGGTGCCGGCAGGGCACAGCTCGCACGCCGTGGCCTCCGCGTTGGACCGGCTGCCGCGAGTGCACCTGGCGCAGTCGGCAGCGCTCGTGAGGCCTGCCGTCTCGCCGATGGAGCCCGCGGGGCACGCGGTGCACGCGCTTGCGCCAGCCTCGGCAAAGGTCCCCGCCGGGCAGAGCAGCCCGTCGAGGCCCGACAGGCCGATGCTGGTGCACGCAAAGCCGGCAGGACAGCGCTTGCACTCGGTGGCCTTTCCTCTGGTAGGTGCCCAAGCCGCACGGCTGGCAGGCCTGGTCGGGGCTAGCCTCGAACGTGCCGGCATCGCACGGCGCAGGCCGTCATGCCCTTGGCCGGCGCGACCGTGCCTGCCTCGCACTCGTCGCACGTCGCCTGGCCAGGGCCCGAGACGGTCCGGCGGCGCACTCGTCGCACGGCGTCTGGCGGCCAAGGTCGTCGCTGGCCGTGCCCGCGGCGCACAGCGCGCAGTGCGTCTGCCCTCCAGCTCGTTGAAGGTGCCCGGCGCGCAGAGCGGGCACGACTCGCGCGAGTCGCCCACGCCGTCCAGGGCGCGCCCGGGAGGACAGCGGCCGCACGATAGGCGGTCCGCCGGCACGAAGCCGCCCGGCGCGCACGTCTCGCACTCCGTCTGCCCGGGCGACGGCTGGAACTCGCCCGGCCCGTCGCAGACCTGGCAGTTCTCCGGCCCGATGCCTGGCACAGGCAGCCCTGTCTCGGCGTCGCGGCGCGTCTGGCGCGTGCCGGCGCCGCAGGCCGTGCAGGCCGTGCTGCCGGCGACGCTAAACTGGCCCACCTCGCAGCTCGCGCAGTCCGAGAGCGACACGCCGGGGCCTGGCACGCGGGACTGGAACGTGCTCGCGGGGCAGTCGGTGCACGGCATCGCGCCGCCATCGCTAAACTGGGCGTCGCCGCAGGTCGTGCACTCCGTGCTGCTCGTCCGCGTCGTGCCTGCCGGCACACTGCGCACAGGCCGTCGTTGGCGGTGGCGGTGGGGCGCGCACTGTCGTCCGAGCAGACCTGGCAGTCGCGGTTGACGGCAAAGTCGCTTGCGGCGGGCTCTTCGCCGGCCGGGCAGAACTTGCAGGTGGCGCTCAGGTGGTTGATGTCATGCACCTGGCCGTCTGCGCACTCGCCGATGTTGATTCTCTGCCAGTTGCGAGTGCCTGAAGATCCACACGACGTCAACCCGACGTGGTTTAGCTTGACGTTCCACGCGGCGCAGAGGCTGGCGAAGACGCTCTTGCCCACTCTCAGGTTGCCAGATGACGGCACTCTCCACTGGTAGTTGTCCGCTGGGCACGTGGCGGACACGAGGCCGCAGTTGGCGTTGGGACGAAAGCATCTGGGCTTGATGCACCTTTGGCTGCTGCCGGTGAGGTCGTGAGCTGTAAGTTGACCGTGCCCAAGATTTGCTCGCGCCTCCCGTCGCAGGTATCCATCCGGTATTCGCCATGACGGCTGCCCGGGGCCTTGGTCATGCACTTGTCGCTGGACTGCCAGGGGTTCCTGAGCATAACCATCGCGGCGCTCGCCGTGCCGGTCATCAAGGCGAGCAGCACGAACGCGACCGCAACGACGGGGCGAAGCCCACGTCCCCGCCCATAGCGCACCATCTGCTGCTGCCGCTGCTGCCGCTGCTTCCCAAAAGACTTTGGCGGCGCTGTTTTTGCTTTGCGGCGGGAAGCAAACCTCAACTTGTTCGCTGCTGCCGCCGCCAAGCGAGCCTGGCTGCTGGCCAGCATGTGCTTGTTGGCCTTGGCAGAGGATCGATCCTCAAGATCTCCCTGCGAAGGCCAGGTCCGTCGACGCCACAAGGGTGAAGTGACTGACGTCCACAATGATGGAAACGCAAGCAGGCGTACCGCCTGGGTTCCGACTGCACCAGCAGTTGCCAGGTGTGCGGAAAGCAGCAGCACGCAGAGGACAGAGGATCGGCATCGGCCACTGGCTTTGCGGCACTTTCGCGCCAATTCCCACGCAATCCACCTCACTGATGGCGAAGGGCCTCAATCGATCCAGCTCACAGCCACAGGCTTTGTGCTCCATCCGTCGTTTCCGGCGACTTTTGCAACAACTTTTGCAACCGTCTCCGCCAGTTGAGACCGTACGTGCGCACATTTCGCTTAACATTTGGCTTGAATCGTTACATGTCAGACGTCATACAAGACCGAGACGGCATGCCACACCTGGCGGGAGTCGGAAGTTGGGGGTGTGTGCGAGAAGCCCACAATTGAGGTCGGCCACATGTCTGTCCGTGGCCGATCGACGGCGCTTTGGGCTGCTGAGCTGCGCTGCAATCGAGGACCAGTCGTTCGGAATGGTGGTTGCGATGAGGAAGTGTTTCACCGATGCCTTGTGTGCTTCTTCCTCTGCGAGTGTGCGCCAGGTGCTGGCTTTTGCTTTGCTTTGCTCGACGTCAACCAAGAGCTCACATGTCCGTCAGTCTTTTGGCTGCTGCTGCGGCTGTGCTGGGCTTGCTGGAAGTTGGTTGATTGAGAGCATGAACCAAAGCCGAAAATCTGCCTGGGGCCAAAGCGGAGAGCTTTGAGTGCCGATGACCGCGTTTGGCCGCCTCGCCGTCGTCTATGGCGCTGCCGCTGCGCTGCTGATCGTCGCGCAGAGCCACGGGCAGGAGCAGTCCGAGACGATCCGCGTCAAGTTTGAGCTGCCCGGGTCCGCCTGCCTTGGGACCGACGAGGCCGGCAAGCTGCAGGCGCAGCCATGCGACGGCACGCGTGGGGTCCAGAACTGGAAGATCGAGGCCGGCAAGCTGCAGTCCAAGGGCAAGTGCATGGACCTGACGACCCTCGCCGTGGGCAACTGCTTTGCGCCCACCGCTGCGGTGGACGTGGACCCGAGCGGGCGGCCGCGCGACGTGGCGAGCGGCTTGTGCCTCGGGGCCAAGGCGGAGACCGGCGCGCTCGCGCTGGAGGACTGCGCCGAGCCCGAAGGAGCCTACCGCGTGGGCGCGCCTGCCAAGTTCAAGGTGCGCAACGCGGCCTCCGACGCGTGCCTCAACCACGAGCTGCGCTTCGAGCCCTGCTCACCTTCGGCGGTGGCCCAACTCTGGCATGCCGAGGACGGCCGCTTCGTCACCGCGCCGGGCGAGCGCTGCCTGCAGCTCGGCAGCGCTGGCCCGCAGCTCGTGCCCTGCCAGGTGGGGCAAGAGGACCTGATGCAGGTCATCATCAACCAGTTCGGACGCTTGGCAGGCTTCGCGGGGCAGTGCGTGGAGATCTCCGGCGACGGGGACCTCGCGTACGGCGGCAGCTGCCAGGGCCCTGCGGACGAGAACCAGCTGCTGGAGATCGCCACGGCGGGCAACCTGTTGCTGGCGACCAACTCGACATGCGTTGGTCGCGACCCAACCGCCGCTGCAGCTGTCCTGGTGAGCGACGAAGCGTGCGCCACGGCGTGGTCCTTCGACGGGCGGCGGCTGCAGAACGGCGGCCTGTGCCTCGACTTTCGGACAACGCCAAGGCCTCCCTCACGCCTTGCCGACGACAGGCGAGCCGGCAGCGGGTGACCTTTGACGCCGAGGGCCACCTGATCGTGCAGAGCACGGGCGCGTGCGTCGACGCCGCGACGCTCGACGTCGTCGCGGACACCGCTAGCTGCACGCCGATCGATCGCCGCGCCGACCTGTGCCGCGGCTTTGAGGAGTCGGAGAACGCCACCGCCCGAGCTCACCAAGGCGTCCGCGTGCTGCACCAAGGACGCGCCCTGCGGCCAGGCCAGCGGCGTGTGCGACAACGACAGCCAGTGCGCCGGCGGCCTGGTTTGCGGCAAGGGCAACTGCCTCTTCGAGGCCGGCGCCAACTGCTGCGAGCTGCCCGCGCCCGCGTGCCAGGTGAGCACGGTCGCCGAGCTCGCCGAGCAGATCACCACGTGCCCCACGGGCCGCATCGAGCTCCTCCGCGACCTGGTGTGGCGGGTCGGCCAGCCCGCGCTCGTGATCCCGCCGGGCAAGACGGTCGAGATCGTCGCCGCGGAGAACGCGCAGTCGGGCAGCAGCGACCTTGCCGGCCGGGCCTCGCTCGTGCGGCTGTCCATGCGCGCTGCCACCAGGACCTTCTTCGACGTGCAGGGCGTGCTGCTCCTCGAGGACATCAACCTCTTCCGCGGCGACGTGCGCGTCTCGGGCGCTACGGCGCGCCTCGAACTTGCGGACTGCGAGCTGGAGCTCGGCCAGGCTGTGCTCCTGCAAGCGGCCAGCCTCGAGGTCTTTGGCGGGGAGCTGGTCTCGCGCTCTGGCAGCGCGGTCGCCGCGTGCGGCGACTGCGCCGTGGAGCTGATGAGCGTGCGCGTCGACCACCGGCCCGAGCTTCCCGTGCCGGCCGCCACGCCCGCCGTGACCGGGGGCAAGGTCGTCGCCAGCGGCCTCAAGCTGAGCCCGGGCGCTTCTGGTGGGCGACGGAGCGCCCAAGCCCGAGCTGCTCGACGTGCGGCGGTCCTACGTGCCGAACAACGACTGCACGGAGCTGGTGCTCCTCGAAGAGGCCGGCCCGCAAGACATCCTGGGCTGCGAGCAGGCCTGCGATGCGAACGAGGCCTGCGCCGCCTACCGCTTCCTGCAGTTCGACCTCAGCGACCCCGACGAGCCCAAGGAGCTGCTCAGCTGCGAGCTGTTCAGCGCCGCCAGCGACTGCTCGCCGGCCAGCGAGGACAACAGCCTGAGCTTCCACCCCGTCCGCGTCGTCGAGGACTCGCTGGCCGACCAGTTCGAGCGCTTCACCTCCGGCCACTGCGTCAACGCGGTCGACGTGCTGACGACCGTGTCGGGCGTCGCCACGTCGCAAGAGTGCCGCACCTGGTGCACGTACTACGCGGACTGCAAGGCCCTGCGGCTGTCGAGCGACGGCAAGTGCTTCCTCGCGAGCAAGGCCACGGCCTGCGCCTTTGACGCGGCGCCCGTCGAGCTCGCCGTGGCCAGCGACTACCTCACCGTGGCCGTCGGCTGCCCTGCCGACCCGGACGTCACCGCCGCCGGGGCCTGCGGCACGCTGTGCGACATGGCCGGCCCGAGCGCATGTGGGCGTCCTCGAGCACCCCGACACCGGCGACTGCCAGCTCCTCCGCGCGCTGCCAGACGTCGGCGCCTGCAGCGGCAACGCCACGGCGTCCGAGGTCGGCGACTACCAGCTCCGCGTATCGCCGCGCGCAGCGGCGGCGACCTTCCCCAAGCAGCGCATGGTCAGGGCGCGCGGCGTGTGCCCTGCCGCGCCCGAGTCGCGCACCTGGCGCAAGGTCTTCGAGCGCACGGGCTGCGTGACCACCTTTGACCTGGGCAAGAGCGCCGTGGACGGCCTCTGGGGCCAGGCCGCGTCGGGGCTCGCCGCCAGCGACCAGGTGGTGCGCTTCGACGTCGATGGCCTGCCGGCCGCCTTCTACAAGCGCCTGGTGCCCGCGCCCGGCACCTTCTCGCTGTACGACAACCTGGTCGGCACCTGGGCAGCGTGGACAACGCGCTCGGCGTGGACATGGTGCTCTACTCCACGGAGGCCGACCTGCAGCGCGACGCAGGCCGCTGGACGTACTGCAACTACGACTCGCCGGACATTGGCTTCCCGCGCGACTGCGGACCCACGGACTGCAGCTTTGGCGTCGCGCCGGCCTCGGCCAGCCTCTGCGCGCCCGACGGCGGCTCGTTCTCCTTCTACGTCATGGAGCTGCGCGACACCAGCAGCAACCTGGACGACTGCGAGCGCATCTGCCGCGCGGACGAGACCTGCGTGGCCGTGGCGCTGCCGGACGGCGGCACCTGCACCTTCCACAGCACCAACGACCTCGCGCCGTGCGGCGCCGGCATCGAGATGTCGCTGACGATCGCCACCACCGACCTGGCCGAGCTCCTGCCGGAGGCCGTCGTCGACGACGTCGGCCGCGTGAACAACGACCTCGAGCTCGCCGCGGTGCTGCTCGACTCGACGCCCGACGCGTGCCGCGCGGCGTGCGACCTGTCGCCGACCTGCTCCAAGCTGTTCTTCGAGCAGGCCACCAGCACTTGCCACCTCGAGTCCGCCGACGCGACCGAGCCCTTCGCCTTCGGGCGACGCCGAGGTGATCCTGAGCGAGCTCGAGGAGTCGCCTGCGTCTGAGCTCGGCAGCTTCGAGTACGCCGCCGGGGCGCAGCCCTTCGCCAAGATCCTCGAGGTCACCAACGCCGACGCCGCCACCTGCGGCCTCGTGTGCGACAACCTGGCGTCCTGCCGGGCCTGGCACGAGCAAGGCCGCATCTGCGCGCTGTACGCCGGCGTGAACGTGCCCAGCAGCAGCGGCGGCAGCAGCAGCAGCGGCAGCAGCAGGCGGCGTTGCCGTATCCATCAGCGCGCGGCCTTTCGCCGGCACGGACAGCGGCGATGACGCAGTGCTGCGCGACTACATCGACGCGGGCACGCTGTGCGACGCGGCTGGCGCGCTTGACGGCGCAGCAGAGCTCGCCCTAGAGGCCCGCACCGGGCTCGACTCGGAGGCCAGCTGCCTCGCCCTGTGCGAGGCGACGCAGGACTGCGAGACGGCCATGTTCGCGGAGGAGACCAACTCGTGCCGGCTGTTCAGCGTCGCCGTGCAGCCGGGCGAGACCCGCAACGCGGCCTGCGAGCCAGGCCAGGTCACGGGCGGCCTGCGGGCGGCCGACTCGCAGTTCGACTTCGCGCGGCTGCCGCTGCCGGGGCTGTGCCTGGCCGGGCCGGTCTTCGAGTCGCTCGTCGAGGTCACCATGGAGGCCTGCAAGCAGGCGTGCCAGCGCGACAACGGGCACCGCTGCCTGAGCGTGACGTACGACTACGCCGACGCCACCTGCTCGCTGCACCTCGGCATCGCCATGGAGCCCTGCGGCAGCGAGGCGGCGCTGGCGCCGAGCAAGGCGCAGATGATCTCGACGCACAAGTACGTGGACGAGGACTTTAGCTTCCTGCGCGTGCCCACCGCCGAGGCCGCCTGCCCGGCCGAGCCTGGCTTCGGCGTGCTGGCCACCTTGGCGGACAGGTCGCTGACGCAGTGCCGCCGCCGCTGCGAGCTCAACCCGCGCTGCCAGGCCATCGTGTACCGCGCCGCGGCCAGGAGCTGCGAGCTGCGCGACGGCAACGACTTCGCCACGGCGCGGCGGCCTGCGCCGAGGCTGGCCTCGCGCAGCCCGAGGACGCCTTCGAGCTCAAGTACGTGCCCGACAAGTACACCGAGGCGGGCAAGGGCCAGTGCGCGGCGGCCAGCGCCGAGCTGGCCTCGCTCGCCGCGGCGCCCGAGGTCTGCGCCGCGCTCTGCGACGGCCTCGAGGCCTGCCTCGCGCTGAGCTACAGGCAGGACGACGGCCTCTGCACGCTGCACGACGCGCTCGAGTCGCGGCTGCTCGAGGAGGGCGAGTCGTGCAGCACCGGGACGCTGTACGTGACCCACACCGTGCTCTACTTCACCGCGGACAGCGACGGCAAGTGCGGCGCCGCGCCGCTGGCCACGCCGGGCGAGGTGCAGGTCACGCTGGACGCCTGCAAGGCGCTGTGCCGCGCGCAGCACGAGACGTGCCACGGCTTCAACTTCGACCCGCGCACGCTGGCCTGCCAGCTGCAGGGCGACACCTTCGACCAGGGCTGCGGCGCCATGGGCGCGGCGGCGTGCACCAACTGCACGGGCACGCTGCACGTGGCCTTCCGGCCGCCCGGCGCCGCCGACCCGGCGGCGGCCTTCGAGTACGTGCGCGGCAAGACCTGCCACGGCGGCGAGGTGCCGCCAGGCCTCGAGGCCGTCGTGCGCGGCGCCTCGACCGAGCGCTGCAAGGCGCTGTGCTCGGCCAACAGCAAGTGCAGGGCCGTGTCCATGCTCGGCGGCGTGTGCCAGTTCTCCACGGCCTTCAGCCTCAGCAGCGTCTGCCCCGAGGTGCACCTCAAGCTGCGCCAGGACCGCTTCGGCCGGCTGCTCAACGTGCTGCGCGGCGCCGCGCCGGTCGAGTCGTACGAGGGCAAGTCGCCGGCCGAGTGCACGGCGCTCTGCCAGGCCAAGCAGGGCTGCGTCAACGTGGCCGCGCCCTGCGTGGACGGCGACGAGGTGGCCGCGCTGACGTGCGACCTCATGGGCCGCCGCGACCTCGCCGGCGACGACGACGAGGACCTGGACATCGTCGAGTGCGACGCGTCGCGCCGCGACGTGTTCGTGCACGAGACGCGGCATATCTTCGACCAGGTCGCGCGCAGCGCCGTGTGCCGCGACGGCCGCGGCTTCCGCGTCGCCGGCGAGTTCCGAGCGGCCTCGCAGGAGGACTGCGCCGAGCTGTGCCACGCCATGGAGGCGGACTGCCGCGCGGTGTCCTTCGCGGCCGCGGATAGCGGCGCCGGCGCCGCGCTGGCCACGCGCGCTGGCGTCAATTGCGTGGCGCTCACCGTGGGCGTGGAGGTGCCGACCGCGGACCTGTTCAGGTCGGCCGCGGACGGCTGCGCGGACGCCGTGGACGGCGCCTTCTTCCCCAAGGCGCGGCCGGCCGGGACGCTCGACGACAACACGCTCGCCGTGCGGCTATTCTTGCGCAGCCCGAACGGCCGCGTCGGCCGCGAGGCGCTCCGCCTCGTCAAGGCGGTCGAGCGCCGCGTCGGCGCCAAGGCCGACAAGGTCGAGGCGCTCGCGCGGTCGAGCCTGGGCGTGCTCTCGGCCTTCCTCGGGCCGTTCGGCGTGGCCACCAACGCGGCGGCCGTGACGCCGGTGGTGGCCGGCGTGCTCGGGGCCTTTGACGTCGGCCTGCCTTGGCGCGCCGCTGTTCGGCGCCGTGCCCGTGGTCGGCGGCGTCGTCAAGTTCGCGGCCACCAAGCTGGCCAAGGCTTGCGGCGGCGGCTCCAAGATGATCAAGGGCGTCGGCAAGAAGCTGGCCAAGCTGATCTCCAAGGTGGGCAGGGTGCTCAGGGCGCTCGGCCGCTTGAACGCCGTGCTCTTGAGCGCCGCCACGGGGGCAGCGCCACGCCGCCAGGCCCGGCCTGCCGGCCCCAACCGGTGACCGCGCACAAGTGCGCCTTCGACGCCGGCCGCGGCGACCTGATCGAGTCCATCGAGGAGATCTTTGGCGTGGTCGCGCGGACGGCCAACGACCTCGTCGACGCGGTGGACCTGCTCGGAGCCGGCATCTTTGGCACGCTCAACCGCCTGCCGGAGCATGAGCGCGGTGCTCCCCGACCTGAACGGGCTGTTCAAGGGGCTCAACTTCCTGCGCGGCTTCATGTACCCGTTCAGGTGGCTCGTCACCCTCGTGAACTTTCGCATCTGCATGCCCGTCGTCGGCTGCTTTGGCCTGCGCACGATCGCCAACATCGTGCGCAAGCTGACGGGCTTCCTGGGCTTCGTCCTCAAGCCGCTCAAGCGCTTCGTCTCGCGCTTGATCCCGGACCTGCGCCTGCCGCTGCCGGACCTGTCGCTGAGCCTGTTCAGCTTCCTGGACCCCTTGACGGACCTGGTCGAGCAGGCCATCGCGGCCGTCGCGGAGGAGGCCGAGCGCATCGTCGGCTTCGTGCAGGACCGCGCCGCGGAGATCGTCCGCACGCTCGCCTCGGACACCATGCTCGGCCTCTTCGACTTTATCGCCGACGCCGTCGCGCAGGCGCTGGCCTGCCAGGGCATCGACTGCCTGCTGGGCCCCATGGACCTGCCCAGCATCCCGGAGGAGCTTGTGGACGCCGCGCAGAGCACCGTCGAGACCATGACCGACTTGGTGGAGGCCGTGCAGGTGGACCCGGCCTTCACGGACGCCATGTTCGGCACGCTCAAGGCCGTCAAGGGCTGCGCCAAGTCGGAGCCGCTACCGCTCGAGGCCGTGGGGCAAGCCGCGTCGATGCTGGGGCTCAACGACACCGCCATGTGCTCGGCGACGCTGGCCAACCTGGAGCAGGCCAAGTTCTGCACCGAGTTCGAGATCGACGAGGACCTGGGCCGCGAGCACGCCGAGGCGCTCGAGGCCCGCTTGAGCGAGCTGCTGCCGGCCAGCGCGCGGCGGCGCCTCGCGGCGGCGGCTTCGAGCGGGCCGTTCGAGGACGCCAAGGGCAACCCCATCGGCTTTCACCTCACCTGGGCCATCCCGTTCGACCTGCGCCAGTGCGACACGCCCGAGTTCTCGTTCTACGTCAGCACCTGGACGGCCTTGAGCCCGTTCGCGGCCTTGGCGCCGCCCACGGGCGGCGCGCAGGTCACTGTGCCGGCTCACAAGGCGCGCGCGGCCGCGTGGAACCGGCCCATCAGCGAGGGCGAGGCCAAGAAGAGCGCCGCAGGCCTCGCCGTGCAGACCTTCCTGGTGGTCAACTTTGCCTTCTTCCCGGGCCAAGGCCTCTCCGTGGCGCTCGGCCTGCGCGCGCACCTCGCGGGTCTGGTCAAGCGGAGCCGCGTCGGCGACGACGCGCCGAAGCCGCCGAAGCCGCCGCTCTGCCCCACCAACGTGCGCAGCAACGTGGGCAACTCGAACCTGCAGCTGCGGGTCACGTCCAAGCGCACCGGCGTGGTCAAGCCGTTCTTTGGGCTGCAGGTCGGCCTGCTCGAGTCGGTCGTGGTGCGCAAGGACTTTCACATGGCAGAGCCCGGCGCACTTGGCAACCTCGCGCTGATAGTGCCCGTCAAGCGGGCCGGAGATGGCGCCGTGCAGCTCAAGACCGGTGGGCAAGCGGTTCTCGACGGCGGCGAGCCCATCGTCAAGAAGGGCATGGGCCTCGCGGGCTGCGTCGTCACAGCGATGCTTCGCCGCAACCCGGCGCCGGAGGAAACCTTCCTCGGCCGGTACCAGGCCTGCCGCGACAAACTCAGCCCGCCCGCGCCGCGCGCGCAGCGCTTCCGACCGGGGGCTACAAGCCGCTGTCCAAGTCCGCGCTGGAGAAGCTCTCCATCGACCAGTTCGCCGTCTACGCCGGCATCGCCACGAGCATGATGAAGATCACCATCCCGCTCGACGACAGCAGCGAGGAGGACATAGAGTTCAAGATCTTTGACAACACGCCGCTCTTCTAAGCACATAGTATAGGTAGCAGAAAGCCAGGCCCAGATCGCAGCACCTTGTGCCTCGCCTCGTCCTCCGCAGCGCCCGTCGTTGTCGTCGTCGTCGTCGTCGTCGTCGTCGACCGCCGAGCACCAGCTTGAGCTCCGGGTCGCGACATAGGCTCACGGGGCGGTCTGGCAGGTGATGCCGCGGTCGGCGAAGAACAGCACGCAGCTGGGGGTGCTCCTGCACTCGCGACGGTTGAGGGCGGCGCACGGGTCGCTGGCGGCCGTGGGACCGGCCTTGACGGCGTGGCAGCGCTTGTCCCCCTCCTTGAGGCCGCTGCCGGTAGCGACCCCACTTGCAGACGTCGTCCGGCTGCTGCTTGCACTCCTTCTTGCGCAGGCCGTCGCAGACGGTGTCACGGCCGCCGGCCTTCTCGAAGCAAGCCTTCTTGTTCGTGCTCTCGTCCAGGCGCCACTCGCAGGTGTCGTCCTTCTTGCACTTGTTCTTCTTGGTGAGGCCAGCGCAGATGGTGTCACGGCCGCCGGACTTGTCGAAGCAAGCCTTCTTGTTCGTGCCCTCGTCCAGGCGCCACTCGCAGGTGTCGTCTTTCTTGCAGTTGTTCTTCTTGGTGAGGCCAGTGCAGGCCGAGCCGCCAGAGCCCTCCTTCTTCTCGTGGCAGCCCTTGCTCTTGCCGGTCTTCCACTCGCAGACGTCGCTCTTCTTCTTGCACTTGCCCTTGGCCAGCTTGCTGCACTTGTTGGAGCTCTCGCCGCCGTCGCCTTCAGGGTCCGGGTAGCACACCTCGACGCCGTTGCTGTCCTCGATGACGCCCCAGAGGCAGGTGCCTTCCTTCTTCTGGCACTTGCGGCGGTTGAAGCCCCAGCAGTCGCCCTCCTTGGCGCCACGTAGAGGTTGGCAAAGCGCGGCAGCGCGTCGCACATCTCCTTCTCGTCCCAGAAGCAGTGCGCGCGCACGAGTGCCTGCTCGACGTCGTTCTTGCGAGTCTTGAGGCCGCGGTAGTTGCGCTTCACGCGCGTGCAGTGGTTGGGCCGCTCCTCGTCGCTCAGCTTGGTGTCCGTGTTGATGGCGAGGCACGGGCTGACCTGCTTGATCACAGGCTCGCACACGGCGTTGCGCATCTGCAGCGCGTACTCGTCCGCGGTCTCGCCCTTGGTCTTGGCGCCACGCAGCCAGGCCACGTCGCACACGCAGTCCGCGAGCGGCGAGAGCTCCTCCGCGTCGCTGGACTGGTAGCACGCCACGGTGACGTCCGGACGCTTGCTCGCGAGCTTCTCGCGCGCCTCGCACATGGCCTCGCGCGTGCCATCGGGCGCGTTGTCCAGCAGGCCCTCCGTGAACAGCACGATGACCGGGTTGCTCTCAGGCAGACCGTCGGTCCTTGGCGATGCCGCCGACCTGATGGTCGAGCAGGGTGCTGAGATCCGTCCAGCCCTGCGCGCCAGAGAGCGCGTCCAGGTAGTTGGGAGCTGCTTGCCGATGTAGCTGGCGTTGCCCGGCAGCTTGCCGTTCTCCATCTTGCTGATGCCGTCGCTGGGCACGAGCGTGACCGTCTGCTGCAGCGCAGTGCCCACCATGACCAAGCCAGCGCGCGCGCCATAGTCCGGGCCGATGTAGATGGTATCGAGCAGCGCCTTGGCGACGTCCTTTTGCGCCTGCAGCGCGTCGGGCGACGCGCTGACGTCAAAGGCGAGGACCACGCGCGCGTCCGTGCAAAAGCCAAAGGGCGTCGGCGCCGCAGTCGGCGAGGCGGACGGCGTGGCGATGATGAGCGAGGCAGTCGGCGTGTTTGTGGGCGCTATGGTGCCCTTCATGTAGCATTCCGTGCTGAGAGCTGGTTCGATGCCCACAATAGGGCCCTGCCCCGTCTGCATGACGTCGGTAAAGATCCCTTTCGCGGCCTCCGCCTCCGTGATAGTCCCGTCGCTGTAGAGGAGGTCGCAGTTCTTTACGATGGCGTAAGAGTCGAAGCCGATGCAGTTGGGGCTGGCCGTGCAGGCGACCTCGCAGTCGATCACCCCCGACTCTGCGGTCACCACGACGCTATCTCCGCGACTCCGCGTCACGGCACATGCCCTGGCCGAGGAACGTGTAGACCGGCGGCGAAGCAGACGGCGACGTAGTCGGTGATGTCAGGCGCGAGCAGCAGACCCCAATCGGCGCGGACACCAAGGCAGAGACAGAGAGCTGACGAGCAGGACGACGAGCAGGACGATGGGGCGCTTTGGTGCAGCGCGCGGCGCCGCGATTACCGTGCTTGCGGCGCTAAGCTTGCTGGGGCCGGTGCACGGCGAGGAGACGTACACGTTGATTGGCGACGGCTTTTGCGCGGACGGGGAATCGCAGGTGTGTACGATTACGTCCTGGTGCCGGCCACCGAGTCGGGGTGTCCGACTGCGAGGTCGCCTGCACGGCCAGTCCCAACTGCATCGGCTTCTACTTTTACTCCCCCGCAGAGTCATGCTACCTCCACTACAGCGACGGGACTATGACCGAGGCGGAGGCCGCCAATGGGAGCTCCAACGACGACACCAAGACGGGGCAGGGCCCCATCGTAGGCATCAGCCCGTATGGCGGTGCGGAATGCTACATGAAGGGCGTCCCGCCCTCGGCCGCACCCTCGACCTCGCCGTCAGTGACGCCGACCATGTCGCCGTCGACATCACCGACCACGTCGCCGTCTGCTACGCCGCCGGTCTACACGTTCCTCGGCCAGGGCATGTGCCGTGACGGGGATTCGCAGAGGTATGATTTCGTCGTGGTAGAGGCCACCGAGTCGGGGGACTGCGAGGTCGCCTGCACGGCCAGCCCCAACTGCATCGGCTTCGACTTTGACCCCGTAGGGATATGCGACCTCCACTACAGCGACGGGACTATGACCGAGGCGGAGGCCGCCAATGGGATCCACAGCGACGACACCAAGACGGGCAGGGCCCCATCGTAGGCGTTCTCACGGCAAACAGCGTGGAATGCAACATCAAGGGCACCATGGCGCCCTCGACCGCGCCGACGGCCTCGCCTCAATGCTGCCCTCGGCGTCGCCGTCAGTGACGCCGGCCATGTCGCCGTCAGTGACGCCGTCAGTGACGCCGACCATCTGCCCAGGGCTCCGAAACGGACAGGCACATGCGAGCCTAAGCTCACCGCGGATGGAGTCGTCATGGCGCAATAGGCGTCGTGGAGCTCGATAGAGGCTCAGACGAGCTCAGCCCTGCCTCGAAAGCGGCGCGGAGAGAGTCGTTGACGACGAGGCGAGAAATAAAACGCCGAGACTGGCCAAAACGCAACTATCGACCAGGCAATCGGTCAACCTTTGGCTGCCTCTTGGGTCCCCCGAGAGAGCCAGCCACCTCTGCCACTGCGGCCGCGACCAGCATCGACGCCGCGGCTGGGTGCTCTCGGTTAGCTTGACCTCGCGACCAGTCTCCACTTGGCACCGCGCTGCAGCAGACGGTCACGCTCGTGCCCAGCGATGGCGTCAGCAAGATGGAGAACGGCGAGCTGCCGGGCAACGCCAACTTCATCGGCAAGCAGCTCACCAACTGCCTGGGCGGCGGCCGTGACGCCGTCTGCGACGGGCTGCGCAAGAAGGAGTGCAAGCAGCAGCCGGACGACGTCTGCAAGTGGGGCAAGTATCTCGGCAACGGCCTCAAGGAGGGGGACAAGCGCTGCCACGCCGTCAAGGCCGGTCCCACGGCCGCCAGCGACCCGTGCGCCGCCCTCAACCGTCGCGAGTGCAGGAGCACCCCAGCTGCGTGCTGTTTTTCGCCGACCGCGGCATCACCTGCCAGACCGCCCCGTAACAAGTCATGAATCCTTTCTTCAGTCGCTCCCTGCCACAAGAAGCCTTGCGAGGTCCATCTTCTCGGTCGTGTACACCAGCGCAGCGCCGCCGCCTACGACAGCACAAGAACGCCATTCTCCAGCCGCTGTCCGCGGCACACTCGCGGGGTACTGTGAGTACTCGCTAATCCTGACTGCTGCTGCTGCTGCTGCTGCTGCTGCTTGCTGCTGCTGCTGCTGCTGCTGCTGCTGCTGCTGCTGCTGCTGCTGCTGCTGCTGCTGCTGCTGCTGCTGCTGCTGCTGATTCGTGGCATGTGATAGGCCATTGGAACTCGGCCAGTCGACCAAGCCTCGGGCAGAGAGTGAGGATCGGAGCTGTGGAGAGGGCTCTGTCACCGTGGCGTGTCTTTGGTGCATCAAGGCGACCATCCGCGCTGAGTGAAGAGCCACGCGAAGCTATTGTTGCGCGCGCAAGTCATGCGACGTTGTCGGGCTTTGGTCGCACCCTGCAGCTCGACGTCCTTTTGCTGCCGCGCGAGATGATCGCGTCGAGCACGAAGGAGATCGTGATGTGCGCCATCAGCATATTGAGGCTCTTGGACAGCATGAGCGCCAAGGCGCCCGAGAGGACGATGTCAAAGGTCTGCAGCGAAGCGAGCTGCACAGACCGTGCCACCAATGCCGTACTTGTGCTCAGCGCCACCGCGAGCACCGTCGTCTTGGCCAGAAACCACCGCAAGAGCTCCACGTTCCGCGAGCCCTCCGCTATCCGTGTCATCTTGCGGATCAGCAGGAAGCCGCTGACAGGGTAAAGCACCGCCAGCAGGCCTAGAACGGTGGCGGCGCTCATGAGGGCATAGTACAACCTGCCACTGAGCACCAACGCAGTCTGGCCGGTGCCGTACGCTGCAGCGACCGCCGCCAACGTCGCGTCGAAGCACGTGCGCGGCGAGCTGTTCTGCACGCTGTTCCGCGCCAGACGCACCCACACCACAAGGCACAGGATCAGCGTCAGACCTGGAGTCACCATCGACACGGTCGCCGCGAAACGGGTGAGAGTGACCGCCAACGCCCCCCCGACGCCGCCATGACCATGCGCGGCTAACGGAGTGCAGGGGTCGCCCAATAGCGTCACCATGCCGACGCTTGCCACGGCCATGCTTACCCGAGGGCGCACCATGCCAGTGCCCAGCGCGAATCTGATCTTGCTCACGGCGAGGGCCACCAGCACAACGCCGAGGAGGGCGGTAACCGCGTTGAACAGCAGCTGCACGCGAGAGAACGCAGTGGGCGTCTCGCAGGTCGGCCCTTGGGTCGCGAGGGTGTACTCGCATGTGCAGTACCGGCCGCGCAGCTCGTCCATGTCAAAGCTGGCGCACGTGACCCGGGCAGACGGTCCTCTCGCGTCCGACAGGCGAGTGGACCGCCCAGGGCTGCAGAACGCCCGGCACTGCTGCCGACGTCGACCGCGAGGCATTCCTGTCCATCGCCGAGCGATATCTTTGCCGTCGCGCTCCTGCATCGGCTCGAGCTCGAGCTAGGTACCGGTACGTTGATGAAACTCGCGCGTTGAATCCATCCAACGCATCTATCGCTTGGCCAGAACCAACGCAGCCATAGCTCCAGCTAGCGTGTGACGTATCGTTGTGTGTCACAGTGTCTCGAGAGATCAAGGTCGGGTGTTGTGGCTGTGACTCACATGCCCACCAACCTCGTTTGACGATGAATTCTTGTCAACCAGGTCAACATGCTGGTAGATCAAGGCCAACCTTGATCGAGCTGGCCATGGCTATCATACACGACGGCAGACGAGGGAAGCAAAGCCATCGGGGTTGGCGGAAAGGACGGCACAGCTCTGGCTCTGTCGAAGGTCACAAGATCTTAGTCAAGTGTTCGTTAGACGGTGTTTCCAGGTCTTGGCTTCACGCTGGCCGAGCTACGTCTGCCCGCTGGATGATCGAGTCGAGGATGAAGGCCGCCATGACGTACGCCATGGCCATGTTCAAGCACTTGTAGACGACCAACACCATTCCGCCGCCCACAGAAGTGTCGAACGTGGTGATTGCGACGGACTGCATCGACCTGGCAAGGAAAACGGCGCCCACGGCGAGTAGCGCCGCCAGGACTGTCGTCTTGGCAATGAAACGTTGCAGTCGCAGTACGCTGTGCCTGCTGTGCTCCATCTTCTTCATCTTGCGCACCAGCAGACACCCGCTGATGGGCTGCAGCGCTGTGGTGAGTACCATCACGCTGGCGAAACTCATGATGGCGTAGTAGAGATACCCGCCAAAGGACAAGCCCGCCTGGCAAGCGCCATAGACCACCGAGGCCAGCGCTAGGGCTCCGTCCAGACGCGTGACGGAATACCTGCCGCCGCTCTGGCCACCGCCCCACGCGAGCTTGGTCCACACCGAGAAGGCCAAGATGAGGGCCACACCGGGTGTGATGAGCATGATCGTGGTCGCCGTACGCGCTAGGGTATTGGCCAACTCCCCGCCGACGCTGCCCATGACCATCGCGCGGCACACAGACTGCCCGAGATCGCCGACTAGCGTCACCACGCTGATGGCCGTCACGGCCATGCTCGCCCTCGCGCGTACCATGCCCGTGCCCATCGCGAGCTGGACTTTCCGCACGACCAAGGCCAGCAGCACCACGCCAACAAGGCCGGTACCTACGTTCATGCCCAGCTGCACCTGCGAGGACGGCGTGGGCGTCTCGCAGGTCGGCCCAACCCGCGCGAACGCGGCCGCGCACACGCAGTGCGACCCGCTCAGCTCGTCCATGTCAAAGCTGGCGCACACCACTCGTATGGGCGGCAGCGCGTTGCCGTTCTGGTCGAGCAGGCACTCCGCGCGCGTCTCGCACGCAAGCGGGCCGCCCCAGGGCTGCAAGACGCCCGGCACTGCCATAGTCGAGGACGCGTTCCCGTTCTCGTCCGCGTTCTCGTCCATCGTCCCCGCGACGCTGAGCGCGCGCGCCGGCGTATCGGCGGCCTCCCTTCTCTGCCGCGGCTTTGTGGCCACGCGCGCCTCGGCTTTGTCTCTCTGGAGGGCTCGTTCGTCGAGCTCCAGCCTCTGGTGCCGGTACCACCCCCACCGGACATAATTTTAGCCCTTGCCAGCCGACCTCGCGGCTCTGCGTAGACGCAGCCAGCTAGCTAGGCTAGTAGTCGCGGCTGGTAACGAACAGGGTCTTCTGCTCGCCCTGCCTTGGGCCGTCGGCCTCGGGCTTGAGCGAGACGTCCATCCGGCGACCCCATTGCCCGGGTTGTTGGCTTGTGCGGGCAGATCCTGGTCCTGGCGGGCAGGCCGGGTTTGCTGGTCACACGCCGGCGTAGGCTGGGTCTGGAGGGCATGCCCTCCCGCTGCTTGTGTTGGCTCTGTTCGGAGGGCGTGGCCTCCCGCTGCTTGTGTTGGCTCGGTTTGGAGGGCGTGGCCTCACGCGAGCCATGGTCTTGTGCCGCGAGACAATCGCTTCGAGGACGAAGGCCGCCATGACGTAGGCCATGGTCATGTTGATGCATTTGCATACCGCCAGCACAAACGGGCCGCGCAGCTCGACCTCAAACGTGGCGATAGCGGTGAGCTGGAACGACATGGCGATCAAAGCGCCTCCAACGGCGAGCAGTGCTGCCAGGACTGTCGTCTTGGCGATAAACCTTTGCAATTGCACCACGCGGTGCCTGCTGTGCTCCATCGCCCTCATCTTGCGCAACAGAATGTACCCGCTCATGGGGTACATCACCACTACGACGGCCATCGTGACGGCGTAGCCCAGGATGGCGTAGTAGAGGTAACCCCCGAACGTCAAGCCCGCCTGGCAAGCGCCATACACCATCGAAAGCAATATCAGCACCCTGTCCATGCACGCGAGACGAGCGTCGCCGCTACGGCCGCTTCGCGCGAGCCTGGTCCACACCGAGAAGGCCAAGAGGAGTGCTGCACCGGATGTGATGAGCATGATCGTGTGGTCATGCGCGCCAGGGTGTCGGCCGTCGTCCCGCCGAAGCTGCTCATGACCATGGCGCGGGACACGGATTGCCCGAGGTCGCCGACTAGCGTCACCACGCTAATGACCGCCACGGCCGTGCTTGCCCTCGCGCGCACCATGCCCGTGTCCATCGCAAGCTGGAACTTTCGCACGACCAAGGCCAGCAGCACCACGCCAACAAGGCCGGTACCTACGTTCATGCCCAGCTGCACCTGCGAGGACGGCGTGGGCGTCTCGCAGGTCAGCCCAACCCGCGCGAACGTGAACTCGCACGCGCAGAACGACCCGCTCAGCTCGTCCATGTCAAAGCTGGCGCACACCACTCGTATGGGCGGCAGCGCGTTGCCGCTCTTGTCGAGCAGGCACTCGGCGCGCGTCTCGCACGCAAGCGGGCCGCCCCATGGCTGCAAGACGCCCGGCACTGCCATAGTCGACGACGCGTTCTCGTTCTCGACCAGCATAGCGCACCAAGCGACCTTCCTCCCAAGAATTCTGCCAGCGCCAGCGCTGTCGCGACTCCGGCCACTGCCGCCGACTGCACGCGGCTGTGCTGCCCTCCAGCTTGCGCCCGAGCTCACTGAACGGCGCTTGCTCAAGCTCGTCAGCGGCTACGATGCGGCCGGCTATCCGACGTCCGTCTGTACGTAGTACAGGACGGTCGGTACTGCGCTCGAGTTTAGTACGTGCGTACCGGTACTACGGTGCTCTGCACCGTGCCGCCTTCGGGCTTTACGGTAAGAACTGTGGCCTTGTGTCCGTGCTCGTCCAGCGCCAGTCTGTTGCCCGGTCTTCTTGCTTCTTGCGCGCGAAAGCAAGCAAGCAAGCAAAGCGACACATCTCAGAGCGATAGCCGCTCAAGGCGAGCTCGCCAGCGCGCTCCAGAGTCCACTTGGCCGCGCCGCGCGCCCCGGCCTCCCCAGCAGCTCTCCAGCAAGGCCGCTGCTCGACGCCACCCGTCCGCGGCCGTACGTGCCCAAGGCAGCGCCCAAGACCGGGCAGGCGCGGCCTCGAGGCAGGTGATGCGGGCCGCACAGCCCCCATGATGGAGCTCGACTAGCTCGAGCTGCTCGAGCAGCTCGAGCAGCTCGAGCTCGGCCGAGTTGACCGGTGGAGGGCAGAGTTTGCGTTCTGATCTCACAGTTCTGATCGATCGATCGATCGATCGATCGATCGCCAACCAAAGGCGAACGAGGCGGCGGAGGCCGGCAGCTCGGCGCCCTTGGGACGCCTGCGCGAGCGCTGCGCGAGCGCTGCGCTGGCGCTTAACGCGAGCGTCGTGCGGGCGCTCAATAAGGCGAGCGGCGCGCGGACGCTTAGGGCTGCGCGATGGCGATGGACCGGGCCGAATCGCCGGGATGGCGCTCGGGTGGGGCACGCGAGACCCAGTGCCATCTGTGCGGCAAGCAGTTTCGGGCGCAACGCGGGTTGGAAATGCACCTCACGACGGTCCATGCCGTCATACGGCGGTGTGAGATCTGCGCCGCGGGGTTCAGGACGGCGAGCGAGCTGCGTCGCCATGTCGGCGCCGAGCACCAGAAGGTGTACAGGGCGGAGGGCATGGGGTACGAGAAGCGCGAGTACAAGTGCGAGCATTGCGACAGGGTATTCCTGTCGTACCGCGGCCATAAACTCCACGTCAAGAATGTCCACGAAGACCCGCTAGAGGACAAGACATGCGAGATCTGCGGCTTCCAGCCCAAGAACCCTGGCGCGTTGAAGCGCCACATGCGGCAGTTGCACGGCGTTATCGAGAAGCCGCAGCCTGAGCCCTCCTCTGAGACTCACCGTAGAGCTGCCCAACCTCGGCCACCCGTCGTCCACGACGAGCATGCGCGTGACCCCGGCGGCGATATCGATCAGGGCGCGAGCAAGCTTGTCGACCGCAGGGTCCCCACTAGAGACGCCAGCGAGGCCCACCAGCGGTCGGCCTCCGAGTTCAAGTGCGGGCTGTGCGCCACAAGCTTTGAGACCATGGGCGGCCTCAAGCTGCACATCGCCGCCAAGCACCCGCTCGAGGACATCATCATCGTGGACGAGGATACCTTGTCGCATCAGCCTGTGCCGGATGCAATGCGCGGCAAGCCCAGCGCCGATTACACCTGCGGCCTGTGCCGCGCAGAGTTTGCCGACGAAGCCGGCCTCAAGGCGCACCTCCAGGCGCAGCACCCCGACGACGACGTCATTATCGTGGACGAGAGCACGCTCTTGCCACCGCCGGGCGGCGAGCTCAGCGCGGACGTGCCGGGCAAGCGCCCGCAGCGCGGCTCGAGCAGCGGCAGCGCCGACGTGGGCGGCGGGGGCCGCGGCGACTCGGCGGCCGCTCCGTCAAATGGCAATGCGCACCACGACGAGCCTCGCAAGCGCCCGCGACTTGGCTCTGCAGCGCCGGAGGCGCGCGAGCAAGCGTGACGATTGGGGCCGATGGCGCCGACGTTGCCGCCGGGCCGATTAGTGCAGCTGGCCAGCGTCAACCTAACCGAACGTGTCTCGTCTGTACATGTATTCTCTCGTTGTCCACTCGCCACTCGAGCAGCAGCAGCAGCAGCAGCAGCAGCAGCAGCAGCAGCAGCAGCAGCAGCAGCATGTGCACCAGGCGCAGCCGCACATGACCTCATGTCAACAGGTGCAAGGCTCGCAATGGTGGTCCCAACCTCGCTCCCAACATGCAGTAGCAGCATGTGCAGCAGCAGCAGCAGCAGCAGCGACCCCAGGTGCCCAACCGCATGTCGATCTTCGCCGACCGCGGCATCACCTGCTCGAGCTAGCTCGAGCACCGCGTCGGTGGAGACAAGCGCGCAAGGTATATCTATATATGTCAATGTGCGTGCTGCCCGCCGGCCTCTCACGCGCTGCGCCAGCACAAGCTCTCTAGCTAGAGAGCTACACTGCCAGCGGCTTCAGCATCCTGCCGTCCTCGCCTCCGCCGTCGCAGCGATCGAGCAGGCCGCTCTGCGCGCGGGCGCGGCCAGCACGTTGTTGCGCGCCGGCGCAGCTCGCCCCGCGACGGCGGCGCCGAGCACTCACAAGCGCCACACCACGCGACACAGCCTCGCCCGCATCTCCTCCACGCCGACCGGCACGTTGTTCAGGTCCACGCCGGCCTGCGTCCAGTGCCGCAGCAGGTCCTCGAGGCTCCACACGCCGGCGCCGCCGAGCGACACGGGGTCCTCCATGGCCTCGCCCATCACGTTGAGCAGGCCGCCGGACCGCCGGCTCGCCCGCCTGGCCAGGCTGTGGCGGCCGGCCACGGGCGGCAGCTCGGCCCAGGCCAGCTCGCTCGCCAGTTCGCGGCGCAGCTGGCGCTGCCACTCGGGCCAGGTGGCCAGCCAGGCGCGGAAGCTGGCGCCCGAGATGGCCAGCGCGTCGCGCTTGCAGGCCAGCAGCCGCTCGCGCGGCACCGGGTCCACCCGCGCGAAGATCATGTCCGTGGCGGTGACCGGCAGGTCCAGCGGCTCGCGCAGGGCGATCTCGAAGCCGAGGTAGACGCAGACGTCGTCCACGGCGGCGGCGGCGGAGGCGGCGCGCAGGGCGTGCAGGTAGCGCGCGCGGCGTGCTCCTGCACGACCATGAGGCGCATGACGCGCCAGCCGAGCGCCTCAAGCCGCCCGCGGTGGCCGCGCGCGCGCGCGATGGAGACCACCAGGCCCATCTGGTTGAGCGCCCAGACCGGCTTGTCGCCGCACGCGTCCAGCGAGTCGTCCATGCGCTGCACCACCTCGGCGCGCAGGCTGCAGCTCGCCGTCGCTCAGGCCGCCGCCGCCGCCGCCGCCGCCGTCGTCGTCGTCGTCGTCGTCGTCGTCGGTGTCGTCGTGGTCGACGTAGTCGACGTCGCTGCTGACGCCGTCCGCGTCGTCGGGGACGGCGGCGGCAGGTTCCTGCGCGACGCGGAGGACGTCGCTGAGGGCGCCCTGCGGCCGGCCGGCGAGGAGCTCGAGCACCTCGAGCACGCGGGTGGCCAGCAAGCCGCGCGTCTCGCTCATGGCAAACTCTCGCGCCTCGCGCAAGCGCGACAGGAAGGCCAGCACGGTGCGCTGCTGCAGGCGGTCCAGGCCGGCCAGCCCTCGCGTAAGCCGCGCGAGCTGCTCCGCCAGCGCCGCCTCCACCTGGGCGTCCTCCGCCTGCTGCAGCTGCAGCTGCTGCTGCAGCAGCAGCTGCTGCTGCTGCCGCTGCTTTTGCATGGTGCTGCGGGCACCAGAATAATCCCGATTCACGTAGCCAATGACGCGCGCCGCTCGCGCGGACTTGGCCTCCGCCGCCGCGATGGCGGATTCGCGGAGCCAATCCGCGGCCGCGGCGGCCATCTCGCGTTCCGCGGGCGTGCCAGCGTCCCTCGGCGCGGCCAGGTCAAGCACTGACGTGCGGAATGACCTGACCAGGTCTCGCGCCAGACGTACGTTGACGTGCTCGGCCTCTGCGCCACGTAGCCACATGACTGTGGCCTCACTGAGCCCGACGTCAGCGCCCACCACGACCTGGTGCTTGCCCTGCTTGCCGTCAGACCTGCGCGGCCAGGCCAGCAAGGCCGCGGGCAGGCTGCCCAGCGCCTCGCAGGCCTCGAGGACGAGGTCGCCGCCCACGACGAGGTCCTCGGGCAGCCGCGCCAGCAGCCTGCACTGGTCCACCACCAGGTCGCCGCCCTCCACCCGCATGCCCGGCGGCAGCGCCCTCAGCCGCGGCAGACGTCTGAGCTCCAGTGATCCACTCACCTGCAGGTCCGCCGGAAGACGTCGCAATGACGGCAGGTCGTCCAGGATCACGTCCGCGAAGACGTGGCGGCACGTGCGCCAGTGAGTGGCAGCCGCGCAGCGCCAGGCCGCCGGCGACCAGCCGCTCGGGCAGCGCGCCGAGCGCGGGGCACGCCCAGACGTCCAGCGCGCCGCGCACCTCGAGCTGCTCGGGCAGCGCCTCCAGCAGCGGGCAGCCGGAGAGCTCCAGGTCGCCGCCCACCCGCAGCGACCGCGGCAGCTGCCGCAGCGCGCGGCAGCCGCGCAGGTCGAGGCGCCCGCCCACCTGCAGCGCCGCGGGGAGCGTGCTGAGCTCCACGCACCCGTGAGCAGCAGCGAGCCGCCGACATGCGCGTCGGCCACGGCCCAGCAGCGCAGCGCGAGGCAGCCGCCCGCGTCCACGCTGCCGCGGACGCGCGCGAGCGACAGCGATCGGAGCTGCGCGCTCGCGGCCACCGACACGCTGCCGGCGTACCGCCCGCCGGGCAGGCAAAGGCCGGTGTCGCCGCCGCCGCCGCCATTGCCATCGCCAGGGTCGGGATGATCATGCGGGCCGGCGGGGACGAGCCAGGCGCTGGGCTCGGCGCCAGGCCAGACGCGGACGGGGACGGGGAGCCCGCGCAGCGACGCCCACGCCTGCGCCCGCGTCAGCCGCGCGCGCAGCCGCGCGCGCAGCCGCCCGCCGCCGCGCGCCTCGGCCTCCTTCTGCGACATGTCCGCGTTGGCTTCTGCCGCCGACCTCGGTGTGCGCCGTGGTGTGGAAACTCACGTGGATGACGTGACAATGGGGTCCTCGGTCACGTGTGGAAATGACGAGTGCAGGTGTGCGCTCCGTCGGATGCCAATTAGTTGGGGCCGGGACGGTACTCGGGGAAGTGCACACCCTTTTGGGAGTGGTGCACTCTTGGAGAGTGGGGTTGTGGCTGTGGGTTGGAGCTGTTGATGAGGGGCCACTACTAGAGCTCTAGTTTCTACTACTACTACTCTTGCGAGGTGGTACTACCGTATCAAAGAGGAGCGAGAGCTTGCGACGACCAATGACCGATGGCCTCTGATGGAATCCTCTGATGCAACGCGGCTGCTCAGCTCAAATCACATGTCAGCTCAGCTCAGCTCAGCTCAGCTCTTTGGCTGGCGTCATTGGGCAGGCACCTGGGAACAAGTTGACGTGACGTCTACTATGGCTGGCTGGCTGGTCGTCGGGAGAGAGAGAGAGAGCTAAAGCTGGCTTAGTTGCCCGCAACGCATTCGCGCATGGCTTGGACGGCGGGTCCTCCTCCCGCTCCTGCGCGGTCGCCTCCTCCACCTCGGCGTCGTCGGGCGCCGGCGGCCCACCAGCACCTGCGGCCGCTAGCCGCTCCGCCAGACGCATCTGCGCCTGGCTCGGCGTGACCACGACCTCCAGCTCGGCCACAAACTTGCCCTCGCTGCCGTCCACGGACTTGGCGGCAGCGGCATCGCAGCAGCCCGCAAAGCTGCCCCGCGCGCTCGGGCAAAGCACGGCCGACGGCTGGTAACCCTGCGCGGTGCACGCAGCGTGCGCCTGCGCGAAGGCGCAGCACGGCTCCATGTCGTCCGCGGTGCAGCAGTCGCCGTCCGTGAAGCCCAGGCGAGCGCAGAGGGCGTTGTCGACGCACTTGGGCGAGCCGGTGCTGCAAAGTTGGTGGTCTTCTGGTCCTGGATGGGCGTGTCGAAGGGCGGCGTGCACTCGATGGGCACGGCAGGGCCCGATCTTGGAGAACTGGCCTTGCGCAAAGGAGGCAACGCCAGACAGCTTGGCGGTGCCCGTGATTGTGGTCGTGCTGTGCGAGCCGCAGTCGTCCAGCACCGTGGCGGTGGCGGTGAACGGGATGTTGTACACCTGCATCAGCGCGTCGAACTGGTACTGTTGGTAGGAGTAGCCCGGGATCATGTCGCTGCCGGGGTCAAAGTTGGTCTCCTGCTTGACCGTCTTGCTCTGCGTGTCGCTCTTGCCCCACGACTGCGAGGCGGTGAGGGTCAGCGAGCCCGACTCCATGAACGGGACGCTGCCGGAGATCTTGACCGAGCTGCTGAGCGTGGTGGAGCTCGTGTAGGTGAACGAGGTCGTCTGCGAGGAGCTCACCGTCATGGTGATTTTGCCCACCGGTGCCGGCGTCTCGGCGGCGTTCTCGCCCTTGTACTTTATGGCCACCTGCGCAGACATGGCGTCGGGGCCCGACTTGGCGCTGTTCAGGTCATACTTGAGGTCCGTGATCTCCGTGACCACCTTGCCGCCGCCTGTGCAGCAGCAACCGCCGCCCGAGCCGGCCTTGCAGTTGGCCTTGCACTTACTGCCGTCCGGGCAGCAGTTGTACTTGTCGTCGCTTCCGGACAGGCCACGCTGCGTCCCGGGTAGTTTCCCTTGGCGCAAGTGGTCTTGCACCCCGCGTTCCAGCAAGGTCCGTCGCAGTTGCACCCGAACACGTTGCAACAGTCGCCGCTGACCGCGTACTTGGAGCAGCAGGCGCCTGCGGTAGGTGCGACCATCATCGCCATCGCAAGGGCCGCCACCAGCGCAAGGTTCGCGTGGCCACCATCTCTCTCGTTCTCTCTCGTTCTCTGCGCTGTTGCTGTCGCGGTGATGCGCTCTGGGGTTGTGGGTCTGCCTGGTCGTCGCGCGGCGTCACCAGCCTTGGCTAGCTTCACTCCGCTGATTTTCCTTATGCTTCTTGTGCTGCTCCCTCTCCCTCTCCCTCTCCCTCTCCCTCTCCTGCTCTCTCTCACTCGAGCCGCGTACGTATAGGTCAGCGCCATGATGGCCATTGGCGCTTGGCCCATCCTCCCCGTGCACGGCAAAAGCAAGGCGAACTCATGGCGGATATGCTGTCCCGCGCATCTGAAACTCCTGCTGCTTCCCGGCACACCAGGTGTGCTTGGCTCTAGCCGAAAGGCTTTCACGGCGGTTGTGTGAATCCGTTTGCTGGCCTCCGGGCCATGCTCGGCTCGGCGCGGCGTGTAGGCAGCAGTGTGTGCTGCCCCATTGGCGGCGTTGGCATGCCGGCCGAATCTAGCTCGCCAAGCTTGTCCACCGCCGATGGCGCCCTGCTACAACAGTGGGCGTCAGCCTAGTCCTGAACTTCATCCCTCGCCATCGGTGCATAACTGGTAGGAGTTTGTCGTATCCGGTATCTACTCGTACGCTGGCACACAATAATAGTGGACCTATAAAATTCAGCATGGCGGAGCTTGTCCTTCTCCGGGTCAAACAGGAAGCGTTCTCTCGAGAACCGGGAACCTGTCGATCGATTCGGCGCGCAAACTACGGCACAGTCGTCCGTACCATAAAATCAGATAAAATCAGCATCGAAGGCGTTCGTTCGCTTGGAGAGCTCACGGTGCTGTGCGTGTGCAAGCGCCGGCTCGCGGTTGTTCTTGGCGCCAAGCCCCAGGTGCTCTGCTTCTGGCCAAGCCAACCTGGTCTGAATGCCCACCACCGCTCGACCTCGCGACCAGGTCACGCCTCTCCGTGGCTAGCTCGCTCTCTCTAGTAGCTAGAGCGCTAGTAGCAAGAGCTGCTTGATGAATGAGAAGTGAAAGCATGGTCGTCAGCAGCTTTTGCAGCAGGTTTTGGTCCAAGGAGGAGGAGAAGAGCAACAACACAGCGAACATCACTCAGTATCCTCTCGCTCTCGCTCTCGCTCGAGAGGAGAGGAGCTGCCCGTCAAGCTATAGCTCGTCCTCGTCGCTCAAGTCGGAGGACGTCGCCGATGAGCGCCGTGCCGCACGGCGCCAGAGGCCACGCCAGAGCAAGCCGACGATGCTCTTGTGCGCCCTGGGCTGGCGCCGCTTGGCCTCCAAGGCCACCTTGACGCAGTCGCCATAGTCCACCCTGCCGCACGACCGCGTCGGCCGGCACGCGCTCGAGCAGCGGCGACCCGTCCAGGTGCAGGTCCCCGCCGACCTCCAGCCCCTGCGGCAGCTCCCTGAGCGCGGCGCAGTCTCGCAGGTCGAGGTCCCCGCCGACCACCAAGCCCGGCGGCAGGGTCTCGAGGCGCTTGCACCCCCGGAGCACGAGCTTGCCGGGCACCACCAGGCTCTCAGGCAGCATGACGAGCCCTCGCAGCGGTCCGCCACCAGGTCCTTGCGCAGGTCCGGCCGGCACGCGCATGCGCCTTGCAGCCCTTGAGCCTCACGCTGCCCGCCACCTGCATGTCCGCAGGCAGCGCCCTGAGGCTCACGCAGCCGGCGAGCTCCAAGTCGCCGCCCACCTCCAGGCCCTGCGGCAGGCGCTCCAGCCGCGAGCAGTCCTCGAGATCCATCCAGCCGCCGACCTTTAGCCCCGGCGGCAGCTCCCTGAGCGCCTTGCAGCCGCTCGCGTCGAGCTTGCCGGCACCACCAGGCCGGTCGGCAGCGCCTGCAGCGCCTCGCAGCCGTACACGCAGAGGTCGGCGCCGACCTCCAGCCGGGCGGGCAGCCGCTCGAGCGCCTTGCAGCCCCAGAGCTGCAGCGAGCCGGCCACGCTGAGCTCGGGCGCCATGCTGGCCAGGCGGCGGCAGTCCGTGAGCTCCAGGTGGCCGGGCACCTGGCGCAGCGCCAGCGCCCGCAGGCGGCTGCAACCGGCCAGGTTCACGTCGCCCGCCACGGTCAGGCCGGCCGGCAGCTCGCGCAGCGCCGAGCAGCCGCGCAGGTCCAGCGCCGGCCACGGCCAGGTCGGCCGGCAGGCGGGCCAGGTGCGGCAGGTCGCGCAGCGTGAGCTGCGGCAGGCTGGCCAGCGAGGCCGGCAGGTCGCGCAGCGCGCTGCAGTCGATGATCTCCACCGAGCCGGCCACCTGCAGGTCGCCCGGCAGGTGCTCTACGTGCGGCAGCCGCGCCAGCAGCAGCCGCCCGCCCACGCGCAGGCCGGCCGGCAGCTGCGACACGGCGCTGTCGCGCAGCTCGAAGCCGCCCTGCACCTGCAGCCCGCTCGGCAGCTTGCCCAGCCTGGCCAGGTGCTGCCCTGTCAGCGTGATGCTGTCGTCCACGACCGCCGAGCTGCCCTCCAGCTTGCCAAGCTCGTGCTCCAGCTCCCACGCTGCCAGCGACCGCCCGGCGTGAGCGTCCGTGAAGATGTCGGGCGCGTCCGGGTTGTCCTCCTCGTCCTCGGCCTGCTCGTCGCCATCCACCTCCTCCTCCTCCTCCTGCTCCTCGAGGAGGATGTGCTCGAGGTCATTGATCTCGCTGTTGCTGCCCCACATGGAGAGGCGGCTGGCGCTGGAGACGCTGGACCGCAGCCACGACGTGTTGCTCGATCGCCGCGACCCGTCGGTAGCGCCGCTGCCGCGTCGCCATGGGCGCGTCAGCGTCGCGCGGATGCCGGTCATCAGCATGCTCGACCCGCGTCGAGTCGAGGCGAACGACCCATGCCGCTGCTGCGTTGGCGGCTGTTCCTGCTGCTGCGGCAGCGACAGCAGCTGCTGCGGCCGGTCGCCGCGTCGCCTCTGCTCGGCGGTGGTGGCATGCCAATCTCACCGGCCGAGCGCGCGCCAATTGCGATCTTGCCGAGCGGGTGGCCGGGCACAGGCGAGGGTGCGGCGCGGGACATGGACCGGGCGGCGCCGAGCTGGCGCGCCGGCGGGCAAGGCGCGGCTGGCGCAGCTGGCGCGGCAGCTGCTGGCGCACTCCTTCCCACTCTCTCTCTCTCCCTCGCCTTGCTCGATTGATGGAGCTCCGCAGAATCGAAAACTGAATGCAGAAATGCGCCACACGCGAAGATTTAGAGAAACCTTGCGATTTCTGCATTTGCAGTTTTCCACCGAGAAACGACCTGACCGGGAACGGGATACGCCGCCAAGCAGGCGCCGCGGTCACGTGCCGATTTCTGCACGCGCCTCCGTGCTCTCTGCAGCAGAGTGTGCGCCGCGTTCTTGCGCCTCGTTCCGACCTGGACGCGGACTGCGCTACCGTTTACCCTAGCTGGGCGCTAGCCCCGGCTGGGTCACCGCCTTTCGGGCTGCTTGCGACCTGGACGCGGAATGCACTAGCGGGAACGGTAGGAGTGCGCTAGTACCGCCGTACATCCGTGCATTCGCGTGCATTTGCGGCTCTGCCGGGAGCGAACTTTGGTACGTAGGTACGTGGTACCACGGTACGGTACACCGGTACGCTTTCTGCTTGGCGCCTATCTGACGATGAACGACAGACGGGTGCTCTTGCGACTGCGCCCGTCGTCGCCATTGTGGCCTCACCAGAGCTGAATGAGGACACTTGTTCCTTCGTACCTTGGCACTGTACCGGTGCTCTGCGTCGTACCTTCGATGCGTCGACTCGTCGTGGCCATTGTCAGCTGGCGACACAAGAGTTCGGTGGCGAGGACGGTGTACTTGGTGTCCTTGACGGTACTGGTACTGGTACGGTACGTGCTGAGGACGTCCGTCTGTCGTCGCCGGTGCGAAATGGGGGCTGGCGCTTTGTTTGGTGTTGAGCGACCAGGCCAGCATGGGTCGATCGATCAAGTGATCAAGCTCTTGCTGATCTGGAGTACCCGAGCTTGTTCTACCACGGTAGTAGCTCAAGAGAGGACTTGATAGAGTCAAGCAGCTGCCACCGACCTGCTGCTCTATGATTCAGTTTTCATTTTGGCAGACGGGAGCTGAGCGGCAAGCGAGCAAGCGAGCATCATGCGTCCCCACTTGCTCGCTCGAGCGAGCCTTTGTAACCTCATTCAGTGGTCAGAAGCGGTCGATTCATCAGCCGATGTCGAGCTCAGACGACCTGCTGCCTGACACGAGCATCTTGACCTTTCCGATCATCATCATCATCATCATCATCATCATCAAAGCAATGAAAAGGCTCTACTAGCTTGCTTGCTTGCAAGAGAGCAGGCCGGCTGGCTGGTGGTGCTGGCATCCCAACCAAACAAAGAAAGGTACCGTAAAGGTTTGTTGGTCAATCAATCCGCCACTCCCCTCCACGAGGAGCTCTCCCTGGGCGATGCACAGCATCGTCCACGAGACACGGCACCCTCCACGAGACACAGCGCCGGCGTATAGGTCTATATTCACTGGCGGTCGCAGCCTGCTACTCACCCTGCGGCAACAGCGCCTTGAGCGGCGACTCGTACCGCTCAGCCTCTAGCAGCGCCCAGTCCAGCGGCGCCAGCGCCTCGTGCGCCATGACGTCCGCCACGCCGGCGTACCCGAGCCTATCGCTCGGGCGGCGCACCAGCAGCGACCTCACGAGGTCCTCGGCCAGGTGCTGCGCCGGCCAGCCGGGCCTGAGGCCCTCGGGCACGACCAGCGGCGCCTCGCATATGTCCCTGCACGTCTCCAGCGGGTCGTCCTTCTGCGGGAAGGGCAGCTCGCCGTAGAGCAGCTCGAAGAGCATCACGCCGAGGCTCCACAGGTCGCTCTCGTGGCCGTGGCGCAGGCGGCGCAGCACCTCCGGCGCCGCGTACGGCAGCGTGCCGCTCTCCGTGACCACCTGCGCGCGGCCGGCCGCGGCGTCCCAGTCGCGGCCGGCGTCCAGCGTGCAGGCGGCGCCTAGGTCGATCAGCCGCAGGTTGCCGCTCGAGGTCACGCAGACGTTCTCCAGCTTGACGTCGTTGTGCAGCACGCCGCGCGCCTCGAGGTGCGCCAGCGCCGTCAGCATCTGCGCGGCCACGAACAGCACGATCTCCGGCTCGAGGCCCAGCTCGTGGCCACAGGACAGCCCAAACAGGTCGCCGCGGTACAGCGGCGTGGCCACCAGCATGACCGCGGGCGGTAGCTCGAACGCGAGCAGCGCCTCGCCGCTGCCGTTGCTGCTGCTGCTGCTGCTGCTGCCGCCAGAGCTGGCGCAGCGCAGTTCCTGGCGTTCCGCGAACAGGAGCGGCGCCACGAATGGCGCGCCGGCGAGGCGGCGCATGGCGCGCACCTCTCGCGCGGCGCTGTCCTCGTCGCCATCAGAGTCCAGCTCCATCACCTTGACCGCCGCGCGCGTCGTTGGCCGGCGCGGCAGGGTCGATGTGCACTTGATGACCAGCGACATGCCGCCAGCCATCAGCTGGCCCTCCTTGGCCCAGCGCGGCGGCAGCAGCACGCGCTGCGCCAGCGCCGCGCGGGCGGCCAGGTCCATCGACGACTGCACCTCCGCCGCCTCCGCCGCCTCCAGGTGCTGCATGTCGCTCTGCTGCTCCGCGTGATTCGAGTTCTGGGTCTGCCTGCTTCTCTCCTATCACTCACGCGCGAGTCGTCCCAAAGCCCATCTTAACCAAATGCGAAAGAAAAACACAGTTGACGAATTTGATGAGAGAGAGAGAGAGAGAGAGAGAGATCCATCGATTGCTGTCTCTCTCTCACAAAAGGCTCTTTCTATCTCTCTCTCTCGGAATGAACGAACAGTGCTCTCTCTCTCTCACACAAAGGTGAGAGAGGGGTGGTTCTCTTTCTCTCTTTCTTTCTTTCTTTCTTACCATTTGTTTCCCCGTCTTTCGCTTTTGTCGTTCTGCCTCCTGCTTGGCTGCTTTCTTTCTTTCCTTCCGTCCTTCCGCTCTGCTCTGGGCATTCCCGATGGAAAGGAGGTTTTTGTGACTCGGAGCGTCGGACAAAAAAGTTGGCACGTTGGGGCCTCTTTCCTCGACTCAAATGGATGGGAGTTAGGAGGTATCTAGCGCAAAACATAGGAGCTGGAAGCGAGCAAACTGGTTGAAAAGGGTTTCTGTTGGACCTGACCGCATCGATTTTGCCGGTTGGCTAGCAAGCAAGTTAGCAGAAAGGCGCAAGAAGAGAAATCGGCGGATGCTCTTGACTTGAAATCAACCGAGAAAAGGGGGTCAAGGGCGACCCCAGAAACTGAACAGAGTCGGCCCTCCTCAAGCGCAGTCCAGACGACATCTGCCAAGCGTGGGATGCAATCCGCCCCACCTGTCGTCAGCTCCCCACCAAACACATTGGATCGGGCCAACTGTCGTTGTGCCACACAGCCGGTTTGGGGCTGGAGCCGATTTGCCTCACTCGGCAAAAAATGTTTCTCCGCGAGGAGAGGAAGGAAAGGCAGGTTCGGGAAACTGTCAGAGTGAGTGGTTGGAAAGTGATCAGTTTTGAAACGTTTTCTTGAGCAGTTGCCAGAGATCTTGAGATCGAATGGATTGGCTGGCAAACGGCCGGAAAACAAAGGAAGATAAAGGAGGAAGAAAAAGAAAGAAGGAAGGAGGAGGCCCATTTTTGGGCAACGAGACCCACTCTAAAAGGCTGGATTTCGTGCATTCCTCAATTGACTGAGTGAGTGATAGACATGGGAAGATGACGTCGTTGACACATCCTGCTCAAGGATGGATGACCTTTTTTTCTTTCATTCTTTCATTTCATCTTCCTTTCGTGTTGTTTTGCGCTGTCTGGCTTGCGATCGATCGATCGATCTGTCGGAAGATCGGTCGGAAGGGCGGTTAGCCGACCGATCGGCCCCAGCAAGTGCTTCAGCAAGTGCCCCAGGCAGCCAGCCAGCCAGCCAGCGGCCAGCCAAAGCAGCCAGCCAGCCACGAAAACAAAGACATCGAGGAAGATGCTAAAATTGGGCGCACCTGTTTTTTCGTGCGTTTTGGGTGGATTTCTCCACTTGGTTCACGCAGAATTCCTTTGGGTTTGGTCGCAAAATGACAGGTTTCAATCAATCGAGATTTTGATCCATGATGATGATTAGAATTACTCTGGGGTTGCATGAAGGCGAAGAGGCCGTCTCTGCCTGAATTTTGGACTCATGATGGCCGACTGACCGATGGAGCGAAATGGGAACAACCGCGTACGAGGTGCCCAAAACGCTGCGCTGCGCAGCGAAGGCTTTGGCCTGGGCACAAGAAGAGACTAAAGGCTTGACTTTGCGTTTTTGATGAGTTGATCTTTTGGCGCGCGCCTAGGTGCAAGAGAGCTTTGTTCCTTTGGTTGAGCGAGGCTCTGGGTGGATCAGTTTGGCAAGTGCAGATCACGGCTGGCGAGGCCCAAGCAGGGATCAGGCAGGATAGCTGCTCAGAAGCAAGAGATAAGGGCAGTCCGCCGGACAGAGTGCGACAGTCCATGTCCAATGGCCGTGTGCGCATCTGCTCCTCCCGTCAACCAGACCGGGTAGGAGGCTGGCTGGCTGGCTGGTCAGAACTGGTCAGAACTGGTCAGAATGGGGAGTCATAGAGCCACGGCAACGCCTCGGTGATGGCCTCCCAGCTGTCGGCGTTGGCCCGGGCAAGCTCGGGCGCATCCCGCGCCAAGGCCACCAAGGCGTCCTCGCCGTACGCGTGGTCCTCGGTGTCGCCGATGGTCGCAAAGTGCGACAGCTCGTGCACGAGGATGCCCGCCTGCCCGTCGCGCGTCCACGGCTCGCTCGGCGCGTCAAAGAAGGCGTCGCAGAGGTGCACAGTGCGCGAGGCGTCCCCTGACCAGACGTAGGCCAGCCAGTTGCTGCGGCAGGAGCCGCCGTCGCAGTCAAGCCGCACCTCCTCGCGCAGGGCGGCCAGCAAGCGCTGCATCCCGGGCGCCACGTCCTCCGCGAGCTGCTCTGCGCTGCTGTCCCAAAGTACCGGGCAAGCGTCGCGTTCCACGGCAAGCTGCCATCCAGCACGGCCAAGCCGAACACCACGGAGCGCCGTGCCTTCCGCACCGCCCGCGCGATCTCCACGCGGCGCCCACGCGAGCACCCGCTCACCAGAATGCGGTCCTCGCCAGCGCGCAAGCCTCTCGCGCGGCCGCCTCTCGCGGCCTCGCCCGGGAAGCCCAGCTCTAGCAGCTGGACCTCGTCTAGCTCGGCCTCCAGCTCGGCCTCCATGTCGTCCTCCAGCTCGGCCTGCAGCGCGTCCAGAGCCTCGGCCTCGGCCTCCTCGTCAGGCTGCACAGCGCTCATCGCGGTCTCTGGCCGCCACGCTTGAGGCGGAGCAAGTGGCAAGCGTGGGAACAGCACTGTGGCAGCCTCACTGCGGACCACGTGTTGCGACAAGACGCCGATAGACGTCTCCTCGGTGACCGTAAACACGGCGCGGACGTCTACGCTGGACCGTGGCGGCCGCATCAGCTGGCAGACGTCCAGCTCGCGGGTGATGGCCTGGCCCGGGTCGAGCGAGACGCGAGGGTCGGCCGCGGAGGGCGGCGTGCGGAGCACGACGGGCGCAAGCCACTGGGTTTGCGACGCGGCCGTCGCGCGCAGCACGCGGGCGGTGAGCGGCGTCTCGAACGGCGTGCCGCGCAGCAGGATGACGCGGGCGCTGGCCGCGCCATTTGCCAGCGACACGCGCACGCGGCACGGCCCAGCGGAAGGACCTCCGCGCGCAGCGCAGCGCCGCCGCCGCCGCCGCCGATGCCCTCCCGTGCGGCTGCCTGCGCGGCCAGCAGGACCGCCACTGCCGCCAGCACCAGCACCATCATCCTCGACCTCTCCATCGTGTCGCACCTGATGCAATTCTTGATGCATTGGCGCGTGCATTCATTTTTCTTTTTTCACGTGCATGTCGACCAACGTTCACGTTCGTTCTTTTCACTTCCGCGTCCGGGTCGGTTTCTGTGCAGTCCGCGGCCAGCTACGATACCGAAGCTACGGTAAATGCCGGTACCGGTACCATTGTACGGTACCGGTACCGGTACCGTACCGGTACCGGTACGGCGCCAGGCTTGGAGCTGGCTGGCGAGCGCGGCGCCGCTGTGCTGGTGCTCGGCAGCAGCAGCAGCAGCAGCGCCGACGCAGCGCTGATGACGATGGACAGTGGTTTGCAGCAGCCGCCCATAGCCTTCGGGTCGCAAGCAGCAGACTTCGACGAGATGGCCGAGGCGCTCGAGCGCTTGAGGAACATCACGGGCTGTGCCGCAGTCTGCGACCCGATATCGCAATAGCTGAGCAAAGCTCAACCCAGAGGTCATTGCCCATCGCGATGCGCTCCTGGTTTGGACCGGGCCTTGGGTTCGATCCGTTGATGGACGCACTGTGGATCATCTGCCCGGGCCTCGGGCCCGGTGCGAGCGAGCAATGGCCGCCGAAGCCCGACAAGCCCCCCGAGGCAGCACCAGAGCCGCCCCCAAGGCAGTATCGAGCAGCCAGTGCCCTTCCGGCCGCTATTGCTCACAGAAGTTGACAGAGAGGTCGTTTTAGCGAGTCGTCGCTGCTCATGCGGCGCTTGGTCGACCGACAGAAGCAAGATAGAGAGACGTTGTGGCGTTGTCCGTTGTCGTCCGGTGTCCTCGACTGCCGACGATGACGCGGAAGATTTGGCTTACTCGCTGCTGTGCATGAGATGCCGCGCGTGGCGCCGGGGTCGCGCCTGGTGGCCAGCGACGTCGACGGGCAAGCCGCGGAGCCTCCTGCGCGGTCGCTGGGCAAGCACTGCCTCGATGTGCTGCAGCTGTGCGCGTGGGGCGTTCTTGGCGTGGGCGTAGGCTCGCTGCCGCCGCTGGCGTACAGGTACGCCAGGGGTGCGAGAGCAGTTCGACGTGGACATGGCCAAGATGGAGACGCCCATGCTCTCGGCCGAGTTTCCTGCGGGCAACTGGTTTGTGCAGGAGCTGTGGCGCAATGGCGTGGCCGTGAGCACCGCGCCGCTGCTTGTCATGCTGCCGGCGCTTGTCGCGCCGATTGTTTGGGCGCAGCCTTGCGCGAAACGCGTTCGTCGTGAGCACGATCCTAGCGGCGTACGTGGTTTTCATCTGGCTGAGTACCTGGGTGGGGTCGCTGCTCGTGATGATTCTGATGTCCATGCCGTACGTGGCGCTGGTATTGAGCCTCAGCTGCTCAGGTGCCCATACTGGCTGGAGGCGGTCAAGCTGTCCGTGTTCTTGATCATGAGCCAGATCCCAGTGCTTTTGTTCAACACGATGCCGGACGATGTGTTCTCCAAGCTGGTGTTCTCGTGCGTGACGCTTCCGCTTCTCCGAGAGGCCGCGCTGATATTGGTGCGGAGTCTCGTGCGTCGGCTCATGGTCCTGGAACTCGCTGGCCACGTGGCCGCTCTTGCTTGCGGTGCAGACCGTATACGCAATCAACGTGCGGCTGCTGCGTCCATCCAAGACCTGGTTTGTGCTCGCTCTTGGTGCAAGCCGCGATAGAGATCATCATGCGCAGCACAATTGCGCGACGAGCTGCTGGACGGCTTGGTCACAATGCCGCGCTGTTGCAACCGAAGCGACGACGACCGCAAAGCCTACAAGAGGAGGCGCAAGCGCGACGACGACAGCCTGTGCAGGCTCGGGACTCGGCGATGAAGACTGTTACCGCGGCGTTTGAGCAGCAGCTTGCGAGGACGGAGCGGCGCGCCAAGGAGCGCGCCCTGTTCCTGGCCTGCGAGGTGATCTCTGAGTATGTCGCGATCTTCATGACCACGATCATGGTCGTCGCCTTTCGCAGCGCGCCGCTAACGCTTGCGCTCCAGCTCTTCTCGGAACGTGAGGACCCTTTTTACACCATCATGCCTCTGGACTCGGTGTTTCGAAGCACAGCGATGATGTTGGCCATCGAGATGATCGTCGACCTTGTCGGCTCCACATGCGAGCGTCGCCGTGGCACGGACGTCGCTCACGCTTGGCGCCAGCAGCCTCGTGGTCTGCGCATCAAGGCCGTAGTGCTGGCAAGTCTGGCCGCCAGCGGGACGGCGATCGCTGGGGTGCAGGGATCGACCATGTCAACCGACCAGTGCGACCTGCGCAACCTGTGCTACTGCGCCGGCAACCGCGGCCTCCGCCCCAACTCGCTGCCCGACATATACTGCCGCCAGGTCTTGTACCCGCCGAGCGGCGTGCCGCAAGGCTTGCAGGTGGCCGTCCTCTTGGACCCGGGCGCCCGGGAAGCCTGGCCGCGTGCTCGACTGGACGCCGCCTTCCAGCAGCACGGTCCCGCCGCCTTTATGCTGGACAAGGTCCTCCTCGACCCGGTCCTGGACATGTCCCACTGGGAGCAGGAAACACAAGCCACCAGCTTGGAGCTGGCTGGCGCGCGCGGCGCCGCTGTGCTGGTGCTCGACGGCAGCAGCCCCGACGCAGCGCTTACGGTGATGGACGGCGACGTGCAGCAGCCGCCCATAGCCTACGTCGGGTCGCGAGCAGCAGAGTCCGAGATGGCCGAGGCGCTCGAGCGCTTGAGGAACATCACGGGCTGTGCCGCAGTCTGCGACCCGATATCGCAATAGCCAAGCAAAGCTCGATCCCCAGAGGTCATTGCCCATCGCGATGTGCTCCTGGTTTGGACCGGGCCTTGAGTTCGATCCGTTGATGGACGCACTGTGGATCATCTGCCCGGGCCTCGGGCCCGGTGCGAGCGAGCAATGGCCGCCGAAGCCCGACAAGCCGCCCCCGAGGCAGCACCAGAGCCGCCCCCAAGGCAGTATCGAGCAGCCAGTGCCCTTCCGGCCGCTATTGCTCACAGAAGTTGACAGAGAGGTCGTTTTAGCGAGTCGTCGCTGCTCATGCGGCGCTTGGTCGACCGACAGAAGCAAGATAGAGAGACGTTGTGGCGTTGTCCGTTGTCGTCCGGTGTCCTCGACTGCCGACGATGACGCGGAAGATTTGGCTTACTCGCTGCTGTGCATGAGATGCCGCGCGTGGCGCCGGGGTCGCGCCTGGTGGCCAGCGACGTCGACGGGCAAGCCGCGGAGCCTCCTGCGCGGTCGCTGGGCAAGCACTGCCTCGATGTGCTGCAGCTGTGCGCGTGGGGCGTTCTTGGCGTGGGCGTAGGCTCGCTGCCGCCGCTGGCGTACAGGTATTCGCCAGGGGTGCGAGAGCAGTTCGACGTGGACATGGCCAAGATGGAGACGCCCATGCTCTCGGCCGAGTTTCCTGCGGGCAACTGGTTTGTGCAGGAGCTGTGGCGCAATGGCGTGGCCGTGAGCAGCGCGCCGCTGCTCGTCATGCTGCCGGCGCTTGTCGCGCCGATTGTTGGACGCAGCCTTGCGCGAAACGCGTTCGTCGTGAGCACGATCCTAGCGGCGTACGTGGTTTTCATCTGGCTGACCACATGGGTGGGGTCGATGATCGTGATGCTCCTGGTGCCCATGCCGTACGCGGCGCTGGTTGTGAGCCTCAAGCTGCTCAGGTGCCCATACTGGCTGGAGGCGGTCAAGCTGTCGGTGTTCTTGATCATGGGCCAGATCCCGCTCAACTTGCTCAACACGATGCCGGACAATGTGTTCTCCAAGCTGGTGTTCTCATGCGTGATGCTTCCGCTTCTCCGAGAGGCCGCGCTGATCCTCGTTCGGAGTCTCGTGCGCCGCCTCATGGTCCTGGACAACTCGCTGGCCACGTGGCCGCTCTTGCTCGCGGTGCAGACCACCTACGCAATCAACGTGCGGCTGCTGCTGTCGTCCATCCAAGACCAAACCTGGTTTGTGCTGTCGCTCTTGGTGCAAGCCGCGATAGAGATCATCATGCGCAGCACAATGGGCTTGCGCGACGAGCTGCTGGACGGCTTGGTCGCACAATGCCGTCGCTGTTGCAACCGAAGACGACGACGACGACCGCAAAGCCTACAAGAGGAGGCGCAAGCGCGACGACGACAGCCTGTGCAGGCTCGGGACTCGGCGATGAAGACTGTTACCGCGGCGTTTGAGCAGCAGCTTGCGAGGACGGAGCGGCGCGCCAAGGAGCGCGCCCTGTTCCTGGCCTGCGAGGTGATCTCTGAGTATGTCGCGATCTTCATGACCACGATCATGGTCGTCGCCTTTCGCAGCGCGCCGCTAACGCTTGCGCTCCAGCTCTTCTCGGAACGTGAGGACCCTTTTTACACCATCATGCCTCTGGACTCGGTGTTTCGAAGCACAGCAATGATGTTGGCCATCGAGATGATCGTCGACCTTGTCGGCTCCACATGCGAGCGCCGCCGAGGCACGGACGTCGCTCACGCTTGGCGCCAGCAGCCTCGCGGTCTGCGCATTAAGGCCATGGCCGTTGCAAGTCTGGCCGCCAGCGGCACAGCGATCGCTGGCGTGCAGCAATCGACCATGTCGACCGACCAGTGCGACCTCCGCAACCTGTGCTACTGCGCCGGCAACCGCGGCCTCCGCCCCAACTCGCTGCCCGACCTGTACTGCCGCCAGGTCTTGTACCCGCCGAGCGGCGTGCCGCAAGGCTTGCAGGTGGCCGTCCTCTTGGACCCGGGCGCCCGGGAAGCCTGGCCGCGTGATCGACTGGACGCCGCCTTCCAGCAGCACGGTCCCGCCGCCTTTATGCTGGACAAGGTCCTCCTCGACCCGGTCCTGGACATGTCCCGCTGGGAGCAGGAAACGCAAGCCACCAGCTTGGAGCTGGCTGGCGAGCGCGGCGCCGCTGTGCTGGTGCTCGACGGCAGCAGCCCCGACGCAGCGCTTACGGTGATGGACGGCGACGTGCAGCAGCCGCCCATAGCCTACGTCGGGTCGCGAGCAGCAGAGTCCGAGATGGCCGAGGCGCTCGAGCGCTTGAGGAACATCACGGGCTGTGCCGCAGTCTGCGACCCGCCTTGACCCTGCCTCCCAGAGTAGTCGTCAAGTTGACATTGTGAAACGAAAGTGAAACGAGAGTAAAAACAACAGATCTGAACGCAGACGCATTAGCACCATTTTCATAGTCTAAACTATAGGACCATCGGTGAGATCGAACACCTCACCATTTTGCCAACTCCTTTCCAACACCACAACCGATCCAACAGACGCCGCAAGCGAGCTGCGGGGACCTCTTTCGACTAAAACAGCTGCCAATACCACCTATCCCCATTGCCACGGTTGACGAATCGCATCAATAGACGTCGCTGCCGCTTTCAAAGCAGCCGCCAGTGCCGCACCGCCTCTCGCCAGTCCGCAGGTTCAGTCATGACTCTGGTCTTCCCACCACATCCGCAAGGTCAGGGAAATCACGTCGCGAGACGTGTCCGCAGGTGGCGCTCAAATCCAAGTGAGGCGAGTTCCTTTCGCCGGACGACAAGCGCCCAAAAAAGGCGACAGAGGCGAAAGAAACATGGCAAGACGACCGCGCGATCAGCTCGCCAACGCCGGCGCCAGCGCCGCACGCTCGCCGCCGCCGCCGCCGCCGCCGCCGTCGCCGCCGCCGCGGCGGTCCGCCACCGCTGCCGCCGCCTCCGCCGCCTCCGCAAGTGCGAGCAGCAGCAGCGGCAGCAAGCAGCAGAAGAATGCCAAAATGAAGGCGCCAACCGCCTCCTCGCGCAAGCACCGCAACGCTGAGCGGCGCGTCCTGCGCACGACAGGCGGCGCTGCCAGCCACGGCAAGACTGCGCCGCGCCTCGCCCCCCCGTCGCCGCGCGGCGGCTCCATCCGCAACGACGACGCCATCATCGCAAGCTGCTGCTGCGGCAGCAGCCAAGCCTGCCGCGCGCGCGGGCAAGCCGGGCAAGCCTGCCACGACCTCGCGCCGCGCGCCCGCAGCGCCGCCACGGCGGCGCCGCCAGTCGCCCTCCGCCTCTACTCGTGCTGCCGCATCAGGCGGCAAGAAGACCAAGATGGCCAAGCAGCAGCAGCAGCAGCAGCAGCAGCAGCAGCAGCAGCAGCAGCAGGGCAAGCGGCCGACCGCGCGCACAATGACGTCCTCAAGCAGCATGAGCATCACGTCCGAGGGAAGCTCGCGCAGCCTGTCCGGCGCCTCTGCCGGCGCATTCTCATCCTCATCTAATGGCTGGAACTCGGCGCCGCCGTTCTGCGCGACCGGCAGCGCGCGCGTCCGGCGGCGGCGGCTGCGATACGCGCGTCGCAGCAGGCCGCGTCCGCCGCCACGTGGTCCGGCGGCCCCGCCAGCGGCGCCGCGCTGCGCGGGTGGACGCGCGTCAATGCCGCCTGGGCGCGCCTGGAGCGGCGGCAGGCGGCGCGGCCGTGGCGGCCGTGGCGGCCGTGGCGGCGGCGCGCGGCACGCGAGGAGGTGTGGCCTGCGGGCGTGCGGCTCGAGGGCCTCGCGGCGGTCGAGGCGCTGCAGGCGCCGCGGCCGGCTTGGCTCGGCGTGCGGGCCATGGCGTCGGTGGAGGTGCGCGGGGCGCCGCCGCTGGCCGCGCTGGGCATGGCCGCGCTGCGCGTGGACGGCTCGCTGCGGCTACCGTCCTGCGCCAGCCTCACGGCGCTGCCCGCGGACCTGCGCGTCAAGGGCGACCTGGACCTGCGGGCATGCGCGGCGCTCGAGGCGCTGCCAGAGGACCTGCACGTGGGCGGCAGCCTGCTGCTGGACGGCTGCTCGGCGCTGCGCGAGCTGCCCAGCGGCCTCGTCGTGCTGGGCGACCTGCGCCTGCGCGACTGCTCGTCGCTCGCGGCATTGCCGGAGGTCAAGGTGGGCGGCGAGCTGTGCCTCGCGGGCTGCAGGCGCCTCGAGCGGCTGGCGGAGGGCGTCAGCGTGGGCGGCAACGTGGACCTCGAGGGCTGCAAGAGCCTGCGCGGCCTGCCCGAGGGCCTGCGCCGCTGGCCGGCGCGGGACAATGGCATGCCGCACGTCATCTTCGTGGACGGCGCCGCGGGGGCGCTAGACGCCGGGGCGCTGGGCGCCGGAGCGAGGCCGGCGCCCGGCACGGGCGCCCAGCACGCGGCGGCCGACTACATCGGCCCGCACGTGCGCGTCTGGACCAAGCCGCGCCGCAAGCTCTCCGAGGTCGCCTGACGCAGACAGGCAGACGCAGTACGGTACGTACTACCGCGGTACCGTACCACGAAGCCCGTACACTATTTCGCGGTACCAGGTACACGGTACCCGAGCTCCGTACCGGTACGTATGGTACCGCGTATGGGACAAGATATGCGGTACGGTACCAGTACGTACCGCACCGTATCAGTACTGCAAATGAAAACGGTTGTTGCATACGCGTGTTCCGGTGTTAGGAACAACGGAAGGAAGGATGAAGAAGGGCGCTCGCTCTCTCTCTCTCTCTCTCAGTCACCAAAAGCTGTCCCGCGCAGTTGCAACGACGGTTTTCCGCCGAGGACCACGATTGTGGATCGACTACTACCGTATCTCCCTCTCTGGCGACACAGCGGAGAGCAAGCGAGAAAGAGAGAGAGAGAGAGAGAGGGGCCGATGGCCGCCTCCACCACGTCACACCTTCCAACTCTCTCACGATCGGCAGAGCAAGTGTCCCGACCGACCGGAGAGAGGGCCCAGAACAAAAAGCCAGCGGAACGTGACCCGTGACCCAGCCGGCTGAGCAAGTGGCTGAGCGGCCCAGGACTCTCTCTCTGGTCGGCAGCTGGCTGGCAGCTGACAGACGCTGGGTGGGCCTCGGCGGGCGGGTGGGTCGGTCGGCCGGCCGCTCCTGTTTCGCTCTGTTGTGAGCTGGCGGAACGTTGCAGCTGGAGGCTGAAAGAAGAAGGATGGCTCGGATCCTTCCAACGGCCGTTGCAAGGGGTGGGTCAATTTGCTCCATGCCAAAATTCTCACTCCTCGTTGCGGTTTCAGTCAGTCAGTCACGTCAGTCAGCTCCGAGAGTTCCTTCCTTCCTTTGCTCCTTGACTCGATCGATCGATCGATCGATCGATCGATCGATCCTCTGTTCTGCTGCCAGAACAGGCGAACAAACGAGCGGCAGCTGAGGAGCCAGCCACATTGCGGCAGCAGCCACTTGCAAGCGTCAACGGAGATGGGCGGTCGATTCAACAATCAAGAGAAGAAAACCAAAAAGGTTGGCGCTGTTTCGGGCGTCGATCGATCGATCGATCGAGACCGCTTGTCTTCCTTTATCTCTGCCTGCGTGTCTGTCTGTTCGTCTGTGTGTTTGTCTGTGCCCGTCCGTCCGTCCGTCCGTCCGTCCGTCCGTCCGTCCGTCCGTCCGTCTGCGCGGCGCTTGAACCGCGAGAACGTGGTATGGTACGACCGCGCGGCGTGAACGGGCACGTGGTGCGGTGGTCTTAGGTAGTAGGTATTGTTTGCTCTGTGGCTGCTGCTGGCGATCGAAGATCAATCCTCGACCCAAGAGCCTTACGCCTCGTCCTCGGTGTCCTCGTCGTCGCGCGCGGCAGATGCCTCCGCCGCCGCTGCTGTTGCTGCTGCTGATGATGATGATGGCTCCGCCTTGCCCTCCTTGGGCTCGTCCTTCTTCACCGCCACCTCTTGCTGCTGCGCCTGCTGCTGCGCCTGCTGCTGCGCCTGCTGGTCCTTGTTGTCCGCGGCGTTGTCGGCGTTCTCCGCCTCGCGCTTGGCGATGTTGGCCTGCCGCAAGCGCTCGTGCTCGGCCCGCGCCGCAGTGATGGCCTCTGCGGCCTCGTCCTCGGTCTTGAAGGTGCCCAAGAAGCGCAGCTTGCGCGTCTCTGGCTGCCACACGCGAGCCATCCACTTGCTGTCGCGGTGGTGCCACGTAACGCCGCGGTGCTTGCTCTGGAACAGCGCGCGGCGCTTCTTTGGGCCAGTGCCGAGCGACATCTCGCCGTCGCGGCCGCGCTTGAGGCCCAGCGGCATGGGCACCACCTGGAAGCCCATCTGCGACATCTGCGCCTGCTGCTGCATCGCAAGCCGCAGCAGCATCTCCTGCGAGACGGCGCCGCCGAACAGGCTGCTGCCCGGGTTCATCAAGCCAGGCTTCATGCCCGTGAGGCCGGGCAGCATGCCGCCGGCCAGGCTCAGCGGCACCACCGGCGAGGCGCCCGCTTTCAGGTCGTCGCCGCCGCTGTTGCCGGCGACGGCGGCGGCCGCGGCGGCCGCGGCGGCGGCCATGGCCTCCATGTTGGCCGCTGGCGGGAACATCATGAACGGTGACCCCAGGCCGAGCTGCGACAGCGAGGATCCAAGCTGCTGCGGCTGCTGCTTGGCTTGCTGCTGCTGCTCCTGCTTGGCTTGCTGCTGCTGCTGCTGCTGAGCTTGGTGGTGTTGCTGCTGCTGCTGCTGCTGCTTGTGCTGCTGCAGCTGGAGGTGGTGCTGCAGGAGCTGCAGCTGCTGCAACTGCTGCAGCTGTTGCTGCTGCTGCTCAACGGCCGACGTGCTAGTCGAGCTCGCGCCCAGCGAGGGCTTGGTGGCGTCGGGCGTGCCGTTCCGCGGGGGCACGCCTTGCTGCTGCTGCTGCTGCTGCTGCTGCTGCTGCTGCTGCTGCTGCTGCTGCTGCTGCTGCTGCTGAGCGGCCAGAGCGGCCTGCTGCTGCGCCGCGAATGCCGATGCGGCGGCCGCGGCGGCGGCCTGCTGCTGCTTGTCGCCGGCCATCTGCGCGGCCATCCACGCGTTGATCATGGCGAAGCCATTGAGCCCCGGCTGCTGCTGCGCCATCGGGTCCATGTGCATCTCCTGCTCGACCTCCGCCTCGCTCTCTCCCTCCTGCGCGTTGGAGTTCTGTTGCCGCGCAAGCAACTGCTTCGCCGCCCTCGGAATGCAACCTGCACCGGACCTCGCGCACCGCCTCCACGGCAAGCGGAGCAACCACGCCGGGTCTGGTGCGGGTGACAACGTGCTGTTTGGGACTTGGGATCCGAAACATGAAACACGCGGTCTTGTGTGCGTTGCACAGTGTTGTTTCCCTCTGTCTGCTCGGCGCCTGCTTGGCTTTT
>JACDIV010000060.1:600000-969290 GCA_022244645.1 Thraustochytrium striatum | reverse complement strand
CACGCTCCAGCTCATACCGCACCGGGGCGGGGAGCTTAGTCCAGCCGCCATCGAAGCGCGCCGCGCCGCCCCTGCGTGTTGTCCGCCTCCTCCAGGGGCTGCGCCTGGGCCTGACGTTTCCACATTGCTTGCCGAAGCCCGTCTGCCCTTGTACAACGGGCATAGCCTCGAGTTGGTGCGCTTGTGCGTCGTGGAGCCGCACTTGCACAGCTTGTCCGTCACCATAGCGTACGGTAGCACGCGCAGGAGGAGCGCTACTGCTGGCAGACCGTCCTCAACGGATATACGCCTGCTTGGTTCCCCTGTGATGTGACCACCGCCTCGGCCCCGGCAACGTCGCCCAAGACCGCGCGCGTTCAAACGCTCAACGCAGGGGCTTGCCACTATCTTTCGGCAGCCCTGCATGCGTTCCGAAGGTTAGATCTGACCTGACCATGGCGCGGGGCGCTTTCTCTGACCTGTTCAAGATCACCGTTTCACGTACAAATTTGTACGTGAATCAACCCTAGCTGCACCGATCGGAATCGTAAGTACAATATTGTACGTGAAATAGCAAGGCGAAAGAAATAGGGTTATTATTTCCCAATTTAGTTAAGATCCTTGCTTGACGGTCCAGTCCGGATTCCCCAAACCAATTTTAATTTAATTAAAATCGTAGATTGAATTTAATTAATTATATTGTCCAACGGACCTTTTTTGTTGTGGCGGTTGCAGCGCGCGGCAGCGGCGGCGGCGGCGGCGGCGGCGGCGGCGGCGGCGGCGGCGGCGGCGGCGGCGGCGGCGGCGATGGCGACGGACGCGGCGGCGGAGGTGCGGCGGCGCGTGGCCGAGCGGCGCGGCGCGCTGCGGCGGCCGCGCGGCGCGCTGCTGGAGGCCGGGAAGCGGCAGCTGGCCGACAGGGTGCTGCGCCGCACGCTGGAGCGAAGATTCGGGGAGGCCGTGCAGGAGTTTGACGGGGTCACGCAGCTCTGCGTCACCGAGCGCGAGCTGGAGCAGTCGCTGGTGCTGCGCCGCAGCGAGCAGGAATGGGACATCGCCAAGCAGCTGCGCAGCGCGCAGACCTCCGTGCGGAGGCACGCCGAGGGAAAGAAGCGGTCGTCGAGCGAGTTGGACACGCTCGAGCAAAAGCTGATGGACATGCGCGAGCTCGCCACGGCGGGTATCGGCGATGAGGGAAGAAGCGGATGGTCTCGGCGACGGTTCGCAGCAACTGGCGCAAGCACAGATCCGACGCGGCCAGGGCCGGGCGCAGATCTTTGCCGACCTGCAAGTGGACGCCGAGTTGGCACGATTGCAAGGCAAGCTCGAAAATACCGCCGTGTGCCCGCATTGCCAAGGCGCGTTCCTGCGAAGCGCGATCGAGGGACATGTTCGCGTGTGCCGCGACGAGGAGAACAGCAAGATACCGCTGGCACAGCACACCGAAGCCGCCTTGGACGCGAAGAGCCAGCGATATGTCGAGCTGGAGCGCAATGCACGACGGAAAGCCGCGCAGCAACTGCGTGCCGCCCTCGAGAACAGGCGCAAGTCGTTCGTGGCCACCGTGGAGGTGTGCCCGGAGTGCGGCAAGCAAGTGCTCGCCTCGCGCATTGCACGGCACCTTGCCAAATGCCAGGAGCAGCAGCGTCTCTTCCTGCAATCCCGGCGCCAGCGCGAGGAGGAAGCCATCAAGGCCTCGGGGCTTGACGGCTCCAAGCTGGATCGAATCCTGCCGCTTCCGCCAGACAACCTGCGACTGGTGTCGCTGTCAGCCGACTCTTTCGAGCTCGAGTGGAGCCCGCCTGTATTCATGGGTGGCTTTGACGTGTATGTGCACGACTACATCATCGAGTACGCGACCTGCTCGCGACACCGCAACGGCAAGTCGGTGACGCAGACCATCACGCCCCAGCCGCCGCTGTCCACATCGCGCTTTTGCATGGTCAACCCGCTGTGCGGGCGCACCTTTGTGGTCACTGGCTTGTCGGCCAACACCGAGTACGTCAACATTTGCGTGCGCGCCAAGAACGAGGTCGGCCTTAGCGAGCCGTCCAACATGATACAGTCGGTCGTGACAGACGACCTCGCGCCGCCAGGGCCACCGCAGCACTTTATGGTAGCCCGCGTTACAGCCAGCTCGGTGGTCTTCGCGTGGAGCGCGCCTTGTAAAACGGGCGGGGCGCCGCGCGGCATCCATCACTACGAGATCACCTATTCCCGATACATCTTCAAGGGGATCAAGATGGGCAAGGTGCTCTGCACCGAGACCGCGCATGTTGCGGCGCCAACACTCTGCTTTGCCCTCACCGAGCTCGAGTGCAGCTCGACCGTCTCGCGTATCTCTGTCGTGGCCGTCACTGAGGGCTTTGTCAATGGCGACAAGCGCGTGCTGCGCAGCGAGCCGACCCCAGAGATCGACCGCGTGACCACACTCGAGCCATCGCGTGAAGAGCTCATTCGCCTTGAGATCCGACGCGTTTCGCAAGTGGACATGGACACGGTTGACTCTCGCGTGTACGCTGGCTTCTCTCAGCGGTACGCCCGCCAGGATCTCTTGCTCCGGCTCACCCAGGACTTGGGCCGCATCGAGAAGCGACGCAAGACCATGGCGCGTGTGGAGGCCGAGATGAACAGGGCAGAAGACGAGGAAAGCAAGCAAGCGGAAGCAGCGGCTGATTCGCACGAGCCGGCCTCCGCCCCGGCCGGCCACCGCCACCACCGCAAGAGGGACTCTATCAGCGTGGTGAGGAGGAAAAGAGGCGGCGGCGCAAGGCTGCCAAGGCGGCGCGCAAGCGCGCCACAATCAAGCTGTCCAACCGAGCCTCTGACGCGTCCAAGCCAAGCGTGATGGAAGCCGTCCCCATGCGCCTACTCGTAGAGGCCTTTGGGTACCAAGAACGCGAGGTCCTTTGGCAAGAGCGGCAGCAGAATTTGCGCCAGAAGCGCGACGCGGCACGGCCAACCTTAATCGAGGCCAACGCAGCCATGGAGACTGGGTCAGTACCGCGGCGCCGCAAGCAGTTCAAGCACCGCATCGGGATTCTGCGCAAGCGCATCGAGGACCTGGAGAACCGGCGCGGCGAGCTCGTGATGCGCCGAGCCATGCTCACCAAGGAGCTGGCCGCGACCGAGCAGCGCATCACGGCACTCCTCGCCGAGCACGACCGAGTAGCTGCACACGGCGCAGAGTTCATCGACAGCTCGGTCATGCACGACAGAGTACAGCGCTTCTTGACGCGCTCGCTGCAGGCGGCGCTTGAGGTGGAGCTGCGCTCGGCCAAGGCCAAGATTGCGGCGGGCAAGCGCGAACAGGTGGCGATCAACCGCGAGCTCAAGACGCGCGAGGCGGACATGGAGCGCGCATCCATGCATCTAAAGGACCGCGAGGCGCGCCTCGTGGCCTTCGAGAAAGAGGTGACCAAGAAGACCAAAGCCATCGAGCGCGTGCGCAACTGGAGGCTCAAGATCGTCATGGACATGTTCTTGCGCTGGAGCGCCTTCGTGGAGTCGCAGCGCGAGGTCCGCAAGTCGGCGCGGCACATCGTGCAGCACATGCTGAGCCGTGACCAGAGCCGCGCATGGCACCAATGGTGCGCCTTTGTGGCCTGGGACCGCGCGCGAGAGACCAACCACAAGGACATCGAGGGTTTGGGCTCCTTCATGCTCGCGCATGTCGAGGATGGCCGCAACGAGGTCAAGGCGTCAGTGGCGGAGGCCCTGCACCGGGTGCGCAACACGTCGCACGAGCTGGAACAGGCCAAAAAGACGCGCGCGCAGCAACAGGCCTTGCGCGAGAGCCCACTGTACAAGCCCGACGCGGAGGCGCAGATGGCCTTTGAGCGCGCGCACGCGGAGCTGTTTGCACTGAGCACGCTCACGCTCCGCCAGGCCAGCGCCTACCTTTCTCAGGGCCGGAACGAGCTTGCTCTGCGCTACTTTGAGGCGCATGCGCAAAGGCTGTCCGAGCAGGGCAAGGCGGCGGCGACCGCCGCGGCCAGCGGCCGCTCGGGCCCCATGATTCCTTTCGGCGGCGAAGGCCAGAAGCCCGAGGAGACGGAAGAGGCGCAGCAGGCGCGCGAGCTCCGAGAAATGTGCGAATCGTATTATGGGATGGCTCTGGCGCTGCAGAGACTGGGTCGAATCGACAAGGCCATCGTCACGTTCGATCGCACCCGCTCCTTGGCGGTCGAAGCCGGCTCCGAGCCAATGAAAGGCGCCGCTCTGCTGGGCATTGCCGAGTGTAACACGCTCAACGGGCTGTACAAGAGCGCCATCGAATATGCGGACCGGGCGCTACTTGTCTTTGAGGACCTGGACGATGCTCTCCACCGCGCCAAAGCCATGCGCGCGCTCGAGCATGCCTATGCCGGGGTCTTTGACGAGGAGCGGCGCGACCAATTTGCCGAGATGGCGCGCAAGCTTGAGCAGGGCATGGCCGAGCAGATCCGCGCGAGTTTTGCGCGCATTGAAGCCGCTGAGCGCAAGATGATTAGCATCACGGCCGACCGGTCCACGGAGATCCGCCTTGAAGTGGTCTCGGCAAAGGTGCCCGGCCTTCGCGCGCGCATTGAGGAGAAGCGGCACTTGGCCGAGGAGATCATCAAGCAGTCCAAGCACTTTCAGCGTGCCAGCGAGATCGACTCGGGCCGGCTCAAGGTGATCGAAGACCAGCTCAACATCGTGCGCAAGTGCAAGAAGGAGGAGCTCGACTCGGACCTCGTGCACGGCATCATGCAACGCTTCAAGGTGCCGCAGCTGCAGGTCAACCTCGAGTCCGAGCAGGCCCGCCTCACAAAGGCAATCGAGACGTACGCGCGCGAGAAGGAAAAGGCGGATATTCGCGCTAGCAACGCCAAGGACGACATGCGGGGCCTCGAGGAGACGCTCGCGGTCGAGCTCGGTCCGCTCATGCGCAAGGTCATCATGGGCCACCAGCGCTTTCGCTGCTGCGGGCTCAACCCGGCCAACGTGCGCAGCCGCGACGTCACCGGCCTGGCGTCCGGCGGCGTGGAGAAGCTTATTTGCGTGATGCGCGACTCGGTATACCTCTTTGACCTGCGCGACGGGGCGCTCTTGGCCATCCTAGACGGCGCCAAGACGCGACTGGATCCGCTACTCGAAGTCAAGCGGGAGAAGGACCCCGCGCTCCCGATCCCAGGCCACTTTGGCTGCATCACGTCAGCCTATTACTCGGAGAACACGATCGTCACCGGCGGCGTCGACACGATGATCAGGGTGTGGGACGACCACGGCGACTATCGCTGCCGCATGCTGCTGCGCGGCCACGAGGGCACCATCTGGAGCCTGTACGCCGACCCGGAAAAGATCGTCTCTGGCTCGTCAGACATGTCAGTGCGCGTGTGGGCGCTGCGCAAAAAGTCGGGCAAGTGCGTGCGTGTGATCCGCAATATGCACCGCCGCTGCGTCAAGTGCATGGATGTGGACGGCAAGGCGCTGGCCACGGGATCGAGTGACTTTCAGGTCCGCGTCTGGCCGTGCGCGCTGGATTTCTCATCGCGCCGCGTCAACCCCAAGGCCGACATGAAGAGCTTTCGCGGCCACGACTGCCCTGTTACCTGCGTGCGTCTCTCTGCGGATGAGCTCATCAGTGGAGGCGAGGACGGTCGCGTGCTGGTCTGGGATGTGACCCGCGGCTCAATCTCTACACGTGCGAGGGCCACACGGCCTCGGTACGCTCGCTCCAGGCGGACGCCACGCGCATTGTGACGGGCTCGGTGGACAACACGGTTGGGGTCTTTGACGCTGCCACTGGGTCCTGCTTGCTAACGCTTCGCGGTCACGAGGACCAGGTGTTATCTGTGCAGTTCGACCAGCATCGCATTCTGTCCGTCTCTGCGGACGGCACCATGCGGCAGTGGCACTGGTCGGGCGACCGCGAGGAGCGCATGCCCTCGTACGACAAGTTGCACGTCTTGCAGGCGGGCGAAACCCTGGCCAAGTTGGAGGAGCTGCACGGTTCGAGCGTGCGCGACATCATGCTGTGGAACAACATTCAGGACGTGGGTCGCACGCTGTATGTTGGCATGCGCCTGATCGTTAAAAAGGGCTCGCTCACGCAAGACAAGCCCGCCGATGCCGCCGCGGTGGCTGGCGGCGCAGCGCCCACAAAAGCCGCCTCTTCTTCTCCAAAGGCGGCCGACGCCGCGCCCGCAACTGCAGCGCAATGAATTGAATCTTATTTTGCTACTGCCCAGGTCACCTCGGGCCCACGAGCCCCTCGCACGAACCACTCGCCGTGCCAGCCTTGAGCTGGGGCGCCACGCCTAGCGGCTGCGGCTCCCAATTCGCTGTCTGCCAAGCTGCCGAATTGGAGAAAGCGCCAAACCTGGCGATCCTCGTACTCGCTGAGCAAGACCATGCGGCTCCCTCGGGCGCGACCGACCAGTTCGAAAGCGCCAATGCTGTCCTTTCCTCGGCCTTGCACGCCGCCTTGCGCCAGAATCTCCAGCTCAAAGGGCGGCACTGTGATGTGCTGCGCGCCGAGGCGCGCTGCGCAGCACCAAGCGCCGCGAGGCCTCGCGAGGACCCCTTGGAGCATGTATTTGCCCACGTGCTCAGGCCCCTCGCCAGCGCCAAGGAAGCGTTCTTGCGCGACCAGACCGGCAAAGCTGGGCGTCTCATCGTCATAGCCGGACCCATCGCAGACTTTGTCGCAGTTGGATCGAGACAGCGCCACTTGTGCGTTCTTTCGTGTGATGTCGGGCAACGAGGCCATGTTGTGGGACTGGTCTGGAACCAGCACTGCAAAAGCCACCCAAAGCCCAGGTTGTGTGGCATAAGACGCGTTGCTTGGCGCTGGCAAGCGGAAAGAACGACGCGGCCTCGTATCACGGCGAGGCGTCATCACGACGACAGAGCGAAACAACAACAACATCGATTTGTGGCCAAGCCACCACTTGGCGCTCGTCTCTACAGGCAGAAGAGGCGCGCCACCAGAGACTTGTTCTTCTTCTTCTTGTGCTTCTTGTCCTCCTCGCGCTTGGCCTTGTTGGTGGGGCCGGCCTCAAAGTCCCAGAGCAGGTCCTGGCCGTCAAAGACGAGCGACCAGCCGGGCAGGTCAACCATCTTGAACCAGCGGCCGTACCAACCCATGCGGGGCAGCTCGAGCGCGGCGGCTCTCTTGGCCATCGTGCCGTCCTCAAAGTGGCCGTACGTCAGGTGCCGCCACACCATAAGGCCGTGCTCGTACTCCTTGCATAGCGCCATGCGCTCGCCGCGCGCCGCGCCCCCGAGCTTGAACGAGCCCAGGGCGTCCTTGCCGAGGCCCGACACGGCGCCATCCGGCGAGATCTCCAGCTTGAAGGGCCCCGTCGAGAACGGGTGCTCGCGGTTGGGGTCCTCGCTGATGCGCTCCAGCGCGATGGGGTCGAACGTGCGGCCCTCCATCTCGAAGGCGCCAACCATGGAAAGCTTGGTCTCCTCGGCGTCCTCCAGGAACTCGTCGTTCAGCTGGTCGGCGATGTTGAGCTCCTTGTTCTCCTCGGGCGCGCCCTCGGGCTCCTTCTTGGCGGCCTTCTCCGCCGCGCCCTCGATCTCCCAGTAGATGTCAAAGCCGCCCTCGTGCCAGGTCCAGCGCGGTTTGAAGTCACCCATAGCGGCGTCGATGAACCAGCGGCCGAACCACCCCACCGAGGGCGCACCAAGCGCCTCGGCGTGCTCGCCAATGGCGCCCTCCGGGAACTCGCTGTACTCGAGCAGGCGCCACACGCCGTGCCCGGCCTCGTAGCGCTTGAGCAGCACCATGCGGTTGCCGCGCGCCTTGCCCGTGATTTCGTAGTCACCGATCTGGTCAGTGCCGGCGCCGCGCACGTTGCCCTTTGCGGTGATCTCGATCGTAAACGGGTCCACGTACCCGACATCGATGGACATGTTGGACTCGGTCAGCCCAGCCACGCCATCCGCGTAAAAGTACTTGCCCTTGAGGGTCATGTGGCCGACGCGCATGGGCGGCGCGTTGCCGGTCTCCTTCAGAAAGTTCTTACGGATGTGCTCGGTCACGAGCTCCTCTTCTTCTCGAGTTCCTCTTCGTCCTGTTCCTCCTCGATGTCTTCCTCGTCGTCGTCGTCGTCGCCGTCGCCGTCGTCCGTCGCCATCATCGTAGCGGTCCTCATCTTCACCCTCGTCCTCGTCCTCGTCCTCGTCCTCGTCGCTGTCCCCCTCTTCAGCGGAAGAGACGTCCTTCTCCCAGAGCTCGCCACGGGGATCTTTGGCGCAGCCAAGTCTTCCTCGCTCGCCGCCCAGTACAAGTCGGGGCCGTTCCACTCCTCGCTGACGTACCAGTAGCCGAACCAGCCCACCTTTGGCGCCCCCAGCTCGTCAGCCAAGTCTGCCAGCTCGCTCTGGGCGAAGAGGCCAAACTCAAGATGGCGCCAGACCTTGTGCTTGCCAATGTACTGCTTGAGCAGCACCAAGCGGTTGCCACGCATCGTGCCCGTCAGGGTGTACGGCCCCACCTGGTCCAGCCCAGCGCCCTGCACCGCACCGTCCGCGCCCACGTCGATCCCGAAAGGCTGCACAAAGTCCACTTGCCCTCCGCCGTACGCATACGCGCCCTCGAGCACCACATTGCCGCGCAGCACGGGCTCCTCATTCTCCGCGCCCTCCAGGAACGCCTCGCGGCCCTCCTCGCTCATCGCCATGGCGCTCGCTACCTCCTTCTCCGCCCCTGCAAACAACAAGGCTTTCCAGCGCCGTCAGGAGTCTGCTCGTCACCTCCCGAAACCCACCCACACAGGCACAAAAGTGGCACAACGAGCAGCAGCTGCAACCAGCTGCTGCAACCAGCTGCAACCAGCTGGCCGCCGCGCAGACAAGCGGAGGTGGGCCGCGGCCTGGAGCTGGGCAAGGCCAGGCCAGGCCGGCCTTGCTCTGGGGGGTGCGCGAGGACTTGCGCGAGGCGCTTGATTTGGCAGGCATCTGGCTGGATCTCTGGGGGAAAAGCCGGCGTGGTCAACAGGAGCGCAGATGCACGGTCGTGCAGCTCACATGTCATTGCCCATGCCCATGCCAATTTGCTTGCCTGCCGGCGGGCCGGCCTGGAGTGACGAGGAGGGCAAGCACATGCATGAAGAAAAAAACTCGTGCATGTCAGCCGGCTTACGTACTTCCAAAACGACGATCGAGAGAGAGCGGCGGCAGCTTGCTGCGTGGGGGGCTAAAGCAGGCCACGGCAAGGGAAGGGTAAGCAAGGATTGTTCAAGAAGGTGTTTGCAGAAAAACAGAAGGAATCGCTTAGTACTCCTCCTCGTCCTCGTCGAACTCGCCCTCCTCCTCGGCGGTGGCATCCTGGTACTGCTGGTACTCGGAGACGAGGTCGTTCATGTTGGACTCGGCCTCAGTGAACTCCATCTCGTCCATGCCCTCACCGGTGTACCAGTGAAGGAAGGCCTTGCGGCGGAACATCGAGGTAAACTGCTCGCTCACGCGCTTGAACATCTCCTGCACGGCGGTGGTGTTGCCCACAAAGGTGCACGACATCTTGAGGCCCTTGGGCGGGATGTCACACACCGACGACTTGATGTTGTTGGGGATCCACTCGACAAAGTAGCTCGAGTTCTTGTTCTGCACGTTGAGCATCTGCTCGTCGACCTCCTTGGTCGACATGCGGCCACGGAAGAGCGTGGTGGCAGTCAGGTAGCGGCCGTGGCGCGGGTCAGCGGCGCACATCATGTTCTTGGCATCGAACGCCTGCTGGGTCAGCTCGGGCACCGTAAGGGCACGGTACTGCTGCGAGCCGCGCGAGGTCAGCGGCGAGAAGCCAATCATGAAGAAGTGCAGGCGCGGGAACGGAATCAGGTTCACGGCGAGCTTGCGCAGGTCCGAGTTGAGCTGACCCGGGAAGCGCAGGCAGCAGGTGCAGCCCGACATGGCGGCGCACACCAGGTGGTTGAGGTCGCCGTAGGTCGGGGTGGTGAGCTTGAGCGTGCGGAAGCAGATGTCGTACAGGGCCTCGTTGTCGAGCACCATGACCTCATCGGCGTTCTCCACCAGCTGGTGGACCGAGAGGGTGGCGTTGTACGGCTCCACGACGGTGTCCGACACCTTGGGCGAGGGCACAATCGAGAAGGTAAGCATGATTGCGGTCCGTACTCCTCGCGGATCTTGGAGATCAGAAGCGTGCCCATGCCCGAGCCAGTGCCGCCACCGAGCGAGTGGGTAATCTGGAAGCCCTGAAGGCAGTCGCAGCTCTCGGCCTCCTTGCGGACGACATCGAGGACCGAGTCGATGAGCTCAGCGCCCTCGGTAGTGGCCCTTGGCCCAGTTGTTGCCGGCACCGCTCTGGCCAAAGACAAAGTTGTCCGGGCGGAAGATCTGGCCGAAGGGGCCCGCGCGCACGCTGTCCATGGTGCCCGGCTCGAGGTCCATGAGAATAGCGCGGGCACGTAGCGGCCGCCGGTGGCCTCGTTAAAGTACACGTTGATGCGCTCGAGCTGGAGGTCCGAGTCGCCATGGTACGAGCCGGTGGGGTCGATGCCGTGCTCGTCCGAGATGACCTCCCAGAACTTGGCGCCGACCTGGTTGCCGCACTGGCCGCCCTGGATGTGCACGATCTCACGCATCTTGCTCGGGTGTCGTCTGCTGCTGTGCTGCTGCTGCTGGTCGACCTGCGCTCTGTGCTGCCTGCCTTTCACGTTCTGCTGGCGCCCCTCCTTTCCTGAAGGCGTGCTGCAGGAAGGGCCCCAAAAACGTGGCACTTGGCCGCGGTTGAGCGGTTGCGCGGATCCTGTTTGGGGCCCCACATGGCGGCGCGGCTTGTCTTTCCCCGGTCAAGGACGGCGGCGGTCGTGCTGCGCGCGATTTTTGCTAGCCGCGCGGTAGGAGTCGCGCGCAGTTTGGCAAGTCTCAAACCCCCAAACGCGCGACCCCACATGGTGTCGCCACGAGCGTTGATTGGCGCGGAGCAGAGGACACGGGGTCTGGTGTGAGATTTTGAAATGGTGGCGTGGTGCGAATGTGGACGAATTCGACCCGGAGGCACCCGCGGTTAGCCCGGCAAAGCGGGCGCCGGCGGCCCGCGCAGCTAGGAAAAACGGTAGTAGTCGCTAGGCCGCGGGAGCCGTTTTACGGTTGAGTGACGTCACCACCGCGCCGCGCTGATTAGGCCCAAGCAGCGTCCGGTGAAGATGGCGTCACCCAATGCCGTTGAATGATGAAGAGCGGTTGGCCCGCAAAAAACAAAAAACAAAAGCGGAAGGCGCCAAGCAGAGCGATTCGTTGCGCCCGTCACCGCGCGGCCCCCGTCACGTCCCCGCGGACCTGCCGCACGTCATCGCGACTACTGCCGCCGTGTCACCGGTTCGACCTCGCGCGACCGCGCGCTGACGCCGCGCGTGAAAAAGGGGTGAAAGGACGGTTGGCAGCCGCCTCTGCTTGCGCGCCTATGAGTTGCCGGAGGGAAAAACAAGCAGGCAGGGGCCAGAAAAGGGTCGGCCCGCTCGCGGGGGTATCGCGGCCACGCCCGCGCCGCGCCGCGTGCGCCGCACCGGGCGCCAAGCAGCGCCCGCGGACGCCAAGGCCCGGAAGCGCCCCCGGTGCCCGCCCGTTAGAAACATTTGTCGGTTTATTTTCCGGCGCGCCGCGTGGGCCGGAGGCCGCGGCCGCGAGGCGAGGCCTGCTTTACTCCTTGCCTGCTTGCCGCTTTCGGCCTCCTGGAGGCGTCCGGCAGAACTGTAACTTGACAGACTTGCGTCCCGGACAACTAGCAGCAGCAGACGTCGACGACACCCGAGCAAGATGCGTGAGATCGTGCACATTCAGGGCGGCCAGTGCGGCAACCAGGTCGGCGCCAAGTTCTGGGAGGTCATCTCGGACGAGCACGGCATCGACCCCCCGGCTCGTACCATGGCGACTCGGACCTCCAGCTCGAGCGCATCAACGTGTACTTTAACGAGGCCACCGGCGGCCGCTACGTGCCCCGCGCTATTCTCATGGACCTCGAGCCGGGCACCATGGACAGCGTGCGCGCGGGCCCCTTCGGCCAGATCTTCCGCCCGGACAACTTTGTCTTTGGCCAGAGCGGTGCCGGCAACAACTGGGCCAAGGGCCACTACACCGAGGGCGCTGAGCTCATCGACTCGGTCCTCGATGTCGTCCGCAAGGAGGCCGAGAGCTGCGACTGCCTTCAGGGCTTCCAGATTACCCACTCGCTCGGTGGCGGCACTGGCTCGGGCATGGGCACGCTTCTGATCTCCAAGATCCGCGAGGAGTACCCGGACCGCATCATGCTTACCTTCTCGATTGTGCCCTCGCCCAAGGTGTCGGACACCGTCGTGGAGCCGTACAACGCCACCCTCTCGGTCCACCAGCTGGTGGAGAACGCCGATGAGGTCATGGTGCTCGACAACGAGGCCCTGTACGACATCTGCTTCCGCACGCTCAAGCTCACCACCCCGACCTACGGCGACCTCAACCACCTGGTGTGCGCCGCCATGTCGGGCTGCACCTGCTGCCTGCGCTTCCCGGGTCAGCTCAACTCGGACCTGCGCAAGCTCGCCGTGAACCTGATTCCGTTCCCGCGCCTGCACTTCTTCATGATTGGCTTCTCGCCGCTGACCTCGCGCGGCTCGCAGCAGTACCGTGCCCTTACGGTGCCCGAGCTGACCCAGCAGGCGTTCGATGCCAAGAACATGATGTGCGCCGCTGACCCGCGCCACGGCCGCTACCTGACTGCCACCACGCTCTTCCGTGGCCGCATGTCGACCAAGGAGGTCGACGAGCAGATGCTCAACGTGCAGAACAAGAACTCGAGCTACTTTGTCGAGTGGATCCCCAACAACATCAAGTCGTCGGTGTGTGACATCCCGCCCAAGGGCCTCAAGATGTCGTGCACCTTTGTGGGCAACACCACCGCCGTGCAGGAGATGTTCAAGCGCGTGAGCGAGCAGTTTACCTCGATGTTCCGCCGCAAGGCCTTCCTTCACTGGTACCGGTGAGGGCATGGACGAGATGGAGTTCACTGAGGCCGAGTCCAACATGAACGACCTCGTCTCCGAGTACCAGCAGTACCAGGATGCCACCGCCGAGGAGGAGGGCGAGTTCGACGAGGACGAAGAGGAGTACTAAGCTCACCGCGCCTGTGTCTCAAATCAATCAGCAAGCAGCAACCAACCAACCAATGTGATAGATCTCTTGCTCAGTCCGCATGCCCATCTCGTCTCGGAAGATCGTTGTGTCTGCCATCATCAACGGGCGAGGGAGGGTGTGCTGCTAGCCGAGCGACGAGCGACGAGCGAGCAGCCATGGGCCACCAGGAGACGGTCGACAAGGTAGGCAGCGAGGCAGGGGTCGGCGCGGCGCGGGCGCGCGGGTGGCGACTGACCAAGGGCGGCGCAGGAATGCGAGGAGCTCAAGAAGGACATTGTGCGCCTCGGGGAGAAGAACGACGAGGGCAAGTACGTGGTCAAGTTTGGCACGCTGTTTGACGACGACAAGGCGCAGCAGTTCTACGAGGCTATCGTTGGCACGCTCAAGGCCGCGCGCACCAAGGGATTCATCGACTGGTACGTTTGCTTGGCTCGGGCTGGCGGGAGTGCGTTAGTGCGGGCGGGCTCGCTGGCGGGGTTCTGACCGTGCTAGCACCTACGCAGGAAGGGGCAGATGCTGCTCAAGGGCGCGCATGACTCGGTTGATATTACGCTGCTGGAGGAGCCCTAGCTCTAGAGTTGAGAGTAATCGACAGATCAAGACAATTCAACGCCCTGCTGGTCAGTGGTCTTCCCAGAGCAGCACGAAGAAGCAGCCCGCGTGCGCGGCCGCGACGCAAAGAAAGGCGTTGTTCAGCGCCGTGGTGCTCGCTGTCCAGTCCTCCGTGAATGTGAGCGCCACAACACAAAGGCCAGCGCGGCCCCGAGGTACCGCGCAGTTTGCACCGCCATCATGGGGCCGACGAGGCCAAACTCGCGCAGCGGCAGCTCGTCCCCGCGCGACTCTATCGTCTTGCTAATGGCAACGCAGACGCACTGCACGACGCCGGCGATCAGTGCCAATAGCCACGTCATCGGAAGGAACCAGCTCAGCGTGTAGGCCGCGGGGTGCGCCCAGGGGCATGAGCAGGCTCGCAAGGAGCGCTGTGATCGCTAGCGCAACGCGCAGCACAAACCACGAGCCGAGCGAGGACACCAAGAGCCAGCCAAGCACGAGCGCGAGGGCCGGCGTGCAGGCCCACAGCAGCGCCAGGAGCGCAAGCACCGGCGCCGGCACAAAGTAGAGCTGTGCGGCCGTCATTGGCACCATGGTGCCCGTCAGGGCGAGTGCAAAGGCACTGACCACCTGGAGGGCAAGCGCTGATCCCAGCTCGGCTCGTTCGGGCCCAGGCTTGCCGCGGCGAGGGCGCCCCACCAGCGGCTGTGCCCGAGGCTCGACGACCAGGCATGGCGAATGTGGAGCGCGGGGCCCGACCCGCTGAGAGCCGAGCACATGGTCGGCAGCGCGCCCAGGCCAAGGAGCACAAGCCAGACGGCGCCAAAGGCCGTGACCGGCATCGAGAAGCTGTTAAGCTCCATGCCCCCGCCCAACGAGGCTTGCAGCTCGCCCGCCACGCTAACGGTGCTGATGCCCGTGCCGAGAACGCTGCCGGTGAGGGCGGCTAGCACCATCGACGAGGCCACCGGCTCGACCCTGCGGGTCTGTACGAGCTGCATGCGCGTGCACGTGACGGCGGGAATGACGTGCGAGAAGAGTCCGCCGACGCCGAGCAGGATGAGGCCCGCGAAGAGGACCAGGTCGCGGTGTCGCGCCGGGTCTGGCAGGGGGGCGCTGTCGTCAAAGCCCGGATAGGCCGAGAAGACCCGCGCGAGGAAAAGATTGCCGAGCATCACGGCCGTGGCCGCGATGGTGACGGGCAGAAGAGCGCGTCCCGGCCCATACTCATGAGCGCAAAGAGCGCCAGCCAGGCCGACCCGGCCATGGTGGCAAAGGCCAGCGCAAACGGGCAGGCGCGTGCCGGCCATGACGGCGTAGAGGTCGCTAAAAGGGCGGCAGAGCGCCCACATTGGCCGCGTACAGCCCGCTGAGCGTCATGACCACGATGATGTGCAGCGGGAGGCTCGAGCGCGTCTCTCGCAGGAGGCCGCCCGAGCCGCCGCTCGCGCCACGCCCGCGCAGCGGGCTGTCGGCCCAGCGCATGCCACGCTCGCCGCGGCTAAGGCGTCGCGTCTCGCGCGCGGACTGCACATCGGCCTCCTCGGCAAAGACGCGCAGCGCGCGCTGGCTCACCAACAGCTGCCGGGCCAGAAAGTTGTTCAGGGTCATCTGCTTCTCCTTGAGGTCCGCGTCCTCGGTCGTGGGCGCCGGCCGTCGCTGCTGCTGCTGCGCGGGCCGCGTCAAGCCTTCGTCGTCCGACTCGATTTCGCAGCTCCTCGAGCTGGCGGTCCGCGAGGGCAGCAGCTCGCGCCGCCTGGCGATCTGCGCGTGCAACGTGTTTGCGCAGCACGTAGTTGCGCTGCAGGCCCGCCTGGATCGCCACCACCATCTCGGACAGCTCGAAAGGGTCGGAGAGCCGCTCCAGGCAGCTGCCGCTTCGCCGGTAAGCAGGCCGGGCCCGGCGTGGTGGCCGGTGGTGTGGTCGTACTTTTTCAAGATCTTGCGCGTGGCGGTCACGTTGAGCTCCAGGAACTGCAGCAGTTGGCTCACCTCGAGGCCCAGGGCGTTGAAACCGGCTTGCAGCGCGTCCAAGTGTTTCTCCGTGTCGGGGTACTGGCTCTCGACCCAGCCTTGCAGCGTGAGGAGATCCTCCTCGAGGCTCTCGAGGCGATCCTGCGCGGCCTGCTGGCGTTCGTCCAGGAAGCGCTCGACGGCTTGGATTTCTTCCAGCAACGCCTGGGCAAAGGATTTCGCGCCGCCCTGGTTGGGCTTTTGCCCGGTCAGCGCCTTGAGCTTGAGCTTGAGCCCGCCATAGTCGATGTAGCGCCACCCGGGCACGGCCTCGTCCTTGAGCCGCTTGCCAAACTTCATGGCGCCCGCCGCCCGCGCCGCCGCCACTGCCGCTCCACAAGCCGAGACAGATGGATTTTTTTGGGGTTCACATGAGCAAGACAAGAAGAGCTCTCTCACGTGTCATGTCACATGTCAGTCAGGACCAGAGCTTGCGCAGGGTTAATAAAGCCCACGCTGGCGCGCCGCCGCGCTCCCGCGCGCGCCAGCGAACACGCTCGAGGCCAGCGTGGTCGGGTGCAGCAGCAGCGACGCAAAGCTCGACCCGGTCTGAGCCACCTGCGTTGCCAAGAGCAGACGACCACCAAGAGCACCACGCCGGCGGCCAGGGCCGCTGGCGAGGTGTACGCCGCGCCGATGCGCGAGTTTAGGTGCTCCAGCGGGGCAAAGTAATCCACCAAAAGCAGCTTGGCAAGCGCCAGGACGGCGCCGATGAGCTGCTCGCGCAGCGTGTGGTAGCAGCACGAGGTGACAAAGTTGGTGAGCGCCATCGCGAGCATGATGCTCGGCAGCAGCACCCGCGCGGCAAACGGCAGAGTGCGCGGCGCCAAGCCGCGGCGCTGCCGGTCGAGAAAGTCCTGCACCTGAAGCACCGTCTCAAGCTGCATGTGAAAGTGCTGGCCCCAGCGCGGGTGCTCAAAGAACTGCATCCACATCGTGCTCAGCCGCTGTCCGATGTGCCGCTCGCCGAGCCGCGGGTCGCAGAAGAGCTCGACGCCAAAGAACACGGCGTGAAGCACCCCGAGCTTGATGGGCACATTCGTGTAGTACGACAGGGTCTTGAGCCACTTTGGAAATGCCTCCGAGGGCTTGAGCGTCACCTCGTCGATCATCGGGACCGCGCCGCTGCCGAGCAGCATGATGCTCAACATTCCGACCGTGAGCATCACATGCGCCGGCGTGAACCGCGGGAGCGCTTCCCGCGCCACGCTGCCCTCGCCCTCGGTCACTAGTGGCGCGCGCGCCTCCCCGCCCTCCTCGTCCATCGCTGCAGCGCCCCTGGCCTTGTTCGCCATGGCGCCGCGCTTTGCGTCTCTGCGCGCAGACATCTTCTCAAGTTTTGGGCGTCTCTGACTATGTACGAGTCAGGTCATCGACAACTCACCGGCATGTCATCGACATGTCACCGGCAGGTCACTGGCAGGTCATCGGCAGGTCATCGACAGGTCATGCTTTTCCTGAAATCCTTTCCTTTCCTGCACTACCGTAGTTCCGCGCCCGTACTTTTCCCGTTCCGCAGACTATTCATACTCGGCCGCGCGTGGGCACCATTGCACATTGCACGGGTGGGTGCTTGGCTGGCACTGGCAGAGCTCTGCCAAGAGCTCGCGGATCGAAATGGCAGCGCAGATGCCGTGCAATGGGGACGCGAGTGACGCGCTGCGCGTCCCACTTTGGCGCTGCTTGGATTCTGGACCGCCCGCCGGCCCGTGGAACGAAGCAGAGCGATCGATGGCTGGTTGGCAAGCAAGTGGTTGGGCGCCAAGCAAGCACTTGGGAGAGTGAGTGACATCGTGATGCGCCTTTGGAGGAGATTGGAGGCGAAAGGCTGTTGTGGCGAAGCTGGCGTTTCCGGTCACACGGATCCAAGAGTTGCTTCTTGGATCGCTGTGGTGCATTGGGACGATGTACCACGACGTGCGCGCAGATCGATCGAACCTCGGCGTGCAGATGCGAAAGAGCTGGTGTGCGAGGGCCAGGAGAGCGCGACACGATGCCCATGCGAGCGCCCGTGGAGCCCGAGGATGACGGCAGCCCGCGCGACAGAGACGGGTCGGTCACGCTGAGCGTGAGCACGGACAACCCGGCGTTCGAGGTGGAGAAGCTGCCGATGGACGCGGACGGGGAAGTGGATGTGGAGAGGATGAACGCGGACCAAAAGTGGTGGAAGGCGCTGTCCGGGGCGCGCAAGAGGCAGACGGAGATGGAGGCGTTCGCGGGCGGTACTTTTTCAGGAACGACCACAAGGCGCAGAACCGGTTCATCGACAAGCTGACCTTTGTGCTGTCGGTGGTGGCCATCGTGGCGCTCACGTACTGCGTGGCCTCGCCGGACGGCCGCGCGCTGATCCCGTGGTACTTTTGCCTGAGCTGCCCGATCCTGATCATCATCCGCTACTTTCAGTACAAGCGGCGCAAGTGGCACTACTTTCTGCTCGACTTTGCTACTGGGCCAACGTCGGCTGCATGATCTACATGCTCGCGCGCCCCAGAGCGGCATCTTTTTCGCCATCATGTTTGCCATTACGCACGCGCCGCTGCCGTGGACCATCATCGCGTACCGCAACAGTTTGGTCTTCCACTCGATCGACAAGTTCTCCAGCTTTTACATCCACATCTTCCCGGCGGCGTGCTTTTACGCGCTGCGCTGGTACCCGGAGGACTGCAGCCGCTGGTGGTTTGACTTTAACACCAGCGCGGAGGCCGAGGTGGCGGAGATCGCGGGCGTCCCCGAGGCCGAATTGTCGTGGCTTGTACTGGCCGTGGCCATGCCGGTCGCGACGGTGGTCATCTTCTTTGTGCAGCAGTCTATCGAGATCTTCATGATCAACGTGGTGGCCAAGCACCCGTGCGGGCGGAACTGGCTGCACGTCTACTACGACGACGAGTACCAGACGCTCTTCCGCTACTCGTCCACCACGGGCAGCGGCTTCGTCTACAACTTTATCAACTACTTTGGGCCCAACCGCCGCCTGACCATGTGGATGATCCTCAACATTGTGTACACGCTGCTCACCGCCGTGCCCGTGTACGCCTGGTACACCTACCAGACGGCCAACGCCGTCTTTGACATCTTGGTCTTCGTTTGGGGCGTGTGGAACGGCGCCAACTTTTACATCGAGGTGTTCTCGCGCCGCTACTACGCCAAGCGCGAGTCCGTGCGCCGCACAAAGGCCTGAGTCGGATGTCGGGTGCGCGCAATGACCACCATCCACCGGCCGGAATGCGCGCGGCCAGACTCAGCTCCAGGTCGGTCGGAACTCTTTTGTTTTCATCACCATCGTTCCCCTCCCACCCTGCCGAATCCGACTCCGCCATTGGAGCTTGCTCCCGAGAGCTCGAGGCACGCTCCACTCGCCAAGACTTTCGCCAAGCACTTGCCTCAAGGAACCCGGAACCGATCCGACCTCTTTGTCGCTTGGTCGAATTTCGCGGCGATACTCGCGCTGAATCAGTGCCCCAGCCGCGGGGCCACGCGTGGGTGTCGTCACCAGCGCTGCTCTCTCTTGCCTGTCGGGCGGGCGCCTGCCTGTCGCCGCTCGTCTAACGTGGCACGGGGCGCAGTTTTCGCCTGCCCGTTGTGCTGAACTCTCACCTTGGTCGCACTCTGGGACAGGCTCTAGTAGCTAGGAAGCTCGGTTTGGTTGAGCGCCATCGAGCAGCGCCAAACGTCCGAGGCCGGCAGTGTCACCACGCCACTGAACTGCCATGTCTGTCCTCAAGGACTTGAGTTGGTCGAAGAGCGGGGCTGGGCCTTGAGATCAAGAAAGGCCGGCTGGGCAAACACCCAAGGCGCGCCGCAAGACACGAGGAGAACCATGGCACGGACAGAGAGAAGGCCCGGCAGCGACGCTGCTACCGCATGCGCCGCCGCCGGGCGCGCCGAGCACGGCAGGCCCGTGTCCGCCAAGCTGGTCTGGCTCACAGGGAGCGCGCAGTTCGCCGCGCACAAGGCGCGCAAGACGCTTGGCGAGCAACCCCAAGAGGCGGCCCAGCCGCCGGCCTTCGTGCCAGCCAAGGCGTTCGCGCTGCTGGGCGACGGCCAGCTAGCACCGACAAAGGCGCGCCGCTTGCTTGCCCTTGCAGAGTATTCGGACGGCGCGCCGCTGCCTTCCGAGGCGCCGCTGCCGCCGCCGCCGCCGCCGCCGCCGCCTCAGCCGCCGCTGGTGAGCATCGCGTACCCTGCAAAGGCGCGCTCGCAGCCCAGCCACTTCCGGCGCAGCCTGCTCCGGCGCAGCCGCAGCAAGACCACGCCATGAGCCAGCAGACCGCTCGAAAAAGCAATGCATATAGTCAGGACAGTTGACCCAATCGCAAGCCGCTAGCAACACGCAGCTCTGGCCGGCGGCCAAGCCGGCCGTCCCGAGTCGACGAGCTTGCCCGAGTGCGGCCTGGCGCCAACCGTCCTCTCGGCTCCCTCCCGGTCTCGCAACAGCATTGCACTTGCGAGCGAAGCAAGTGGCACGAGTGGTTGGCGACAGGGCCGAGATGGCCGAGGCCGTCCCGCGGCTGCAGCCCCGCGAGGTGGCCCAGCTGTTCCGCGATATTGACCTGGACCACGATGGCACGCTGTCGCGCGAAGAGGTGTCGCAGGCCCTGAGGCGAATGCGACTGCCGTACACGCACGACATCATTGGCGAGGTGTTCGCCCGCGCAGACACCAACCACGACGGGCGGCTGTCGTTTACCGAGTTCTCGCGGTACGTGTGCGAGCGCGAGGACGAGCTGCTCGAGGTGTTCAACAAGATCGACCGCGACGAGGACGGCAGCGTCGTGGCGCAAGAGCTCGCGGAGGCACTCGACCGCCTCCACCTCGTGGCGACGGGCCAGCAGATCCACTCGCTGGTGCGGCACATGAGCCGCGCCGATGACCGCGTGGCCTTTGCCGAGTTTCGCGACTTTCTGCTGCTGCTGCCCATCAACTCGCTCCGCCGCATTTTCGAGTCATGGGGCCGGTCGGCCTCGCTCGACACCGGCGACAACCCGACCATCCCGGATGAGATCGAGGGCGGCAAGCCCGCCTACCTTGTAAACTTTGTGGCCGGCGGCGTGGCGGGCGCGGTGTCGCGCACGCTGACGGCGCCCATGGATCGCCTAAAGGTGCTCATGCAAGCGCGTGGCGGTCAGCACAGCATCCGGGAGGGCTTGCTTAGGATTCACGCCGAGGGCGGCGCCTACGCCTTTTGGAAGGGGAACGGCAGCAACGTGGTCAAGATCATCCCAGAGTCGGCGACCAAGTTTGTGACCTACGAGCGCCTCAAGGTGGCCGTGGCGCGGGACCCGCGCGACATCCAGGTCTCTGAGCGCTTTCTGGCAGGCGCGGGCGCCGGCATCGTCGCGCAGACGCTCATATACCCGCTGGAGATCGCCAAGACGCGTCTGGCGCTCAGCGCCAAGGGCGAGTACAGCGGCATCATGCCTGCCTCAACCGCACCGTGAAGAACGAGGGCCCGCTCGCGCTGTACCGCGGCCTGGGCGCTTCCCTTGCGGGCATCACGCCCTACGCGGGCATCGACCTGTGCCTCTTTATGACCTTCAAGGAGAACTGGATCCGCGCCAACCCGAGCGCCGTGGACGGGCCCGGCCCGCTTGTGTTGCTAAGCATGGGCGCGGTCTCCAGCACCTGTGGCGCCACGTGCGCCTACCCGCTGCAACTTGTGCGCACGCGCCTGCAGGCCCAGGGCATGAACCCTGAAATGCCGGTCCGGTACGCCGGCCCGCTCGATTGCATCCGGCAGACGGTCCAGGCTGAGGGCGTCGCCGGATTGTATCGGGGCCTCGGGCCCAACCTCCTCAAGACGCTGCCAGCCATATCCATCGTACGTGGTCTACGAGAAAACGCGCCGCGTCCTCACCTGACTGATGATCGAGACTGACAACAATGTACATGCGCGCGGCTCGCGGTATCGCTGGGAGCCGCTGCTCGCCAATCTGCTCGCCACCAAATTCTTCTTCATGTCTGTTCAACTTGCAGTCGCGCGGCTGCTGCAGCTCGACTTGTGCCGAGCTTGTGTGTGGGCAGGCAGGCGGGCGCAGCCTTGGTGCAGGCCGTTCCAACGACCTCGCTGTCGGTCGACTTGGCTTCATCCTCATCGACGGGGCCAGGCGCGTCAGCGTCCCAAGATCTCGTTTCCGAACTTGACCCTGTTCCAACAGCGCGTCACAGCACCCAACTCATCAGGCGGTGCAGCCAACCTCGGAGCGAGAGCGAGACAAGGCGCAACGTTTTGTGTCCCAGCAGCCGGCCACCGCGGCAGTCTCACCGTGCAAAAGCCAGAGCGATCCACGGCGATTCTCGCCCAAGATGAGCCAAGCCACTTGCCCAAGCCCAGCAGGACGAGCTGGGCAGACCGAGCCACACGCACACCCTGCCGCCCGCCTGCCTGCAGTTCTTGGAAGCAACGCAGAGCAAAGCCGTGCCAAAAGCCTCCCATCCGATCTTGATCAAAACTGGCATGATGACGCGCGCCACCGCATGCCACCGCCTTCACAACAGGCCTCCAGCGCAGGGCCTCGCCCGTCTCTTGCGCGACGCGGTCCTGTTGTCGCACCACAACGCATCCTCGATCCGGCAATGGTTGCGCTGCGTTGCAACAACGCATTCACACCTCCTGCGGGGCTGTTGACGTTGCAGCCAGCACGTGCGCCTCTTCGCGCGCCCCTCACACAGCGCCACCCGAGTCGAGTGGGCAAGCCCGGCGTTAATTCGCTCGCAGCCTCAATCGGGACTGGCGCGCAGTGCACAGACCGCGCGGGACCGCAACTCGAGCCGCTGTCGGTGGTCCGGGCAGGCGAGCAAGGAGAGGGAGGGAGCCGCCCGAGCGCTCGGCGCGCTTTTGCGCGCTCGCGTGCGGTACGGTACGGCTGGCGAGACCGACTTGCGGTAGCGGCGGCGCGGCAGCGCAAGCGACATGGCGCCCAAAACCCCCGGCGGGCTGCTGGCCATGGTGCTCGAGGAGGACGCCGGCCGCTAAAGTTCTTCCTGCGCGGGCACTTTGTGCTGGGGGCTGGCCATGCTCGCGCTGGGCGTGTACCAGCTGGTCAATGACGCCGTTCTCGTGCAGTACGCCTACCTGGTGCTCTCCGTGCTCGACGCCGGGTATGAGATGGTGTGGACCGCAGCGCTGGCCTGGCCGTTTCTGAGCGGCATCCTCACGCTGGTCTTCGCAACCATCGCCATCCGCGGCGTAAACTCGAGCTCCGGCAAGGGCCGCGCCTCCTCGATCGAGTCCCTCGACCGCCACCTGAACTCGGAGAGCTGTGAGCGCTGCTGCGGCTCGCCGTCCCGCGGGCTCTTTCGCGTGGCCGTGGTGGTGCTCAGCATCGTGTTCATACTGCAGGTGGCGCTCGCGGGCGGCTACATGCTCTTTCTGCACGCCATGGCAAAGGCCGTCAACACACTTTCGGCAAGGGCGGGGATCAGAACGAGCTCGAGACCGACCTGGTGGCGCTGCAGATGGCCAGCTTCAACCTATGCTGCGCAGCAGAAGGCTGGAGTGCGCACGGCGAGGTGGGCACTTGCAGCGACGACGGCGTTCCGCCGGTGCAGTGCGAGCTGCCAGATGACATGGACGGCACGCTGGCGTCCTGTGCACGTGCTACTCGAGCTCGCGATACGACGAGCTGTACGAGCGACTTGCTGAGGACAATAAGGTGCGCCGTGCTAGGCGGAGCGGTGGTTCGCGTCGGCGAAACGACCGGGTGCCGGGCACCAACATTCCCGTGTCGGCGTTCGTGCCCGTGTCCGAGGTGCGCATCGTGGGCTTCAACGGCCCGCCCGAGGAGGACAAGGTGACGGCCAAGGCACCGCTTGGGTACGGTGTGGCTTTGGCGGCTACGCCAAGGCCTTCCAGTGGGCCCAGTACAAGTATGTCAGCCAAGCTGCGCAACGTGGCCTTCGTGCTCATGTGCATCTCGGGCGTCGAGCTGCTGCTCCTGCTTTTCGTCATCTGCATGCTGCGCTCGGAAACGACGAGGAGTACTTTAACAAGATGCAGGACGACCTCGTCCAGCAGCGTCGGGAACAGCGCACGGCTCGCGCAGAGGGGCGCGCCGGCGGCGCGGTGTCCAAGCTGGCAACAGTGGTGCGCGGCATGAGCCCCAACATGGCCAAGTTTTCGCCCAAGCGCTCGCGCCGCCCGCCGCCCGAGCCGGCCAAGTTCGAGCTCGACCCATGAGGCGGCGGCGGGTGCCGGTACGGTAATGTTTCTTCGTTCTTCTTCTCGTCTCGCGTCTGTCTCGTCGTCCCAAGTCGCAAGCGAGTTGCGTGGGTGGAGAGCAAGGCAAGTCGGTCGAGGGATGGGCGCGCGAGAGCAGCAGGGCGCCGCAGGCGCGCGCGCCGAGCCGACCAGGATAAAGGTGGAGGTGCTATATTTCGCGCGCGCCAGGGAGCTGGTGGGCCGCGCCAGCGAGGAGTGGAGCGTGGACGACTCGTGGACCACTCGGACATGCAGGTGGCCGTGCTGGCCAAGCACGACAAGCTGGAAGACCTGCTGCGCACCTGCGCGTGGGCGCTCAACGAGGCGTACGTGGACGGCCCGCAGGCGCTCAAGGAGGGCGACCAGCTTGCCCTCATTCCGCCCATCAGCGGGGGCTGAGCGCCTGCCGAGGTGGGATGATGTGCTGACATTATAGAAAAAGTTGGGGCTGCTCGCTCGTCACTTGCCGCCCAGCTTGGCCTTGTCAAAGCCCTGGATGGCCGCCAGCAGCGGGTTGCCGAGTTGCGGCTTGGGCGCCTCCGGCGCTGCGGCCTCGGGCGCGGCGGCCGGAGCCGTGTTCTGGAAGGGCCCTGGCGGGGTCACGGGCGAGGCCATCTGCGGTGGCCCTCGACGGCGTCCGTCTTGCTAGCTGGGTACGAGATGGCCTGCTGGCTGTTCGCCGAGTGGATGCTGGAGGCCACCGAGGCCTCGCTGCCGGTGTCGGCGCGCTGGATGCCCGGCTCTGGGATGCTTGGCTCCACGACGATCGCCTGCAGGTAGGCGAGCGGCGCGAGCCCCTGGGCGCCCGTGGAAGTGCGCACGCGGCACCAGCCGTCGCCGTTGTCCTCCTCCTCCAGCACCTCGACCATGTCGCCCTTGCGCAGCGGCACCTCCTCGGGTTCGACGGGCTCAAAGTCGTACATGGCGCGCAAGCTCGAGCGGTTGCCGGCTTGTGCGCCATCATAGCCGGGCGGCAGGTTGACAGGGCTCGCAAAGGGGCTGCCAAAGGGGCTGTCCGAGTTGGTGCTGGAGCGCGAGTGAAAGCTCGAGTACTCGTTCATCGCGGCTGGCCCTGCCGTACCATTGCAGAACGACAAAAAGCACGCCAGTGTGACACGGGCTCCATTTCAGAGGGCAGGCTCGCCAGAGTCTCTTGCACACCTGCAAGATGGATTCCACGTGCGCGTTTTGCGCAGACGACAGCTGGTGCAGCATCACCGAGGTGCGGGCCGTGCGTTCAAAACGGTAGCGGCCGGCCTCAAAGAGCAACCCGCGAACCAGGCGCTTGAGACTCGTCTGTCGCTCGCGGATGTTGTTCGTCAGGTTGACCGAGCGCCGCTCAATCTTGGCGTGGTTCTTGGGCAGTGGCCGCGTGGCCGGCGGGATCGCGCTGGACGAGGCCCCAGCCGCCGTCGGGTCTTCAGGGCGTCCGCCAAACGCCGACTCGTCGGCGTCCGCCTCAGGCTCGCCGCCCTTGCGTTCCTCCTCCTCCTCCTCCTCTTCCTCGCCGCCGCCGCCGCCGCCGCCAAACCACGGGTTGGATTCGTCTGCCTCCTCTGCCAGCTGCTGGTTGGAGATCTGCGTCTCGATGGCCGAATCGCTCTTGGTCGTGGACAGGGGCACCGAGCTGCGGCGAAGGTTGATCTCGATTTGCCGGCGCAGAGAATGGAGCTCGCCCATGCTTGCCCGGTGCTTGTGAACGGCTGTCTTCACCGCCGTCATGAGCGCGCTGAGCTCGTTCAGGTACGCAAGTTCGGCCTGCAAGCCACGCTGCACGATCTCGAGCGTCTGCTCGGACTCCTTTTCAAGCGCAGTAGCTCGCGCCTCCGAAACCGCGTGCATGCTCTGGAGCAGCGTGGGCATATTGATGGACGCGTTGGCAGTGGGCCAGGTCCCTGTCGGGTCCGTGGCCTTGCCGAAAAGCTGCGGAAAGTTTGACGCCTCCTTGGTCATCCAGCGCGAGTAAAAGTTGGAGATCTCGCGCTCTTCGCGTGCCTGCCGCTTGATGTGGCCCTGCAACTTCTTGACGTGCTCGCACAGGCGTGAGTAGAGCGCGTGCATGCTGGTAATCTCTTTGCGGATGGCCAGCACTTGGTCAAAGAGCCCTGGTGGCAGCTGCACCGCGTCCAGCACCTGCGGCCAGTGCATGAGGCCCTGGCTCTGCGTCTCCAGCTCGGGCATGTGCTTCTTGCCAAATTTTCGTGTCCACGCTGATAAAGGCCCTAAAGGCCTTGTCGGACCGGAACAGCGGGTTGCGCGCCACCTCGCTGACGAACAAGTCGAGCCAGTCGACCATCTTGCTCACCGGCATGTTTGGCTTGGGCAGCGGGGGCACAAGCGCCCCGTGAACCGCTGTTTGAGCTGCTCCTGCAGCCTCCGAAACTCGTTGTACGTGCGCCGGCAGTTGGTCACGTCGCCCGTGTCCAGGTGCCTGGCGCGCACCGTGAACACGTTCTTCTTCTTGAGCAGCAGGCGGCGCTTCTGCTCGACCTGCTCGGACACAGTAGCTGAAATCTCCATCTTGGACACGTGCTCCAGCCACTCGCGCACCTCGCTGCTGTTCTGCAGCGCCATCTGCCGCTCCTCCTCGTCGTCCTCCAGGAACTCGCCGACCTGCTCTTCGAAAAATTCGCGCTCGTCGCCATCCACCGCCTCGCCGAGGCCGCCCGGCGCCGGCGGGCTGCTCAGGGCCCCGCTGGCGCGCTTGCTCAGCCTGCGCAGCATTATAGCGCCGCCAACTCTCTCTCTCTCTCTCTCTGTGTCTCTCGTCGGCCTTCGACCGTGCACTGCGCCAAAGAGTTGTTGTCGTCGAACTCCTCTCTTTTTCGCACTTTCCTCCTTGGCGCCGTTTCACCCACGGTCGATTCCCAACGTCCCGAGCAGCGTCAGTCAGCGTTCAGTTCCTATTTTCAAACGATTTGCGTTCGGTTTTGATCTGTGCAGTTCGCGTTCAGGTTTTGGTTTTGGAGTTTTGGGGAGTTTTGGGACTCGGCCGCAGGGCATTTGATTGTGATCGGCTTTTGCAGTGGCTTTGGAGGAGGTGGAGGAGGAGGAGGAGGATGAAGGGCGCGGTCGCGCAGGCGGCGGCGCTGCAGAGGCGCAAGGGCGGCGCGTCCGTGTGGAAGATCACGCAGTATGTGATGGCGCTGTGCGCGCTGCTGCTCTTTGTGCGCGCGCTTTCGCCGGCGCCGTCCGTGACGTCCATCACGGTCACCGAGACGGTGGGGACGGTGGGCCGCGCGGAGGACGACCGGGGCCCCGTGATCGATGTCGCGGCGGAGCAGGCGGCTGCGGCCACGCCCATGGCGCTGGCAGAGCCGGGCGAAGACGTGGACTTCAAGATCTTTGTGCTCGGGTACAAGCGGTACAAGTCGCTGGCGCGGCTCCTCAAGTCGCTGACCGAGGCCCGACTACTTTGGCGACCGCGTGGCGCTGCACATCAACATTGACGGCGGCAGCGGCGGCGACTGGCAGAAGAGCATCGACGTGGCCAACCAGTTCGAGTGGAAGTTTGGTCCCAAGCATGTCAAGGTGGCCGAGCGGAACGGCGGACTGGCCAAGTCTTGGCTGACGTGCTGGTACCCGAAGAGCGACGATGAGCGCGCCATCATCCTGGAGGATGACCTGGCTGTGTCGCCCGTGTACTACCGCTGGCTCAAGATCATGTACAAAAAGTACGACGACCGGCCCGAGATCGCCGGCTACACGCTGCAGCGCCAGCGGCTCGTGGCCTCGTCGGGCGGGCGGCGCACCGTGCAGAGCATCCAGAAGCCCTTCGCATACAAGCTGCTCGGCAGCTGGGGCTTTGCGCCGAGCGCCAAGCACTGGCGCGAGTTTGTCAAGCTCGATTTTCGCACGCTCAATCCCGCCGTGCCAGGCCTGATCACCACCAAGTGGTACCGCCGGCAGCGCAACACTGGCAAGATGTGGACACAGTTCTGGATCTGGTACTGCGACACGAACAACCTCTACAACATCTACATCACCCCGCCGAACAAGAAGGCCATGGCAGCAACTTTCGCGAGCGCGGCGTGCACTACGGCTCGACGCGGGGCGCCGACTTTCGCCCGCTCTCGCGGGAGGAGTGGGTGCCCGAGTGGGACTCACCGCCCGACGTCCTCGACCTCTACTCGTGGAGCCTCTCCAAGGAGGGAAAGAGCATCCCGCCGGGTGGAAGACCACTCACCCAGACAAGCCGCTGCCGACCGGCGACGAGGGCGACGACGATGAAAGCGAGAGCGACAAGTCAAGCAGTAGCGAACTGGCAGAGACCGACGCCGGCGCGCCTGCGAAAGCGCCGGCCCGGGAAGCCGCCGGGGAGGCCGCCGACGACGAGATTAGTGAAGAGGATATGCAGGGGCTGGCGGAGCCTCTTAGCGTCGAGGAGGTCGCCGAAGTAGGCAGCGAGATGGACACGAGCGAGCTGGTGATCCAGGCGCAAAGCGTGCAAAAGGAGGGCATCATGTTCCTCCAGCTCCTCAACGACGGCTTTGTGGAGATGACAAAGTCGTGGATCTGCAACGTGCAGCACATGGAGCGCGTGCTGGACCGCACGCTCTTCGTCTGCACGGACCGACCGGCGTACGACAAGCTGCTGCCTTCTCCAAGGCCTCGGGCCTCGAGCTCAACCTGCACCTGCAAGCGCGCGAGACGCCGCGGGCGCTCCGCTACGGGCAGCTGAGCTACTACAAGTTTATCCTGTACCGCGCCTCACTGCTCGAGGCGCTCTTGCGCAACGGCGTCAGCGTGTTTCTGGTCGAGTCGGACGCGACGTGGTTGGCGACCCGGTCAAGTATTTCCTCGAGGAGCTGGACCCCAGCCTGGACGTGGTGCTCATGCACAACGACTACAACGGCGGCCACGGCATCAACGGCGGCTTCATCTGGTTCAAGGCTCGCGACCTTGTCCTCGAGGCCGTCCGCAAGCTGTACGTGGTCTTTTCGCGGCGGCTCAAGGACCTGGACGCCAAGGGCGAGGAAAAGGTCGGCGGCAAGGGCAACGAGCAGGGCATGATCCGGCACCTGCTCTTCGACCCGAAGGCCAACCCGAACGCGGCCAAGATCAAGTCGCACATGCTGCCCGTGGACCGCTTCGCTGGCGGGCTGTGGTTTGGCAAGAACCATCGCGGCGACGGCTTCAACCCGCTCGTCGTGCTCAACAACTGGGTGCGCGGCAACGATGCGAAAAAGAAGCGCGCGCAGCAGTGGGGCCAGTGGTTCCTCGACGCCTCGGGCGAGACCTGTGCGGACCGCATCCAGGAGACGCCCTACTTGGCGGACACCTCGCTTGCGGCGCAGTGGGACCTCAATCCGCTGGTAAAGTTGGCCGACCGCGTCGCGCGCGAGTCGGAGGCGCTCGGCGACGTGGTCTTCCTGCAGTTCATCGACGAGGACACCGTGGAGCTGACGGCCAGCTTCATCTGCAACATGCGCAAGATGCCGGCCGTGATGAAGAACTTTGTGTTTGTGGCCATGGGCAGCCATGTCCACGAGGGCATCGAGCGCTACGCGGCAGACTTGGACGACCTCAAGGTGCACATCTTCCAGGTGCCCAAGGTGCCTCCAACAAGGAGACCTTTCTCAAGCAGGGCATCATCTACAAGATTCTGCGCGAAAAGATCTCTGTGGTGCACGTGCGGCCCAACGTCATGTTCTTCGAGGACCCGTCGAGTTTCTGGCCGGGAGCATCGAGGCGGAGGCTGACGCGGCGCTCCCGGAGCGCTCGAGCGCCACGCTCCACTCCAACATGCTGCCTTTTACCGCGGTTCACCGCGCACCATCGACTACTTTGAGCGCTACGTGGCCGGAACCTTCAAGAACCTCGTCACCGCGCAGACCTCGAGCCCTGTCGACAAGTCCGTGCCGCTAAGCAAGGGTTTCCGCACCAGCGAGTTCGCGCTGGCCAGCCTCAAGAAGACCACCGCCAGCAAGCCGGCCAAGCCGGCCGGCAACGTGCCCTGGGCCCGCTGGTGGATCGGCGGCTCGCCCCGGAGGCCAAGGTGTCGCAGGCCAAGGCCGTCAAGACCTGGTCGCTCGACTCTGGTCTCAAGTGCTCCTAAGTGGTACCATAAAGGTCTGAGATTGACCCCTCCTCCCCGCCCGTGCGGGTCTTGCCCTGCAAGGCGCAGCGGCAAAGGCTGTCTGTGCCCCAGCTTGTCCCCGCTCGCTCTCCCAGTCGTCGGGCGGCGCTGCTGCTAGGTCGTCGCGGATGGATGCTGGTCGTCTCAATCAAAAGCGGTACAACGGTACGGTACGGTGCAGTACGAGCTTGTTTTGTTGAGCAGCAAGAAGCTTCAGCCCGAGCTTCCGTCGGTCGGTGCCTCGGGCCTCGGCGCAGACGGACGCCGGCCAGCAGAGACGTATGGCGCGGCTCAACGCGGTTGCGAGCGAATACGTCGCCCAGGCAGAGCGCTACGGCAGCGCACCGGGCCTCGCGTGCCAGCGCTATCTTGGGCTTGTCCCGGGAGACGACGTTGGACCCCTGCGACGCGAGCTGCACGGCGGCCCGGCGGCTGTGCTTCCGGCCGACCCGCGCGGGCTGCACCTACCGCCGCCCTTCCTGGACGAGGGGGAGGTCAAGGCCGCGCTGACTGTCGCTAGCAACTTGGGCGTGGCGGGCCAGGAGGCTGAAGAGGAGGTGGCCAAGCCGGACGCCGGCTCGACTGACCGCGAGGGGCGCCATGCGGCGTTTCGAAGCGCGATGGAGGCTGAGCGGCGCGCCCGCGTCGAGTCCATGGCGTCCTACACGGTGTTCTCAGGGGAGCTTGTCCCTGTTGGTGAGAGCGGGGCCTGGCAGGCGATGCCAACGCTCGTCAAGGTCAAAGTGCCCGGGCTGCGAGACATGGTGCCGCAAGTGCAAGCAAACGATCTCGCAGTGATACGCTGGCCAGGAAACGTGCCAGGTGTGAACCAGGCCTTCACCGTCTACTCGTGGCCCATGGAGATTCTGCTGGCGGTGCAGGGGTGCTGCGCATGAGCTGGTCTCCTGCTCCTCCTGCCCAACCACTTTCCGTTCCGGGCAAACTTCCACATCAGTCTGCAGAGCATGCGCTTCAACGTGCACTTTGTGCCATCTCGCGTGACGCACGTGATGCAGCATCGCGCTCTTTGCGCCTTGGAGGCGCTTCCAAGTGCCGTGCTTGATGCAGCGCTCGACCCGGTCTTGCGCGACGACTACGAGCAGAGCGATGGGGCGACGAGAGCAGCGGGAGGACGAAGAACGACGCGAGGCGCAGCGCGAGCTGCGCGAGGCGGAGGGCAATCAGTCCGAAGGCGGCCCTCGGCGAGTCCTGCTCGACAAGCTCCAGGCCGCGTGGGTGCGCCGCGTGCTTGCGACCAAGCCGGGCGTGGCCGGCACCAATCCGCCCCCCTTCTTGTTGATCGGGCCCGCGGGCTCGGGCAAGACGACACGTGACCGCCTAGTCGCAACGCTGGCGGAACGGCCTGGCGCGCGCGTCCTTCTTTGCGCGCCGTCGCACAGCGCGGCCGACACGCTGACGGAGCGCCTGTCGCAGGCCTTTGCCAAGGGTAGCGAGGCGCGGGCACATCTTTTTCGGCTCGTGGCCCGCTCGCGCCCGCCCGAGTCGATGCGGGCGCAAGTGATGCCCTTCACGCTGCAAGACCCGAGCTCGGGAGCTTTCAGGCTGCCGACGGGGAAAGAGCTGTTCTCGAAGCGCGTGGTGGTGAGCACTTGCAACGACGCGGCGCTCCTGCTGCGCGCCGGCGTGACCAATGCCATGCTTCCGCAGAGCCGGGCGATAGCGCTAGACGTGGCAACGACGGCACTGCGCTCGGCCGGAATGCTCGCCTCGGTGTGGGCCAGGGACGTGCGGGACAAGGTCGACGCGCTGCACTTTACGCACCTCGTCATTGACGAGGCGGCGCAGGCCACCGAGCCCGAGACTGCTGTGCCACTTGCGGTCGTGCTCGGCGGGGGCAGCAAGGCTGCGGGTGGCGCAGTCGTGGTCTTGTGCGGCGATCCGCACCAGCTTGGCCCGCGATTGCTCTCCCCCGCTGCGCGGCGCGCCGGCCTTGGCGTGTCGCTCATGGAGCGTTTGTACAAGCTACCGCTGTACGCGGATGCGCCTCGGTGCGTGGCCGAGCTGCGGCACAACTATCGGGCGCACCCGGCGTTGTTACACCTGCCTTCGCAGCTGTTCTATGGCGGCCGCCTCCTGCCCGCGGCAGATCCGACCTCCACGACACGCTTTGAAACGCTGTGCCCATCCTGCGCCAAGCCCTCGCGAGCTCGAGCGAGCCGCACGCCGAGGACGCGCAAGGCGACCAACGGGCGGCCGAGTGGCCGATGCTCGTTGTTGGTGTTGATGGGTGTGACAAGTTTGGCGAGAACGAGCGCGCGCGGCTCAAGAGCTGGAGCAACGACACCGAGGCGCGCTGCGTGGCTAGCGTAGTGGACGCCATCGCGCGCAGGTGCGGCGCCGCGACTTGCCGCTGTGGGCGTCATGACCACGTACCGAGCGCAGTGGCTCTGCTCCGCAGGCAGCTCCGCGCCAAAGATCTCGGCGGCATCAACGTCGGGACCGTCGAGGACTTTCAAGGTGTCGAGATGCCAATCGATGTGCTGAGCGTCGTGCGAGCCACATCGACCTTCTTGCAGCAAGACCTCGCGCGCAGCAGTGTTGGCGTACTCGGCAGCGCAAGCGGGCCAACGTTGCTATGACGCGCGCCATGGCGCTCTTCGTTGTGTGGGGAGTCCCGCGATGCTCGAGCAAGATCCAGACTGGTCACTTGTCCTCAAGGAGGCCAGAGCGCGCAAGCTCTTTATCGAGTTTAGGGAATAATAGTCTCCTTGTTGTTGCCTGTGCGCGGGTCTCGGCAGCCCAACGCCTCCGCGCGACGAAGAAGGCCGTCATTGCGCCAATGACAAGCGCGACGCCCAGCAGCAAAGGAGACCACGAGAGGGTCGTAGCCTCGCGTCTCGCCCGACGGGTCACCTCCAGCAGCTGCAGAGACCTTGACTCCAGCGCTGCTCGATTCCGAGGTCGGGCCCGAGGTCGGCGCCATGCTCGATTCCGAGGTCGGGCCCGAGGTCGGCGCCATGCTCGATTCCGAGGTCGGGCCCGAGGTCGGGCTCTGCGTGGCGGTATTGGGGCTTGCAGTTGGGACGACTGGCCACGACACACCGAGGTCTACATCCCGCAGACCGGCACCCATGTGCTCTGGCTGCGTGCCCCATTTGACCACATCCTCGGCAGGAAGATCCGCGCGACCCCGCTTGGCGCCGGAGCCGTCGCCCCAGCACCGTACCGCACCTGGCGACTCGACCCGCACGCAGGTATGTTTTGTGCCAACCGCCAGCTCAACGACCTTTCCGGTGCCAAAGTCCACGGGCTTAAGGCGCGCGGGGACCTCACTTGGCGTGGTGCCGACCGTCTCGTTCGTGACGCCGAGGCCCAGCTGGCCAAAGTCGTTGCTGCCCCAACACTTGAGCTCGCCGCCACCAGAACTGCACACGTGAAGGCGGAGCCTATTGCTAGTCGCTCGACGCGGGCGTCGGGCCCCAGGTCGACAGATGCGAGTGCGGCACTGGCGCGCGAGCGGCTGAATGCGTCACCGTAGCCAAGTGGCCGCTAGTACTGGAACCCCAGCACTTTAGCACTCGGCCAGCATCCAGCGAGGCGCACGCGTGGAGAGAGCCCACGGCGAGGGTCTCGATGCGCCCTCCCAGTTCCAGTGCTCCCAGCGCGTCGCCCATTTCGCCCGGGCCGCCGCCTCGAGACTTGTTGTCGCCATAGCCAAGCGCCTTGCTCCAGCCGCCCCAGCACTTGAAGGCCATGCCGCCTTCGAGCACGGCGCAAGCGAAGTCCGAGCCAACTGCGATCGCCTCTGCCTTGACCCCATCACCGAGGTCCACGGCTGGCAGTGCAGCGCCCATGTCGCCCATTACCCCAGCTGCCGCGGTTTCCGTCTGTCGCCAAGTCCAAGCTGGCCTTCTGTGTTCTCGCCCCAACACTTGACGCGCCCGCTCGCGAGCAGGGCGCACGCAAACCTGTGACCAGCCTGGACGTCTCGGACTGTGTCTGGGTCGTCCTCGGCGACGAGTTCGATCGGCAGGGCGTCGGCGGGCTCTAGCCCGCCAAGCGTGTCACGCCACGTGATGCACTCGGTCGCCTTGCAATAGCCCCAGCAAGTTACGGCGCGGCTAGCCGGCTCCCCGCGCGCCCAGGCGCAGTGAAACCACACGCCGGAGACGACGTCGGTCGCCGGCGGCAATTCAAGCCGCGGCATGTTCGCCCCAAGCTCGTCCTCCCTATCGCCCCAGTAAGTCCCGCACAGCCAGCCGGGGACGCCTGCATGGTCGCAGTGGCCCCACCCCGTCACCTCGGTGGACCCGGGCAGCACCACGACGGTCGAATATGCCCCAGCCGAGATGGAGCGCCCGGTCACAGCTGTCGCCCCTGCCGTCGCACTGGCCACGATCACCACGATGTTCTGCAGCGCCGGCCCCATTCTCCTTCCTCGCCAGGCTGGCCTCGAACTGCTCGTGCTGCTTGAGATTGCTGCTTTGGTGACCATTGCTGGAACAAGCTGGCCGAGCAGAGCAGCCTCGCGTTCTTCTCGCCAGCGTTGACTGGTGGCCACAACTTCTGTGACGAAGACAAGAGCAGCGTGTTCTTCTCGCGCGCGCTTGCGTCAAATGCGTTGTGCAGCGCACGGGAATATTCCACGTGGGCGACCCATCAACCTCCACGCCGATTGTGGAGGCCAGGGCATGGGGAGGAGGTCGCCGCCGGTGTGGAGACGAGCCAGGCCGGCCCTGACCTCGCTCTGGCTCGCGCTGGCGCTGTTGGGTCTGGCAACGTTGCGGATGACACCTGCCGGCAGCGAGGTGGCCAGCAGCGAGGTGGCCGGCAGCGAGGCGGCCAGCAGCGAGGCGGCCAGCAGCGAGGCGGCAGTGGTGGCCGCGCCAAAGGTCGGCGGGGGGGAGGACTCGGTGGTATCCTTCCTGAGCTACAATGTCTGGTTTCGAGAGAGCGTTGCCCTGGAGGAGCGGATGCAGGCCATCGTGGACGTTGTCGAGGCGGAGCGGCCAACCGTGGTGGCCTTGCAAGAGGTGACGCGCAAGATCCTGGGACTAATCGAGGTGCCACTGCGCAACCTCGGCTACGATGTGCGCGTGCGGCAGCGGAGGGGGGGCTACTTTGTTGCCCTCGGCTCTCGCGTGCCCTGGGACTGGGTCGAGGAGGAGAGCTTTGGAGGGTTGACGGTCATGGGCCGCGGCCTCTTGTACGGCCAGATCGCGGTGCAGGACGCAAGCGGATGTTCGCACAAGCTCGTCGTCGGGACAGCGCACCTGGAATCGCCCGTGCCACCATACAAGGACGAGGCCCTTATGGTGCTGCCACGGCGGGCCCAGCTTGAAGCTGCTCTTCAGTCCTTGGGCTCTGCTCATTCTGGCCCGAGTGTGCTGCTCGGGGACTTGAACTGGAATGAGGGCCCAGAGACCGACCCGTTGGACGGGCCCCATGCCATTGCCGCCTGCGTGGCGCGATGCTTGGACCATGCTGCACCGAGACGCGGGCACCGATAGCTTTGTCGATTCGCTCACGTTTGACGCGGTGGCCAACCCGATGCTTGACGGTGAGCTCCAATACCGGCCGGACCGGGTCCTTTCCCGCGGTCTTGAGGTCGTCGCGGCACGGCTCGTCGGCCGAGAGCCGCTCCCTGGGGTCACGGCAACGATCAAGGGTCACCGCCGTCCGGTGCTCCCAAGCGACCACTTTGGCCTTCTCGTTCGAGCCAGCATCAGCAGCAGTAGCTCCGAGGCCAGGCCTGCGTTTGACAGTCACACGTCGGTGCCTGCCTGCCAACTCGGTCGACCCGCAAAAAATGAGAACACTCGGCGACTGATCGCCACAAGTAAGTAGTCACAGTCACAGTCAGTCAGTCAGGTCGACAAAGGCGCGGCCTGGCCCCAGCCGTCCCGGCCTTGCTTGAACGGATAGCTGGCCGGTCGCCTCGAAATCTAAATTGCGTGAAGAAATGCAGAAATGATGAAAACTGCATTCTGAAAACTGCATTCTGCATTCTGCATTCTGAAAAACTGCATTCTGCATTCTGCATCCTGCTTTCTGCATTCTGCACTCCAGTCGGTCAGTCAGTCAGTCAGCAGTGCAAATTCAATTCGCGCAACAAGATACAAGACCCGGCGAATGAATGGATGCTTGCGTCAGCGTGAGGGTGACGTCAGAATGACGCCATCAGGCGATGCGTCATGGTGACGTCAGACGACCTGGTGACGTCAGACGACCTGGTGATGTCGTTGGCGAGGAGCATCCGAGTCCGATCCGAGCTGACAGAGGTGGACTAGGTCGCCGGCGCGATGGTGGCGCGCCTCGGCGTGGCGAGCTGGTTGATGCAGCGGGTAGTGGCGGTGGTGGAGGTCGTCCACGTCCAGATTGGGCACGCGCTTGCGTACGGGTGGGATACCTCGTGGACGCGCAGGAGTTGCGGCGCGAGGGCTGCGCGAACGAAGAGCTTGCGCGTGCCCGGGCCGCCGAGGACCTTGTGGTAGTCGCAGCCGGCACCGCCGCTCGGGCAAGGAGGGCCTACCTTGTGGCCCTGCCGCGCAAAGAAGTCCAGCGCGCGCGGGTGCTCGACATCGGTGTGGGTGCTTGCTCACGCGTCGCATAAAGGCCGCCCAACGTGCCGGCTTGCCGCCTTGGCCAGAGGCCACGAGATGCCCAGGTGGATGTCTTGATCGCAGCCGCCCGGGTTTAGGCCACCCAGCGTAAAGCCCAGCTCTTCGGGCCCCACCCTGGCTCTCATGTGCTCGAACAGCGGTGTCGCGGGGTCCTGCGTCTTGATCAAGTTGATGCCGGGGAAGACGTACTCGTCAAGGTCCGTGTGCAGGGTCCACGCGTGGCCGTCGCGCCGCGCGCGCAGCTGGCAGTCAAACTTGGTCCACATTTGCGCACCCGAAAAGGAAAACAGGAATGCGTAGTCGCTGCCGCCACCATACATGCGGTCGAGATGCTCGCGCATGTCGAGCATGCGCAGCGACGTGCTATTGTCGGCAGCTAGCCGCTGCAGATACATCTCCAGATCCAAGGGCTGCGTGAGTGTGGTGGACCCAGCCTGGTACATGTAGACGGACGCAAAGCCGTGGAACCGGTAGTACTCGCTGAGCTGCACAATGTTGCCGGCGTTGACTTCGCCAAAGGTGGCGCGCCCGCATACCGCCCCCGAGCCCGCGGGCACGACCGTGGGGCGGCGCACGAGCTGGTTGGAAACAAGCAGCTCCATGGGTCGGCCTTTGTGTGGCCACGTCACATTGAACATGCCCGGAACGCCCATAGGCACCGAGTCGTCCAGCTCACACGAAAACAGCAGAGGGTACATCCTCGCGCTTGCTCCAGGCCTTGTGCCCGCCCGAGAACAGCAGCGAAGCCTGCTGAGAGCGTTCCAGCTGCTTGCCCCGCAGCGGCTCGCCGGTGACGATGCCTCCGTTTGACCTGAGCGAGCCGTGGAGGCAGCGGGCGCCCGTGCACCACGAGCAGGCGCGAAATCGTTTCGGCGCAGCACAAGTCTCGTACGGCGCACTCGGGCCGCATTTTGCGGTACGCGCCAAGATCTGCTTCGCTCATGAGGAGGGTCCCCATGATCACGTTGCCCTCGGGCATGACATGCACGGGCTCTGCATGACGATCAAAGAGCTGGAGGCTAGCCACACTCGACAACGCCTCGTCGCCGTCCTCGTCGGAGGGGAAGGGTGCTTGCCACTCACGCTTCCCAGGGGTTGTCCCCTGCATCGTCTGCCCATCCCGGCTTGCTCGCAGTCTCGGCCGACGCGGGAGCAAAGGGGCCGCGCAGGCGCAGCACAGCCAGTGATTCGAGCTTTGCGGGCCCTTGGCCTGGCGATTGGAGCAGCACAACGCCGCACGTAAGCAGCGCGAGGCCCGTGAGCATGCCATGCCCGTTCCCGCCCTTGGGCCGACCCTTGCTCGGTGTCGCACTCATCTGGCTATGACTTGGAGGTCTGGCGGCTCGTTGGCGGCGCCAAAGGCAGCCCGCAGCCCTCTGCGCGTCAGCATTCAAGCCAGTTCAGAGAAAAAAGACCGGGCATCATCATCGCGCGCACCACGGTCAATGAGCGGCCCATCGCAAGCAGCGCTCGCGTTCGGCTCGCGAGGATCCGGATCAAGCCCAGCGTCGGCCTCCCACAAATGTAATTGAGTGTGGCACGAGTACGCTGAAACCGGTTGTCGTACTTTTTGTGGCGCTGCCGCAGAATCGCTCTCTTGCGACAGAGGCCCACTTTTCAATCCATCTTGAGCCGTACGCCGGCTCTCTGACTCGCCACGCGGTCGCCTCGCTGCTTGCCCAGCGACCCCGCGGTCGCGTCACTCGGCCGCCGAGTCCGATTCCGAGGGCGCCATCGACGCTTTCAGCAACGGCGCCAGGAACGGCGCTAGCGTCGATCGCAACGTCGTCGGCGCGTTGGCGGCGATGAGCTGCTGCCGCTGCTGCTGCTGCTGCTGCCGCTGCTGCTTCTTCTGCTGCTGCACGCCGTTTTGGCGCAGCAGCCATCGCGACCGGACCGTGGAGGACGGTCGAGTCTGGACGTATGTAACGGACCTATCACGATTAGGTGGCACCTCCGCGCCGTGCAGCAGCCTTGCGTACGCACCGCCGAGTGTGCATGGCCCGCGCTGCACCCGTGCGCAGATTGATTGATTGAGAAAGGGCAGCTAGCCGTCGCTGGGACCGTTCCTGGCATGCGAACCTTCTGCGCCGACCCTTCATTCTGTGCACCATCACTTGCATGAGCAGGCGTGCACAACCGAGTTGTGAATGTCACGCTCGAGCTTGGCTAGCTCTAGCCTAGCTAGCGAGTTCGACCAGACCTCGAACGACGCCGAGGAAGAGGAAGAAAAAGGAGCGAAGAACGACCGGCATGAAGCTGCTGACGGCCACCGTGATGGCGGCGATCGCTGCCGGCGTCTTCGGCGCCGGGTGCAGCGTGATCAGCGACGGCAAGTGCTACGCCTTTGTGGAGACATCCGAGGCGAAAACATCCGAGGCTGGATATCTCGACTACTTTACGAACGATGTTTGCCCCGATGGCAGCAGCCTCTTTGGCGTCGACGAGTCCGTCTGCGGGCAGGAGACACTCACCCAGCTGCTCTTCAACGGCGAGAGCGGCTGCACGGAGAGCTTTTTCATCGCGCAAGACTGGGGGGCTAACAATTACGACACTGACACCGCTGGGTTCGTCCAGTATCTCGAGGACATGGCGGCTGGCGCGTACCCTTACATGCCCGGCATGGACGGCTCGAAGGTCTCGCCGGATGGAACCTCCGACACGTGTGCGGCGTACCCGGCTGCCACAAGCTTCGTTGCGCACCGGCCTCTCGACGACTGTGTCCTGGCGCAGTGCGACGGCAAGCTCGTGCCCACTCGCTGTGAAGTCGACAGCGTGTTCCCGAGCGAAATGGACGTGTTTGATTCCGGCTTCCCGACAGACAGCGCAAGCATATTCACGCTCGAGCGCCACCTGTGGAACTACGGGCCGTTCCGGAACGAGTTCGAGTTCAATTTCGTCAACACCGAGACCTTCGTCTGCGACATTGAGATCGTGGACGCCAAGGGCTCGGCCATCTCGAGCTACGAGACCTTTGTGCTCAATGACGACACGGACGAGGACGCAAGGTCGTCCCGGGTCTTTCTGCAGAGGTTGTCTTTGACGCCGCCTACTCCAACGTCTTTCGCAACATCTTTGGCGACTGTCTCGAGATCGGCGTGGATGACAACGACGAGCGTGCCATCACCTTCTATATTCGCCCTGACGTTGACCTCGACACTCTCACCGTCAAGATGGTTGCGACGTCGGACGCTGGCGAGCCGCTCGACATTGACATGAACGACGAGGACCCAGGCCCGAGCGGCGGCCTCGTCTCGCCGACGGCACTGGACTACAGCGACCTTCAGACGGTAGCCCGCGGCAGCCAAGTGGTTGTGGAAAATGCCGGTCTCCTGCGCCTCCGCCACCCGCATGTCAGCGGCACCAGTAGCGGCTTCATCGACGTGGCAGCCGACTGGAGCTCCCAGACGCTGTGTGACCAATCGGGCACCGCATGCACGGGCACACTCGACACCTTCTTCTCCCTCGACGACGCCAGCGCGCTGTACCCGACCAACCCCGGCTTTCGGTACCGCGCCGTCCAAGCCGGGACACGTTCACGTGCTACTTGAACAACGCCTTTGGCATCGACTTTACGGCCATCAAAGACGTCGTCGCAGCGGAGGACCTGGGCGACTATGAGTGCATCGTGATTCCTCTCAAGGACAAGGCTGAGGTGCAGGTGGACCTACGCCAAGAGTATGAGGACGACAATGAGCTCTGGTTCACGGCGCCGTCTGGCACCGCGCCGTACGACGGTCACTGGTGCATGAGCGAGCCTCCCGCGTGCATCGAGGTCTCCGCTGGCGAGACGCTGTTCTGTGGCCTCGGCTTGTACCCGTTCGAGACAGACGACAAGGCCTTCGTGGCTTTGATGGCGAGTCGGTCAACATCCAGTCGCTTGACAACATCATCGACCCCAAAGGAGAGCATTGCTTCCTGTGGCCCAAGCATCGGACGACAAACAAGGCGGTCTGCGTGTCCGACATGGCCGGGAACGGCCTGGTGGCCGCCAAGGAGGGAGAGAGCACCCTGGTGGAGCTCGACATCGAGCCCGACTGGGAGTGTCGCATTGGCTTTACGCTGGAGACCAAGCCATCCACGCCTACCAGTGAGGTGAACCTGCTTCGCGTGGGCAACCGGGTGTCGACTGGCCCGGGGACACCGACTCGTACCGTCTGCCTCAAGTCGATCTCGTCTCCGACAGCGCCGTGTTCCGCGTCACGTACACGATCGCCGACGAGAACGGGCAGCCCGTGCTGGGCTCTGATGGCAAGTTTGAGGTTTATGAGTGCACGGGCGCGTCCATTCTGCCAGACGTATCCCAGGAGCTCATCATCACGTTCTTTGAAGAGACTCTGACCATCACCCGCGCTGGCGGGAGCGTTGTGTGCGACAATGCGCCGCCGATGTACATTCCGCCAACCACGCAGATCTTCCAGGTGACTGCGGACGACTTGCTCGCCGCGCAGGGAAAGCTTGGCTACGTATCGTGCAGCCCCACGACCACCTCCTCGCCGACCGCGAGCCCGACTGCGTCGCCGACCGCGAGCCCGTCTAGCAGCCCGACCGCCAGCCCGACCGCCAGCCCGACCGCGTCGCCGTCTGAAAGCCCGACCGCGAGCCCGAGCGCCAGCCCGAGCGCGACACCGACTACCAGCCCGAGCACCAGCCCGAGTGCGACGCCTACGGCGTCGCCGACCGAGTCGCCGACCAACACCGACCTCGACTTCAACGACCTCGGGCTGACGCCGCTTCTGCCGAGTTTTCGCTGCGACACTGTGATCAAGCGCACGGAGAAAGCGGGAACGCTGCCGACCAGAACCGACGGCAACGGAGGCGTGTTCCGCGTCGGTGACGCGGTTGGCCAGACCGGGCACCAAAACCTGCCAACTGTGCTGCTTACTGCGGACTGGAAGGTTAAGGTCATGATCGATGTGTGGCGACCGTGGGGGGCGTAGATACATCGATCACCGAGACCCACATTTCGACCACGGCCATCAACTTTAACGACGAGACGCCCGTCAGCATCCGGGTGGACAGCTCGAGCAGTGTCACCAAGCTCATCATCATCGTGGCCGGCAAGGAGGACGTGTACACGCTGCGTGGCCCGATGGACATCAAGAGTGGCCAGGTCAACGCCGACTTTACGGCCCACCCGCGCGGCACGGACCGACGGCTACGATCTGATCGGTAACCCGGTCTGCGCCGCTCAACACCGATGCGCCCGTGGCGGGCGCCGACCGATTCGCCGGTTGCCGCCCCGACCAACTCGCCCGAGCCCGCGCCTACAACTGGCCCCGCCGCGTCCCCCGCGACACCCGGCGCGGAGTGCGTGGACACCAAGCTGCTTGTCGTGCGCGAGGAGTCCTTCAACTCGGCCAACGAGAACCAGCGTCTTGGCTCGCACGAGAAGTTTCTCGGCGCGCTCCTTGGTCTTCCGGTGGGCAGCGGCGTCCAGCTGGCCTTCAAGACGTGAACGGCGCGACCGTGGGAACCAGCATCAACGCCGCCGCCACCGTGAGCGCCTCGGCCGCCAAAAACTACGTGCAGACCTTTATCGAGCGCCTTCCGTCCTCCCTCAGCACTGATGCGGAGGTAGACTTTTACCAGATCCTGCTGGAGGCCAACGCCATGGCGGGCTTCAACCCCGAGAGCCCGCAGCCCAACAACGGCCAGTACGACAAGACCGTGGTGCACATCCTCTTTGACGGCGAGCCGGTCGCCAACAAGGACGGGGCGCTGCTCAGCGGCAAGGCCGCGTTCGATTCGGCGTGCGACATGCGCAAGCTGCAGCGCGAGTTTGTGCGCGACGACCTGCTGGTGTTCTGCCAGGTGACGGACCGCGGTGCTCTGAGCCAGAAGGCCAAGCGCGTCAACAAGTGCGTCTGCGACGGCACCTTTGTGGCGCGCAGCGACGACGACTCGGTCGTTGCTGCGGCGAGCGCTTCGGACGACATCAAGACGGAGGAGGAGGCCGCCGAGCGCATGCGCACCTTCTTCTGCCGCACGGCCGCGGAGATCACGACCACGGACCCGAGCCGGTGTACGACCAAGGACGGCGACAAGGAAGTGCAAGACAGTGAAGGCGTCGACGTTTGGCAAGCCGGTGCGGCCGGACGTGTCCGAACCGTTTTCGCTGGTCTTCCGCACGGGCCGCGCCTGCAACTACGAGGCCGGCAAGTGCATCGACAAGCCCGAACAGCTGCATAACGTCGATGGCGACGTCTAAGCACGCGCGCAGCGCAACCACATCGACCAAGTCGACTCTTGGTGGTCATGTGGGTGGGAAGGACGACCAGGAAGAAGGAAAAAAGACACTCTACTACACTTCTACAGAGCTAGAAGTCTGACGCCAACAGTCCTGCCAACGATCATGAGCTTGCTCCTGTTGTTGTGCTCCGCCTTTCTCTCGCTAGCCACCAACGCAGGCCCGGAGAAGCAACCGCGCGAGGAGGTTGCAGCGACAAGCGAGCGTTACACCTGCTCGGACGTACTCTAGCGGCACGGCTCCAAGCCGAGATCCTCGGCGTCGGCACCATCCCCCGCGTCAATCCATCTACAGGCGTCAGGGAAGCGAGCTCGTGATCAAGCTCCGGCTCTCGGTTTTGGTGGCGGCAGCGTCGCGACCCACGAGTCAAAGTGCTTGCAGGCGCGACGAGGCCTCCGCAGAGTGTAAAAGCAGTACCCTGCGTCGCGAAAGCTTGCCGCACACCTGTCCTCGCTCAAGCCCGAGTCGCCCGACGAATAGTACGACGTGGGCCACGTCTTCATCCCGTACTTGTGCACCATCAGTGAGAACACGGCCTGGTCGTTCTTGTACATCTTGTGGCCCTTGCGCGGCGGGGGTTGCTCGGAAAGTCCTCACGGTCCGAACAGGATGGGGTCCAGCCCGTAGGCCTCCCACTCTTGCAGGAACGCAAGGGTCTCGTTCGGAACGACGCGAAAGCCCAACATGTACCGTAGAGTTTGCGTTGTGTTCGTCTTCAAGCAAGTTCGGCCCGCAGCTCCTGCTGGGCCTCCGCCTCCGCAGCTGCCCACTGAGTGCCCGCGAGCACCTCGTCCACGGCGCCCTCGGGGGCCGGATTCCAGGTGAAGGGGGCTGGCCCGGGGCAGGGTCGAGCTGAAAGAAAGCACTGTCGTGGTGGCCCACGCGAATGTGCAGCACCCCCGCGTCGAGCAGGCTATGCTCGGGTGCGCCAGTGTACACGTTGGTGACTAGCATGTCGGCTTTGGTGGGGAGGCCCAGGCTCTCCATCGGCACAGCGAGCGCATCGTTGCCACTGTTGTTATCGTTGATCGCAAACACCGCGATGCTGCCACCGCCCAGGGGCTTGACCCAAACCTGCACCTTCCTCCCAGCAGAGCCTTTCGCCTCGTACATGACGCGGCCGGGGTGGCCGGCCCAGGCTGGTTGATCCGGATGGCGCGGGCGTTGGAGATGATGGGCCAGATGCGGCGCATGGTGGGTTCATCAGTCGCGTTGTGCCCCAGGATCGGCGAGCTGCTGATGGCCCAGGCGCCAAAGTGGGCGCGGTCCTCATTGTAGTTGGAGAGCCGGCCCACCTGCATCATATCCGGGTAGGCCCAGCATCCGGGGCGGGACAGCGGTTTCTGGGCGTCGCGGTACCGGCGCGTGTGCTGAAGCTCGCTGTAAAAGGAGCCCCAGTGGTTGTTAATGTCACCCGACACGCGAAACATATGGTACGGGCACCAGTCGCCGTGCGGCCCGTCACGGCCGTCATGGCAGTCCTCGAGCAGCAACGGCCGCTCGCCCGCCTTGTTGAACAGCTTGTACCACTTGTCCAAGTCAATGTACGACCCGCAGTGGTCCAGCTTGACCGAGTCAAAGCCCCAGCGACGGACGGCGGCCACGTCGCCCTCATAGTGCTTGTCGCCGGGCCACAGGGAGGGCTCGAGCTCGCGGCAAACACAGTTGTTCACGTAGAAGCCCGCCTCGAGGCCAAGCCCGTGGATGTAGTCCACCATCTTGCCTAGGTCCGGGAAGCGCTTGTGGTTGACGAGCGGGTTGCCGTTCGCGTCGTGAAAGGTGCCGTTCAGGCCTGTGCCGCACGCCTGCCAATTGTCGTCCAGGCCGACGTCGACGAAACCGAGGTCCTTTAGGGAGGTGCCGTTCGGGTCTGGGCGGCCGGCGCTGTCGCGCTTGAGCGCCAGGCTGCGCGCGCGTGGCCTCGATAATCTCCTGCGCTGCGTGATCTCCCTGTGGTACTGGTTCCAGCTGCGCCACCCGAGGGGCGGCGTGCGCGCCAGGCCATCCTCCGCCGCGAGCGCAGGCGCAGCTGCCACCATGGCCAGCGCCACGCCTGCGACCACCGTCTTGAGCACCGCCATCGTCAGCCTGGACCGCCTGCGCGCCTGCTTCTCTTCGCTGCTACCCTTCGCTCGATTCTTCGCTCGATTGCGACCGCTGGCTGCCCCCCGAACGCCATCTCCCATTGTCCATGGACATCGGATGCCGATCGACCTCTCGCGCGACCAGATTGAGCGCCGCCAGGTCGCTCGAGGCCATTGAGACCCAAAAGGAAGCGAGAGTGCCCGTCGCTGGCTGGGGCTGAGAAAACAGGAATGTACCGTACCGGTACCTACCGTACCGCTTGCGCATCGCCTTGCGGAGGATAGGCGTGGGCGATGGAACCGGCGCCCAAGACCTCGGGTTCGAGCCGTTCGAGCCGCTCTCGCTGGTCGTTTTCCGCGCGGGCAACGAGTGCGCCGACAAGCCCGACAAGGTGCAACCGCGCGCGCGCAGCGCATTCGCGTCGACCAAGGCAAGGCCGAAGCTGACTGTGCTCATGCTCGATTCTGACAAGGCAGGCTTTCAGAGTCGCCACGAACGCTCCGTGCCTGCACCTCTGCGCGCATCAGCCACGGCCCGGTCGCGGGCATGATGCACAGCCGCCCGATGCCTCCATCTCGAGCGTCTGACGATCTGGCACACACGTTCAACGGATCGGCGCGGGCGATTCGCGGCGCGGGCGATGGGTGTCGTCGACGCTCGCTAGAGGGCCTCGGCCCTCGGCGCCGCACGCTCCAACGAATCCTTCTTCTTCGTGCACTGAATGAACAGCGCTCAGTCAGGAGCGCGCATGACCAAACCAACCGTTCCGCGTTCGTCAGCCGCGGGCGCAAGGCGCAACCGCCCGATAGACGCCTGCAGCTCGAGCATCGAAGCCGCGGCTCGCCGCGCTGAATGGACCTTGGCCGACCCCAACGAACCTTTTCAGCGCAAAGCGCGCAAAGCCTGAGACCAGAGGGGTGGGGCCAAGCCCCAAACGGTAACTGGTGCTGATGATGATGGTGCTGGCGAAGAGCGGCGGCGGCGGCGGCGGCGGCGGTTTGTGATGGTCTGTCTGCGCGCGCAGGGCTGGGCGCCTGCGCGGACGCTGGTCGCTGTTTGGGCATCCGGTGGATAGTCCCATCGGACTGCGCGACCGCGGCGTGGCGCTCGCGTCGGACGAGTGGGGGCAGAGCAACGTGACCATCGCGGTGTGGTCCGTGTTGCTGAACGAGACAGACCCCATCGAGGTCGGACTCGCGTACGCGCTGCGAGAGCCCGGCAGGGACTGGACCGAGCCGCGAGCAGTGGTGGGCTTGGACGCCTCTGCCGGGTGGCGCGCGGGCAAGGGCACGCCCGCGTACACCAGCTGGACGCGGACACCTTTGCCATTGTGTTTGTAGAGTCCGCGAAAGGGCCGGGCCCAAGGCGCGCCCGCGCACGCACATTGGGTTTGCGACCGCGACGCTGGACGACCTGCGGCAAGGTCTGCCATGGACCGGCACCCTCGCGTGAGGTGTCGCACGTACAGGCTGCTCCTGGGGACGGCTGGAACCGGTTCCCTACTCTTGGCGTGGACATTGTGGACAAGCGAATGGTCGCCGCGTGGGACTCTACGTCGTCCACGCCGGACGGCCTTTTCACGAGCGGCGACCGAGACCTGCTGTTCACGACGCTCGACTGGGGTGGTGCGCCTGTAAACACGACGATGTGGTCGGCGCCCAATGGTCTCAACCCAGGCTTTGCCGAGGACCCGCTGCATGAACGCCGAGCCGACGTGGTGGTGGACCGTGCGGGAACCAATGCGCTAGCGGCCTGGACCACCGTGATGGTGTCCGCGGGCAACGAGCAGATCTTTGCGCGCCGGAGCGTCAAGGGGCAAGACACCTTTCTGTGCGACTGGGGCGATCGCATCCGGCTGATCAACGACCAGAGCAAGAATGCGGACGCTGTGATCGGCACGGATGGTCGGGGAACGTGGGTGATTGCCTGGGTGCACAAGGATTTGAGCATCCTGTATTCCCGCGAGACGCCCGACGAGCCGTTCGACACCGATCGCTGGGCGTGGTCGCCTCGGCGGCATTTCCGGCGGTGCAGATCGGCGAGATGATTGCGCTGCGCAACGATCCGTGCAACCCCGATCGATGGGTCGCGTGGGTGCGCACCGAGGTGCAGGACGGGCCGCGACAAATCGCGCTGGCCGTGTCCACGGACAACGCCGTGTCGTGGAGCGAGCCGTTCTTTGCAGGTGTGGACGCTGGCGACGACCCGCCAAGCATCGCCATCCTTGACGTTGGACGGGATTGCGTCTGGACGCTGAGCTGGGGCAGCGCAGACGGCCGTGCGCGCGTGTCGTCGATCACGAGCGACGCCCTCTTTGGTGATGAAGACAGTCGTCAGTACGTGAGCGGAACGGACGCTGTCGACCCACCAATTGCTGGCGTTGACTGTCGCCTGATTGAGGTGGGTCTGGACGACAACATCACGTTTGGATCCGAGGAGTACGACAACGACCAGCATGAGTGCTTTCAAGTGCGTGCGCCGTCGGGCCATCATGTGCGGCTGGACTTGGAGCTGCTCGTGGGCATGGAGCACGAGCTTCCGGGATGTCCTGCTGACTTTGTCGCGGTGCGGGAAGCGAGACCGCTCGAGTCGACACCGCTCGGAGGCCACGGCGGTTCTGCGCGCCAGGCGCTGTGCCAACTGTGACCTCAAGTGGACGCGACGTGTTCGTTACGTTCTACACCGACTGGCAGGAGCTTGGCACCGACCGGGGCAAGCGACCGTTCGTGGCACACGCTGTCGCGGAGCCATCTGATGGCACCGGCAGCGACGGCGGCGACGGCAGCGACGGCAGCGACGACGAGGACGATGGCGAGGTGGCCGATGGTGGCACCAACGACAACGGCACCGGTGACGAGACCGATGCGCCGAGCGATCTCGCGCCGGTGCAGCGGACAGTGAGCACGTTTGCGGAGATCCAGGCGATTCTTGCGCCGCACGGCAACTTTTCGAAGACTGGGCAACTTCTGCACCTCGTGCTAGCCACCGAGCGCATCGAGTGGGCGGCCGAGGTGGACATCTCCGGCCTTGCCAACGTGACCATTACGGGCGGAGTGGCTGGAGTCCGCACAGTGCTTGACGCGGGCGACCCTCTGCGCGAGCAAGCATTGCGATACCGCCATCTGCACGTTGGCGCCCTGGCGTCCCTGTCACTCGAGCACCTCGAGTTGACGGGCGGCAGCGTCTCGGTGGGGCGGCAGACCACGGGGGGCAGCATCATCAATCGCGGAAGCATGCCTTACGTGGTGCTGCATTTTCAGGAACAACCGCTCGTTTCGCTCGCAAGAAAGCCGGTCGGCTCAGACTGTTGCCGGCGCCCTTCACGTGATTGGGCATGTGGGTCGCATCGAGCGCTGCACGTTCGCCGACAACTGGAGCATGCAAGGCGGGGCCATCACAGTAAGCTCGCAGGGCCGACTGGATGAAGTGGTTGACAGCTCTTTCACGGGAAACGAGCAGGCCGTTGTGAAGGGCGCCGGCGGGGGCGCCATGTACGTGCTAGGAAGCGTCGGGCGCATCTCAGGCTGTCTTTTCAAAGACAACTTTGCCGTCGGCAGTGGCGGGGCGCTCTATGCCGTCGACAGCATTGTGGAGCGTATCGAGAACACCACCTTTGTGGCCAACTTTGCCGACGTAGACGGCGGCGCCGTGCGGCTGCGGCGGATCAGCGGCGCTAGCACCGAGCTCGTCGACTGTGCGTTTTTCAACAACACGCTCGTGGACGCGGCGGCGCGGCTCGCGTCGACGACAATCCTGCCCAGCCCGGAGCTGAATTGAACATGACGGGGCTCACGGTGATGCACAACTGGGCCAACCTGTGCGCAAACGGGCTGTGTCTGAGCGACCTCCAGGGGTTTGGCATGGTCTCCTTGACCAACTGCACGCTGGCGGAGAACGAGCCGCTTGGCGGCGGCGAGGCCAAGGACGACCTAGCTGGCGTGGTCGGGCTCTCAGCTGTTCCGCAAGTGGTCATTTCGGGCAGCCGGCTGTTGCGCAACAAGGGCATCCAAGGGGGTGCTGTGCGCGCTGACGGGCTCACCGACCTGGCCGTGCGGGACTGTGTCTTGGAGGGCAACCTCGCGACCAATCGCGGCGGTGCGGTGTACATCGGGCTCGGGAGCCGCATCACGCTGGAAGGCTCTGAGCTGTCGAGGAACTCTGCTCTGGCGAGTTGCCGTGAGGAGCTGGCGTGCGTCGCTATTCCTGACGACGGTGGACTCTCCGAGCCGGAGCGGCCGCTGTGCGGAGAAGATGCCGGCGCGCGAGGGGCCGGCCAGTGCGGTCTCGAGCCGCGGGAGGCCAGCGCCACGCGTGGCTGTGTGGACGGGGTCGGTGGTGCCGTGTACGTGAGCTCGGGGGCCGAGGCGCGAGTGCACAACAGCTCATTTGTGGACTCGTCCATTCCGAACGTAAGCGCCGACGCGTTCACGCTCGTGGACGGCAAGCTGTCCACCTTTCGCGACGGCGCCGGCCGGCACATTTTCAGCCGCTCGCTTCTACACATCACGCAGACTTTGCTCGAGCCCGCCGCGGGCGTTCCGGTCGCGCCGATCGCTCCTCTCGAGTCGGTTCTGCCGGTCGATCGCGCGTGCGGCAGCGCTGCGATCGGGCGCGTGGAGGAGCTGGCGGGTATCAACTCTCCGCCGTCCGTCGTATGCAGCTGCGAAGGCATCTTTGAGGGCGAGCAGCCTTATGGCTGCTCGCGGCGGCGTGTCCACGAGGTGCGCGCCGGCGAGCCCTCTTCGGGCCAGGTTCCTCTGACGTGGACCTGGCAAGGTCCCGAGGTGGACGCCTTTCGCGTGTATCGATACGCGCGGCGCACGGACGACGGCGTCTTTGCGGACGAGTGCCCAGATGCGGACGAGGCGCTGATTGCCGCGGAGGAGCGCGGCAAGCTGTTTGATTGCGTGACCGTCCGCGGTGATGCAACTGAGGCCCGACTGGCTCTGAGGGTGGGTGTCCTCGCGTTCTTTCGCGTGACGGCTGCCGTGGACGGGTACGAGACGCAGCCGAGTGAGGCGATCAGCAGCGGCGTGCTAGAGTGCGGCATGGGCGAGGCCAGCTTCCCGACGGAGGACGATGGCGCCTCAGAGTGCGTCAAGTGCCCCAAGGGCCAGTTTCTGGACACGGGCACGGGCACTTGCGAGACGTGCTCCTGCGAGGGGTGCCGGGACGATCTGCTAACGACGACGGGCCCGGGCCAGGCCGGCCCGGAGAGCTGTGTTGCGGTCTCGGGCCACGTGCTGGACGCGCAAGGTGTGCCACGCGCGTGTGCAGAGAGCGCGCTGTGTGACCATGTCGGATTGACGCCAGAGACCATCGGACTCAAGCCTGGGTTCTGGCGGCCAAGCGTGTCCAGTCTGGAGATATGGCCATGCCCGAATCCGTCGTGGTGCATCGGCTTTGACGCCGCCGTTCCTGGTGCGCGCCGTGCGCTTCAGGGGACGAACGGCACGGAGGATGCGAATGATCCGTGGCAGCAGACCAAGGCTGTGCGGACGGGCGAACGGGTCCTTTCTGCGCGGCGTGTCAAGAGCATTTTGGCACCAAGCCTGGCGCAGCAGAGTGCGTCAGGTGCACAGAGGCAATGATCTCTGACCACCGCCGGTTGATCCGAGTCGTGGTGGCCGGCATCGTGCTGATCTGGACGGGGCTTCGCGGCCATCCTGTGGTACCACCTTCGCACCTTGAAGCGGAAAGAGAGGCAACGGAACAGCGGCAGGCTGCAACAGCGACGCAGTTCAGGCCTGTTGAAGCTCAGAGCCCTTTACAAGGAGCTGATGTTTGCCAAGGTGAAGATCCTGATTGGTTTCGGGCAAGTGCTTCTCGGGTTTGCCGCCGTGCTTCGGCCGCTGATCCCGGCGGTGGCGTCGTTCCAGAACAGCGTGTACCAAGGCCTGGCCTGGGTCAACTTGGACGTTAGCGGCGCGCTCACGTCTCGAGGGGCCAACTGCGCCATCCCGGACAATCACTTCACGGTCATGCTGACCATGACGCTGTTGCCAATCGCGCTGGTAGTCCTTACCGTGCTGCTGGCCGGCGGCATGCGGCTTGTGTGGGCGCTGCCTCTCTCTGCCGAGGCACCTGAGCGCTTGCGCGCCTTGCGCATCCGAGCACTCAAGAACGTGTGTGGCGCGATGCTCGTGTTCATGCTGTTCCTGGTGTACCCGGGCACGAGCCAGGTGGTGCTGCAGTGGTTTGTGTGCGATGACTTGCCTGGTGTCGGGCTCTACCTGCGCGTGGACCCCAGTATCCGGTGCGACACGGTCGAGTACTCGCTGTGGCGCGCCTATGCCATCGTGGCGGTGGTGTTGTTCCCGATCGGCGTTCCGGTGGGGTTTTCGGTGGCGCTCTTCCGCAAGCGCAGGACCATCCAAGTGCTGACGCCAGGCGTGGTTCCGGTCGAGCTCGAGTCGCTCGCCTCATTGTTCAGCCCGTACCGACCCAAGCGGTTTTGGTTTGAGGTGGTCGACATGACGCGCAAGCTGGTGCAGACATCGGTGCTTGTGTTTTGCATGGACAACACGCCGGCGCAGGTGGGATTCGCGATGCTTTTCACGGCGATGGTGATCTCGATCTTGCTCAAGCTGGACCCGTACGTGAGCCACTTTGACAACACGCTGGCCGTTGTGTCGCAGTGGGTGCTCTTGCTCATCCTTTTGGTCTTCATGTCCCAGCTCGGCGCGGACGAGGATGACTCGAGCGCTGCCACGCAGGCAATTGTCATTCTCTCACTCATCCCGGTGATCATGGGCATCACGATGGTTGGCGTGCAAGTGATACGCCTTCGGCGGCGAGCAGCCGCAAATGACGCGAACGGGGCGGTGACAGCGCCAGTGCCGGCGCAGACGCGCCCGGCGACACCTGGGCGACACCAAGCCGCGCGAGGATACCCATTCCTCGGAAGCGACTTCTTTCGCCATGCCATCCAGCCCACAAGACCAAGATGCGACATCGCCGCTGCCGCCACCGCCAACTACGCTGCAGCAAATCTGAACCACCTCTTTCCCCTTTGTCCCCAGCTCTCGCGCTCTCGCTCTCACGCGCCACCTTCAACCAAACGACACGAGGGTGACAAGCACCAGCACCCCCTGCGACACGAGGGTGGCTCGATCACGCGACGCACGAGCAGCCGAGCGTGCCCCGGCCGCCTTGCCTCGACCTTTGGCCTCCGAGCAGGCCCCGGCCACCTTGCCGTACTCGTACTCGTAGTTTTGTCATCAGTGACCACACTCCCATCAACAAGCCGCCAACCAAAAAGCCGTCAGCGCTGAAACTCTTGCTGGCGAAAGTGTCTTTCTGTGTCATGCGACTGTGTGGCAGGGCGTCGGAAAAAAAGGCGAAAAAGAGCGGGAGCGGACGCGCTGAACCGCTGCTGCTGCGCTCAAATGTCTCAGGCGAAGAGAGCTGGCTGGGGACTTTTTGACTCGAACTCTGAGCGGCGGACAACTCGTGCGGCTCAGCTGGCGAAAGGAAGTGCTGCCATCGAACCCTGGCTCGTGCGCGCCCTTGACGTGTGCCCATCCAAGTCGTCGAAAGGCAGAACCCAAACGAGCAAGAGCGAAATCGAAACCAGCAAGCACAGCACGGCAAGAACGCACGAGAGCAACAGGACGAACATGAAGACCGCAATCCAGGCGGCGTTTGCGCTGGTGTTGCTGGCCATGTCCGCGGTGGCCGACAACAACGGCGCCCTCCGCGGGCTACCCAAGGCGGCCTGCGACTACGAGTGCCCGGCGCACTCGTCGCGCAAGGCCAACGGCGGCTGCTACAACAACTTTGACGACTGCAAGTGCGACTTTGGCTACGTCAAGGAAGGCAACCAGTGTGTCGAGCTTGGCCTGACTGCGGGCCGCTGCAACTACCAGTGCCCGGCGCACTCGTCGCGCAAGGCCAACCGCGACTGCTACAACAACTTTGACGACTGCAAGTGCGACTTTGGCTACGTCAAGGAAGGCGGCCAGTGTGTCGAGCTTGGCCTGACTGCGGGCCGCTGCAACTACCAGTGCCCGGCGCACTCGTCGCGCAAGGCCAACCGCGACTGCTACAACAACTTTGACGACTGCAAGTGCGACTTTGGCTACGTCAAGGATGGCAACCAGTGTGTCGAGCTTGGGTTTACCGCCGGCCAGTGCAACTACGAGTGCCCGGCGCACTCGTCGCGCAAGGCCAACCGCGACTGCTACAACAACTTTGACGACTGCAAGTGCGACCTTGGCTACGTCAAGGAAGGCAACCAGTGTGTCGAGCTTGGGTTTACCGCCGGCCAGTGCAACTACGAGTGCCCGGCGCACTCGTCGCGCAAGGCCAACCGCGACTGCTACGACAACTTTGACGACTGCAAGTGCGACTTTGGCTACGTCAAGGAAGGCGGCCAGTGTGTCGAGCTTGGGTTTACCGCCGGCCAGTGCAACTACCAGTGCCCGGCGCACTCGTCGCGCAAGGCCAACCGCGACTGCTACAACAACTTTGACGACTGCAAGTGCGACCTTGGCTACGTCAAGGAAGGCGGCCAGTGTGTCGAGCTTGGGTTTACCGCCGGCCAGTGCAACTACGAGTGCCCGGCGCACTCGTCGCGCAAGGCCAACCGCGACTGCTACAATGACTTTGACGACTGCAAGTGCGACTTTGGCTACGTCAAGGAAGGTGGCCAGTGTGTCGAGCTTGGGTTTACCGCCGGCCAGTGCAACTACCAGTGCCCGGCGCACTCGTCGCGCAAGGCCAACCGCGACTGCTACAACAACTTTGACGACTGCAAGTGCGACTTTGGCTACGTCAAGGATGGCAACCAGTGTGTCGAGCTTGGGTTTACCGCCGGCCAGTGCAACTACGAGTGCCCGGCGCACTCGTCGCGCAAGGCCAACCGCGACTGCTACGACAACTTTGACGACTGCAAGTGCGACTTTGGCTACGTCAAGGAAGGCGGCCAGTGTGTCGAGCTTGGGTTTACCGCCGGCCAGTGCAACTACCAGTGCCCGGCGCACTCGTCGCGCAAGGCCAACCGCGACTGCTACAACAACTTTGACGACTGCAAGTGCGACCTTGGCTACGTCAAGGAAGGCGGCCAGTGTCGAGCTTGGGTTTACCGCCGGCCAGTGCAACTACGAGTGCCCGGCGCACTCGCGCAAGGCCAACCGCGACTGCTACAACAACTTTGACGACTGCAAGTGCGACCTTGGCTACGTCAAGGAAGGCGGCCAGTGTGTCGAGCTTGGCCTGACTGCGGGCCGCTGCAACTACCAGTGCCCGGCGCACTCGTCGCGCAAGGCCAACCGCGACTGCTACAATGACTTTGACGACTGCAAGTGCGACTTTGGCTACGTCAAGGAAGGCAACCAGTGTGTCGAGCTTGGGTTCACCGCCGGCCGCTGCAACTACCAGTGCCCGGCGCACTCGTCGCGCAAGGCCAACCGCGACTGCTACAACAACTTTGACGACTGCAAGTGCGACCTTGGCTACGTCAAGGAAGGCGGCCAGTGTGTCGAGCTCAATGAGGCTGCGCCATGATCGCCAGCGACCACCACCATTTAATTAACGTCATTCATCTTTCAAGAGACTATCAACCTCCACGCGATGGCCCCAGACGCCCCTTGCCACCAAAAGCTTCACGAAGAGGCCGTTCCCGCCTCCACTGGCCTGGCCCGTGCCGGGCTGCCTTTCGCAATGCCGCATTGGCAATCCGGCAGTCAAGAGGAGCCCAGTGTGCGACGCCTGGTCGCTCTATGCTGCCAAACTTGCTGCTTGACCACCATAAAATTCCCCATCGTCCGGGGGCCGGCCACCTGCAAAGTTGTGCTTGCCAGCTCGACAGGATCGTGCGGTGCGGCGCAAGTCGGCTTTCGTCAATCTCGCTCGCGTGCGCTGCGGCCGGCGCTGCGTCTTGCGCGTGCTGGAGCGAGCTGGAGCAACCCCTGGTCACCTGAACGGTCCTCATTTGATCAAATTGGGTCTGTGTCACAGTGTCAACCAGTCAGTCAGACAGGGCTCGGTCTGGACGGTTGCGTACTTGGCCAAGATCTTGGTGATGAACCAGTAGCACGCAAAGTAGCCGATGACCCCCGTCGCCAGGAAGAAGAGCAGGCTGAGGATGAACATGCAACCAAAGTAGAGGATAACCGAGACGAACAGGTCCATCTTGAGCTTGGTGAAAAAGTAGAACACGCTGTACAAGAACATGTAGAGCGCGCCCGAGCCTGAAACGAGCACGGAGCGCCACCAGCAGTGGTAGTTCCCGCCGAGAAGGTGATAATAGCAAAGTCCGATAGTGATCCCGGCGCAGGTGACGACGAGGATCACAAAGACGAGCAGCAGGAAGCCAAAGGCGTGGTAGTACTGGCCCATCCAGATGGAGCTGAGGATGAAGAAGTTCTCCGTAAAGACGACACCAAAGGGAGGGATGCCGCCCGCGAGTACGGAAGCGAACGGCTCCTGTAGAACGGCTGCTCCGGGATGGGGCGCGGGATCTCCTGAGTCTGCACCGGCTGCTTGTCCGCGTCGCGGCGGTAGCCGTAGAATGCACCGAGGAAGGTGAGCGGCACCGAAATGCAAAACCAGAGGCTGAGCACGGCAAGCATGGAGGTAAAGGGAATGGCCGAGGAAGGGCTCTCCGCCCAGATGACCAGATTGAGCCCAAAGATGCAGCCCATGACCACGGACGGGTAGAGCAGCGCCGTGAGCAGGGTACACTGCTTGTACTTGGAGCCATTGAACATCTTGTAGGTGCGCGCCGAAAGTAGCCCCGCGCTGATGCCCAAGAGCATGAAGAGCAGCAGCGGCGCAATGACGAGCGAGCCGCGGTTGGCCGGGCTGAGAAAGCCCGTAGCCGCAAAGACGATGGTAAACATCGCCGTGGCCAGCACCTGGGTGCCGGTGCCAACAGTAGCCGAGAAGAGCATCGGGTTGGCGGGCGGGCGGTACACGTCACCGTGCACAAGCTTCCAGCTGCCCATCGCCTTGCGCTCTTCGGCCTTCTCCTCCTCAGGGCACGCGGTTGCACCGGCTCAGTTTGTGGTACAGGATGCGCATGAAGCTCAACATCGCAGGGATGAGCGCGAGGTTGGTTGCCTTGCGCTCTCCGGCCTTCTCCTCCTCAGTGGGCACGAGGTTGTACAGGCTCGGGTCGCGGAGCAGGGTGCGCATGAGGATCATGGCCAGCATGCCTGAGGAAGACCACGAGGAACAGGCTGTTGTAAATTGAAAACCAGTGGATGTCGTCCGAGCTCTTGTTCTTCGAGTCGAGGTACATGTCCCAGCGGCTGGCCCACTTGATCTCGCTGGCCTCCCACTTGACCGAGTAAGTCCACACCACCTCGAGCGGCTTCTTGTCGTCGCTGTTCAGGTGCTGGCCGTACCTGACCAACGAGGCGTCGTCGGCCTGGCTCGGGCAGTTGGCCACGGTGCCCGTCTTGCTGTCAAATTTGTGCTTGATCGAGAACGGCTCCGCAAAGAGACCCACGATGCGGCCAGGGAGGGCGTCGGAACCCTCTTCGCCCGACTCCTTGGCCTCCTCGCGCACATCGTCGGGAATGTGGTACAGCACGGTGAGCGTCAGGTGGTTGTTGAGGAACTTGAACATCTGCTTGAGTGCCCCGTTGAGCACCGTGCCGCCGATCGGGAAGCCTTCCGAGTAGAACGCCGGGGCGTGCACGCTGACCTCCGACACGGTCTTGTAAGTGGGGGGCAGGTTGTCCATGATCATGTTGACCAGGTACTGCTCGTCGATCTTCTCCTCAAACATGGCCACCTCTTCCGGCGAGTACGTCTTGGGGCCACACAGCACGGCGCAGTGCACGGTCTTGTACATGTTCACCTCGTACGGCGAGCTCTGGATCACGTTGCCGGCGAGCAACTCACCCAGGTTCTCGGCCATGTCCTTGACGCCCTCCTCCGGCTCGCAGAAGGGCAGGTCGTAGTAGTGGTACGACAGTTGTGTCCTCGTCGAGGTCAGCTTGTTCACCAGGAGCGGCACGACCTGGCCCTCGGCGTACTCCTTGGGGATCACCCCGGGGAGGTAGAACGCGGGCCTCCGCCGCCAGCACCACCGCCAGCACCACCGCCAGCGCCAGTGCCTTCATCGCCTTCATCGCCTTCGTGCCTCGTGACTACCTGGCTCTGCTGGTCCGCGCCAAGCTCGGCCGCCCCCTCCCCCTTGCGCCAGGATTCCTTTCTTCCGCTCGTTCCGGTCGCGCGAACTGGACTTCTCATCGCGCCGCTCGCACTCGAAACCGCCTCTCTGCTTGGGGCAGAGATACGGATCCAAGCGCAAGGAAGTGCTGGTACCGGAACCGTCGCGCTCTCTGGCGTCAAACGCGCCGACTCGACCCCACCATCCAGAAGCCGGCAGAGTTGTGCTCTCTCTCTTGAGATCTCAAGACCACAAACCAGCTCAGACAGGGTCGCGCGGAAGTCGGAGCCGGCTTTCCAGCCTTGCTCGCGTTCGCTGCGGCCGGCGCTGGCTGGGTCTTGCGCTGGAGCAAGCCCCGGTCATCTGAACGATCCTCACTTTTGGATGCCACCACCGCAAGTGCAATTGGTGACTGAACCGCAGAAAGCGGCGGTGATTGGTTGGCCATTGACTGACATGACCATGGGGGTCTCGTCGTCAGGAAGCGAAAGGGGGCTGGCTCAAAATCAAGGGTGGCGCGTGAGCAGGGAGAGGCCCTCGGAAGGCTCGGAAGTCGTCTGAGGCGATGTCCGCAGTTCAGCGTGGCTTGCCGACGAGCCTGTTGATCGAGTTGCAAGGAGGCAGGCACTCGTGCGTGCTGTTCGGCAAAAGAGCACGAAGGCTGAGCGAGGGGCAAGCGTGCCTGATTGGGAGAAAAGGTCAGGTGCCCGAGGCCTGCGCAGGGCACGACGCGCATTCGGCTCGTTTTGCCGTGGCGCAGGTAAAGTTCCATGGAACGCAAGCGGTTGTAGCAGCAGCAGAACCACAGACAGGGACAAGAAGAAGGAAGAGAGAAAAGAACAACCAGTGGAGATGAAGGCCATGGTGCAGGCGCCGCTCGCCCTGGCGGTGATGGCCTTTCACGCGGTGGCGCAGCAGGAGCATGCCCTTCGGGGCCTGTCCTCGCAGCGTTGCGACTACGAGTGCCCCGCGCACGCGTACCGCCGGCCGAACCGCGACTGCCACAACAACTTTGACGACTGCTACTGCGACCACGGCTACAAGAAGGACGGCCATCGCTGCGTGCCCGACAGCCGCCATGGCTGTTCCAACGACTACGAGTGCCCTGCGCACGCGTTCCGCCGGTCCGGCCGCAGCTGCTACAACAACTTTGACGACTGCGAGTGCGACCATGGCTACAAGAAGGACGGCCATCGCTGTGTCCCTGATAGCCGCCATGGCTGCTCGAACGACTACCAGTGTCCCGAACATGCTTTCCGCCGGTCCGGCCGCAGCTGCTACAACAACTTTGACGACTGCGAGTGCGACCATGGCTACAAGAAGGACGGCCATCGCTGCGTGCTTGAGCACGATGTGGGCAACGCAGGCAACTGCAACTACCAGTGCCCGGCGCATTCCTCGCGCAAGTCGGGCCGCAACTGCTACGACAGCTTTGGTGATTGCAAGTGCGACCATGGCTACCACAAGGACGGCCACGAGTGCGTGCGCGACGAGCAGGACCACTGCGACTACGAGTGCCCCGCGCACGCGTACCGCCGGCCAAACCGCGACTGCCACAACAACTTTGACGACTGCTACTGCGACCACGGCTACAAGAAGGACGGCCATCGCTGCGTGCCGGATAGCCGCCATGGCTGTCCCAACGACTACCAGTGCCCTGCGCACGCGTACCGCCGGCGGAACCGCAATTGCTACAACAACTTTGACGACTGCGAGTGTGTGACCACGGCTACAAGAAGGATGGCCATCGCTGTGTCCCTGACAGCCGCATGGCTGCTCGAACGACTACCAGTGTCCCGACACGCGTTCCGCCGGTCCGGGCCGCAGCTGCTACAACAACTTTGACGACTGCGAGTGCGACCACGGCTACCACAAGGACGGCCATCGCTGCGTGCTATGAGTGCTGAGCCTCAACAACAGCAGAAGAAGGCAATGAATGACATGAATCAGATGAAATGAATGCAGTCCTGTTCTCGTCCGCGCTCTTGCCCGCGCTTGGCCGCTCACCTGGGTCCACGTTTCTCTGCTGGCGCGTTGAGCTTGTGTGGCAACGATGGCTGCGAGACACGCAACACAGGCCTCCTGGAACTGGCGGTGACAACATCAACTCTGCGTGTCACGAGTTGCGGCCAATCACACGGCTGCGGCGTGACGTGCCAGCGCACGGCCCGGACGGACGACAACAGCAAGGAGCAGCCTGCCTGTCCATCAACTCGACTCCTTCGGTATCGTGCCCAAGGGCGGTAGGTTCATGTCGGCCACCGGCACGATCGCGCCCGGCGCCATGAAGGCGTTTCGGGGTTGCGGAGAAGCGCGACGGGTCAAGGGCGTCGGGGCCGCCGATTCCGCGTTGCTGCGCAACTTGGCTTCTTGTCCGTCCGAGGACGGCGCTACCGCCGCGCTTGCGGCTCACCTTGTCTGCAGCCGTGCAGCCGTCGCGCTTGCACCTTGAGCGGGGGCATGGCACAGACCACCTTGCATTTGGCTCGGCGGCGCGAGCGGGCACAGGTCCCTTGGAACGAGGGTCATCAGCTGCTCGCCGCGCCAGGTGCATGAGCATTCGGTGTCCCGCCCAAGCCCAAGGGCCGTCGTGGGCTGATCTCTTCACAAACAGATTCGCAGTGTCTTGTACCAGAAAGCTTTGCTCTGCCATGTGTGCTCTTGCCACCAGAACTAGAGCATCGATCTGATCTTCCAGGAAAACACAAAGTGGAGTTTCAACGAGCTTTGCGAAGACCGATCATCTGACTGCACGAGCCGGACTCCGGCAGGGCACGGCGACCGGGGTTTCGCGCCTCCCAATCAGATCTTGACCAAGAGGCCGCGGCCGACCCGTTGTCGGGGTGGGGGCATTCGAGCCGAGGCAGCAGGCGCCGTTGGACAAAGGCAGCGCAAACAGTGAGGAAGGAGCCTGAGCCCAGCGTGTTTGCCGACGACGCCCGTTGGGATCGAGCTGAGCCAGGTTTGGGTGGGCCGGCTCCAAGACACGAAGACAATGAAAAAGCGTTGACAAGGCCGTGCTGGGCGCGTGGTGGTGCGTGGCGCCAAGATCCATCCCGTGGCGCGAAGAGGCGGCGATTGGAGCAGCAGCAGAACCCCAACGCCAACAGGAAGGAGGAAAAGGGGAGGGAAACAGCCAGAGGAGATGAAGGCAGCGATGCAGACGGTGCTTGCGCTGGCGGTGATGGCCTCGCACGCGCTGGCGGTGAAGGAGCTTTCTCTCCGGGGGTACTTCAACAAGCCCTGTCGTCCTCGCAGCTGTGCGACTACGAGTGCCCCGCGCACGCGTACCGCCGGTCCAACCGCGACTGCCACAACGACTTTGATGACTGCTACTGCGAACACGGGTACAAGAAGGACGGCCATCGCTGCGTGCCGGACAGCCGCCATGGCTGCTCGAACGACTATGAGTGCCCTGCGCACGCGTACCGCCGGTCCAACCGCGATTGCTACAACAACTTTGACGACTGCGAGTGCATCCACGGCTACAAGAAGAGCGGCGACCGCTGTGTCCGGATAGCCGTCGTGGCTGCTCGAACGACTACCAGTGTCCCGACCACGCGTTCCGCCGGTCCGGTCGCAGCTGTTACAACAACTTTGACGACTGCGAGTGCGATCATGGCTACAAGAAGGACGGCCACGAATGCGTGCTTGAGCACAATACGGGCAACGCAGGCAACGACAACTGCAACTACCAGTGCCCGGCGCACTCCTCGCGCAAGTCGGGCCGCAACTGCTACGACAACTTTGGCGACTGCAGGTGTGACCCCGGCTACAAGAAGGACGGCCACGAGTGCGTGCTCGAGCACGGTGCAGGCAACACGGGCAACGACAACTGCAACTACCAGTGCCCGGCGCACTCCTCGCGCAAGTCGGGCCGCAACTGCTACGACAACTTTGGCGACTGCAGGTGTGACCGCGGCTACAAGAAGGACGGCCACGAATGCGTGCTCGAGCACGGTGCGGGCAACGCAGGCAACGACAACTGCAACTACGAGTGCCCGGCGCATTCGTCTCGCAAGTCGGGCCGCAACTGCTACGACAACTTTGGCGACTGCAGGTGTGACCGCGGCTATCACAAGGATGGTCACGAGTGCGTGCGCGACGAGCAGGACCACTGCGACTACGAATGCCCCGCGCACGCGTACCGCCGGTCCAACCGCGACTGCCACAACGACTTTGATGACTGCTACTGCGAACACGGGTACAAGAAGGACGGCGATCGCTGCGTGCCGGACAGCCGCCATGGCTGCTCGAACGACTACCAGTGCCCTGCGTACGCGTACCGCCGGCGGAACCGCGACTGCTACAACAACTTTGACGACTGCGAGTGCATCCACGGCTACAAGAAGAGCGGCGACCGCTGTGTCCCGGATAGCCGTCGTGGCTGCTCGAACGACTACCAGTGCCCCGAGCACGCGTACCGCCGGCGGAAGCGCGACTGCTACAACAACTTTGACGACTGCGAGTGCGACCACGGCTACCACAAGGACGGCCAGCGCTGCGTGCTCTGAGTCGCAAGACATGAATCAGAAGAACACCAAATTTGCTTTTGCTCCTCGCCGAGGCCCTTGGCCACGCTTCCTTGCTTGCCATGTTGATTGGCGTCCTGGGGTGATGCCGGACTGGCGGCGCGCCAGCTGATGTGCCCGACGCGCGGCAGCCCGGAGCGGCTGCGCGAGCTGCGCGCCGCAAGGTATAGCTTTCGCCCCCTGTCTTGGTCGGCCGCGGCTGGCTTTTGGCCATCACGCGGCACGCCTGCTTTGGCCAGGACTGCCTGCACGCAGCGCATTCGCTGATCTTGCCGTCCATGGCGCGCGCAAGATTGGCGCAGCCAATTCGCCCGACGAGCCGCTGGACCTGCGGACGGACAAAGAGCTAGGCGCAGCGGCACGCATCGCGGGCCGCTTCCGCGTGCCGGGCAGGCGCAGCTCTCTTTCTACACAGTGGCGTCCAAGCCGTCCAGCAAGCGCTCGCTGGATCCCTTGCTCGCGGCGGGGGCCGCGGGGTCGCGCCCTGGCCCGACGCGCGAGAGCATAACACGCCCAGGTCGGCCTTCTCACCGGCAGTCGTTGACCAACGGCAGCTCTGCCGGCCGGGCGGGTAGCTCCACACTGGCACGCAGGCCCGACCTTTTTCTCGGGGAGCTCGAGCTCCATGGAGCTCGAGCTCCATTTCGATGTCGATCGAGACCACCATTTGGGACCAGAATCTCGCGTCCGTCGCCTTGCGTCCGTCGCCTTTGCGTCCCAAACGGACATTGGCGGTCGGAGTCGGAGTTGGCGCACGCGGAATGATCGGCTCGGAGGGCGCCGCGCCGCGCGGCAGCGCCGCCGAGGACCAGGTGGCGCTGGACGGGGCCGCGGCGGAGGACGAGCAGCGCGTGGTGATCACGATCGACGGCGAGCGGTTCGATGTGACGGCGTTTGTGGAGAGGCCTCCTGGCGGGGCGGAGGTCCTGCGCGAGGCAGCGGCGATGGAGGACGCCGGCGAGCGCTTCAAGGCGGTTCGGGCACTCGAAGGGCGCGATGGAGCAGATGGCGCTGCTGCGGGGTGCCCGGGAAGCAGCTTGCGCCGCGCGAGACGGAGCGTGCGCTGGAGCAGGGGCGGCAGTTCTCGGACGCGTGGCTCTCAGCGTGGGCAGTGGGGTCGTCCCTCGTGTGGGCCTTTTTCGTCAACCTCACGTCGCAGTCCGGCGCGGGGTGGTGGGAGGACTTTACGCGCCAGTCCCCCCCGACTCGGGCGAGTCTGGCTGGCCGCTTTGAGCTGCGCGGATACAGCTTGCGCGGCGTGGACTACAAGTGGCGTCTGGCCACCTGCGACCGAGCGCTGGGTATTGCGCTTTCCTGGACACTCTATATTGTGCACCAGGTGAGCCAATGGGCGATCATGTGTGGCGCCCAGCGCGAAAAGGACCGCCGCCTGCGCGAGGAGGGCGTGCCGCGCTGGTCCAACGGCCTGGACAGGTACAACTGGGCCATGTTTTGCCTCCAACGTGCTGGGCTACGCCGGGCATTGGGCCGTATGCATGCTGACGTACGAGTCCCTCTCGGGGACGACCAACGAGGCGCTGTCCCAGAACTCTGTCATCCTTCCTGGGCATCGTCATCATGATGGAGCAGCGGCGCGGCCTCGTGGCCGGCCGCGGGCGGTCCTTTCCGTGCGCCCGCGAGACGCTGGTCGAGCTGGAGCGCGTCGCAAAGCGGTATCACGGCTACGTGTTCTCCTGGGCTTTTGTCTACACCTTTTCCAGGCCTCGAGTACATCGTCCCACCTCGGCGGCTACTTTTACATGGCCCTCCTCATGTTCCAGTCCAATCTGCTGTTCCACAATGCGCACCGCAACCGCTCGTGGACGTTTGGCTCGAGGCGCTGGTGCTGCTGCACGCCATTCTTGTGGCGGTGCTGCAAGGGCCGGCCAACGTGATGCAGTTTGGTTTCGGTTTTCTGGTCATGACGCTGTTCAACCTGCCGGGCGTGCCCGCCGTGCAGCGGTGGCTGTTTCCGGACGGCGAGCCGCGTGCCTCCAAGCGCAACGTTCTGGCAACGATCGGCACGGTGGTGCTATTTGCCGGGGCCGTCATCGGCTGCTACTTTGGGGGGTGGCGAGAGCACGCCGGTGGTGATCGTCTTCATCCCGGCCGCGTTCATCATGCTGTACATCGTGCTACTGGCCAGCTTTAGCCTCGCATTCGCGCTGTACCGGCTGGGCGTCAGGTCGTGGCTGGCGACGCGGCTGATGGCGCTGCTGGGGCTGTTCGCCGGCTTTGTCGTCACGCTGGCACTTGTTGGCGGCGGCGGCGGCAGCGTGGCAGAGCGTTTCGCGATACCCGAGTGCGGCTTTCTGTACGTCAACGGGACGCGCTACACGGAGTTTGGTGACCTCGCGGACTGGTAACACCTCACAATCTTGATCAATCTTGTCGAATCAGGTCGTTGCATGTCGTACCTACTTGCACCTCGTCCGTGCAAGAATGTGTGCGACGCGTGTCGGATTGGCGCCTGCTGAGCCGGGAACCGGGGAGCAGCGAGCAAAAGTTGGCACACGAGGAGGGGCGCAACACGTCCGTCGATTTGCGAGGCCGCCCAGACGAGCGCAAGGAAGGTTCGCCTCGCCTCCAGCAAGTTGCATGCCCAAGGAGGGCGATGCACAGGAAATGGGGCAACAGCAGGGCCTTCCCCCCCAAAAACAACCGAGCAGCCAGTCACGGCATGGCCTGTCGCAAAACGCCACATGGAAGAAGGAAGGAGCCAGCTTACTTTTCAAGTGTAAGTGTGCGCGCTCATGTCCGTCGATTTGGATGGCGTACTGGTGTCCTCTGGCCAAAACCTGTTCTCAAAGATGGTGCAAGGCAAGGGACTCGCGGTGACCAGCGGCAGCGCGGCGGAGCAGCCTGGTCATCACGATCGACGGCGAGCGCTACGACGTGAGAGTTCCAGAGCGTCACCCGGGCGGACCGGAAGTGCTCGCTGCGGCGGCCGAGCTCGAGGACGCCGGTGAGCGCTTCAAGGCGGGGGCCACTCGCCGGACGCTGTGGCACAGCTCGCGCAGCTTCGCGTGGACGACGACAAGGTCTCGCCATTTGCCGACGAGGGGCGGCAGTACTCGGACGCGTGGCTCTACAGCGCGGCAGTGGGGTCGTCCCTCGTGTGGGCCTTTTTCGTCAACCTCACGTCGCAGTCCGGCGCGGGGTGGTGGGAGGACTTTACGCGCCAGTACCCCGACTCGGGCGAGTCTGGCTATGGCCGCTTTGAGCTGCGCGGATACAGCTTGCGCGGCGTGGACTACAAGTGGCGTCTGGCCACCTGCGACCGAGCGCTGGGTATTGCGCTTTCCTGGACACTCTATATTGTGCACCAGGTGAGCCAATGGGCGATCATGTGGCTCGCCCAGCGCGAAAAGGACCGCCGCCTGCGCGAGGAGGGCGTGCCGCGCTGGTCCAACGGCCTGGACAGGTACAACTGGGCCATGTTTGCCTCCAACGTGCTGGGCTACGCCGGGCATTGGGCCGTATGCATGCTGACGTACGAGTCCCTCTCGGGGGACGACCAACGAGGCGCTGTCCCAGAACTCTGTCATCCTTTTCCTGGGCATCGTCATCATGATGGAGCAGCGGCGGCGCGGCCTCGTGGCCGGCCGCGGGCGGTCCTTTCCGTGCGCCCGCGAGACGCTGGTCGAGCTGGAGCGTGTCGCAAAGCGGTACCACGGCTACGTGTTCTCCTGGGCCTTTGTCTACACCTTTCATTACCAGGCCATCGAGAGTACATCGTCCCACCTCGGCGGCTACTTTTACATGGCCCTCCTCATGTTCCAGTCCAATCTGCTGTTCCACAATGCGCACCGCAACCGCTCGTGGACGTTTTGGCTCGAGGCGCTGGTGCTGCTGCACGCCATTCTTGTGGCGGTGCTGCAAGGGCCGGCCAACGTGATGCAGTTTGGTTTCGGTTTTCTGGTCATGACGCTGTTCAACCAGCTGCCGGGCGTGCCCGCCGTGCAGCAGTGGCTGTTTCCGGACGGCGAGCCGCGTGCCTCCAAGCGCAATGTTCTGGCGACGGTCGGCACGGTGGTGCTATTTGCCGGGGCCGTCATCGGCTGCTACTTTGGGGGGCTGTTTGGCGAGAGCACGCCGGTGGTGATCGTCTTCATCCCGGCCGCGTTCATCATGCTGTACATCGTGCTGCTGGCCAGCTTTAGCCTCGCATTCGCGCTGTACCGGCTGGGCGTCAGGTCGTGGCTGGCGACGCGGCTGATGGCGCTGCTGGGGCTGTTCGCCGGCTTTGTCGTCACGCTGGCACTTGTTGGCGGCGGCGGCGGCAGCGTGGCAGAGCGTTTCGCAATACCCGAGTGCGGCTTTCTGTACGTCAACGGGACGCGCTACACCGAGTTTGGCGACCTCGCCGAGCTCTAACCAAGAACTATCCCTCCGTGCGTCTTCTGTTCACACCCAGTTCTTGCCCCAGCCCAGCGTCGCTGCAGCCACTGCCGTACTCTCTGTATCCCGCCTTGGGACGGTGACCAGAAGAAAACCAGCCTGGTTGTCTTGCGCGAGAACCAGTTCGAGCAGGTGCCGGTGCGCCGTGGCAGGGTCGCGACAACGTGCTGCTGCATGTACAAAAGCGCTCTGCCTGTCAGTTCGGGACGGCATCTTGCGCGTGCCCTCATCATGCCATTGGTCCCTTTGTGAATACGGTACGTTACCGTAGTGGCTCACAGGTGTGACTGTGACGGAAAAGGAACGAGGGTCGGAGGCAGCACCACAAGGAAAAAGTCAAGGAGAACTCCCACCTCGCGAACCGGAGGTGTCCCAGCTTTCCAGTTTCATTGTTGCCGATGGTGTGGCTGCTTGCCAGTGCTGGCAAAACTGCAACGACTGGCAGCAGCACCTCGCGAACCGGAGGTGTCCCCAGCTTTCCAGTTTCTTTGTTTGCGATGGTGGCTGCTTGCCTCTGGCAAAACTGCAACGACTGGCAGCAGCAACGACAACAGACAAGCGCCATGCACGGCCTTCGCATTGCCCTCGTGACCCTCGGCGCGCACCTTGCGCTTGGGGCGCGGCCGCAGCGCGGCCGCCTGCAAGGTGGCGCGAGACAGCCCGTGCCGGAGGACTGGAAGTGCTATCCGGAGTGGTTCGGCGACAGCTTGTGCGACTGCAATTGCGGCGCGCCTGATGTGGACTGCAGCAGGGAGCTTGAGGAGGGAGAGGAGCTGCTGACTTTCTGCGGCAGCACCCTCGTGGAGTCGTGCGAGCCCGAGCACTGCCCCGCCGAAGTGCCTGTGGGCTTTGCGTGCCGCACCGAAGACTTTCTGCGGCCAGCGTGCCCCGGACGTGCTCGTGCAACTGCAACGTACCAGACCCGGCCTGCTCGGAAGAAGATCTGGCGGCGTGCCTCCAGCCGCCCGACTATTGGACCCTCGATGAGGACGAGAACTATGAGTGCTTCTTGCCAAACTTTCAGGACGGCATTGTGTGCGATTGCTCTGTCTCCAATGGCGAATTCAACAACGAAACAACCGTGACCTGCTCGGACGACCCGGACTGCGCCGACTTTGCCTGCCAGGCCTTGGTCGCGGGGGCAAGCTTTGGCCCGCCCAAGGGCTGGACGTGCTCGGATGAGGCCTATGGCGACCTCACTTGCGATTGTGATTGTGGTGTGCCCGACCCGAATTGCGCGGTGGGCTACTGCGAGACCAAGGCCAGCACTGGCGACGGCGGCGACGACAGCACTGGCGACGGCGGCGACGACAGCACGGCGACGGCGACGACGACAGCACTGGCGACGGCGACGACGACAGCACTGATGACGGCGACGACGACAGCACTGATGACGGCGCGCTGGCGGAGGGCCACGTCGCGGTCCCTACGGCGGCCCTGGTCGGTGGCGGCGCTGGACTCGCCGTCCTGGCGCTTCTGGCCGCCGTGGGTGCCTTTTTCGTTGGCAAGAAGCGTGGCGTGGCCCAGTCGCGCAGCGTAGACGCCAAGAGCATGGTGGGCGGGCCGCTGTACGCAGGGTATTAGCAACGCCATCTTTCTTGATGTCTTTCCTTTCTTCCTCCGCACGCTCCGTACCGTACGTACACGCTCGCCTCCGCACAGGTGCGTTGTCGCCGTACACCGCGGTCGCGCAGAGTTGGGGGGCGCCGGCGCGCTCGGCTGCGCGCTGGCACCTTTGGGCGTCGCGGGTAACGTAGCCAGGCTCGTGTACGGAGAGCACGGAGAGCTGCACGGGCAAGAAGAAGAGAGCCAGCGGGCAACTCTGGAGAGCAGCTCTGGCGTGCACGGAGGGCGCAGTTGCCCCGGTGGGGGCAGACAGGTAGGCGGTTTCGTGGCTCGGGCAGGCAGGTGTCCGGTCGCCGACGACGGAGATTTCCTTCCGCTGCTCTCGCCGGAGCGATGGCGGCGAGCTCGCGTACTCGAATGGGCGTAAACGGCTCGGGGCGACGGGGCCGAACGAGGCGGAGCAACGGCCGCAAGCTGCTCTGTCTGCCGCGCCCTGGGCGACGTTGAGCCGATGGCCGGCGGCCAGAGATATCTAGGGTAGCGTTGGCGCCGGAGACCACAGAGCATGGACCCTGCTGCTGGAGAGGATGCCGGCGCCAAGGACGCGCTGGACGAGCTCGCGCCGAGCCGCGCCGAGGACGCCCGCACGAGGACGCGCGTGAGCCTGGCCGAAGCGCTGCGGGAGACGGTGAACGGGCACGAGACGCTGCCGATTGTGCGCGCGCTTTGCGCCGCGCACGAGCTGGTGCAGCGCCAGACGGAGCAGGCGCTGGCCGAGGGACGATCACGTCGACGTCGTTTTGCGGCGCGTTTCACAAGACGTACATCCGCAAGTGGGACGAGACGCTGAGCGCCGCTGCCGAGGACCGCGAGCACCCGCTCCACCTGCACGGGTTTTCGCTCTCCGACCTCAACTGGACGCGGACGCGGAGCGAGATCGGCAACAGCGCCTCCCGGGCGTGGGCCGCCGCGGCGAGCTGCCCCGACAACTTGCGCGCGACGGCGCAGGACGCGATCTGGTCGCTTGTGGCGACGGCACCCTTTGCCGAGCCCGATGACGCCGACCTGGGCGCTGCGGCCCGAGCTCTTCACGCCGAGACGCCGGCCTCTGGCGCGTGCGAGCCCGACTTTGCGCTGCTCTTTGGGCCCGATCCAACCGAGCACGCGATGGCAGACCGCCTCTTTGCTCCCGGCTCGGACGAACGACGTTTGGCCTCGAGCCCCGAGCGCTTTGCCGACGAGGCGCGCGTCCTCGTCGCGCTGTGCGCCTTTGACGTGGACGCGACGGGCTTTGGCGACAAGGACATGATCGACCGGGTGGTGCGGCGCGTGTCTGGGGCGCCATTTCGCGGCGCCCTGTGCGAGGCTGCGTCGCGTGGCGAGGTCGCGTGGTGCCGCGACTACGCGGCGGTTATTGAGAAGGCGCGCGCTGCGCAGTGTGCTGGTCGGCGGACAGTGGCACGCCGCGGCCGCCGCGCGTGTTGCTGGCGCCCATGCGCGCCCTGGACAGGGTCGTGTCCGTGTCCGAGCTGTGCCGCACGATCTGCCCTGTGCCCCCGACGAAGGAGCCGGGCGGGTCGGTTGGCGGCGCGCGCACTCCTCTGGCGCACGTGACGATCCACGCGGGCTTTGCATTGGCGCCGCATGTGCGGCTAGCCGCCGAACAACTCGGCGCCGAGGTGGTCGTTGACCAGAGCAACCGCGTGGTCGTCGCGGCTGAGACCACCGTCCGCGTCGCGCGCGAGCTGGACGTGGTCCGCGTGCTGCGCGACGTGCTGGAAAAGGAGCTCAGGCGGCACTGCAAGGCGGCGCGCCGGTCTATCGAGGCGGCCGCAGTGGCGCTTGCCGCGCTCGCACAGTGCCGCACGGCGCCGTGGCCGAATACAGCGAGGCGGTCGGGTGCCTCCAATTCGCGCTGACGCAGACCCCACTGTCGGCGCCTGCCCGCCAGCGCGCTGCGGCGGGCCTGGAGCGCATCGTGGCCCCCTTTGTGATGGACTATGCGCATGCGGCGCCGCGGCTCTTTGTGACGCGCGCCGAGCAGGCCGACTTTCTGCGCGAGCTCTGCTTTAACGCGGGCATCGCGCTTGCGCTGTGCGGCGGCTCGAGCGACGAGATCCCCCAGCGCGGCTACGTGCTGTACGGCGGGAAAAAGGTGCCCAAATCGTTTCGCGCCAACCGCGACGTGGTCATCCAGACCCTCGGCGAGTTTGTGCCGGAAGACGCGAGATGGTCGGTCGGCAAGCGAGCCGTGTCCCCAGACGCGCCGTTCGAGTCCAGGTCGTCCAGAGCCAGCTCGCACGCATGCGCACGGCCTGCTGGCCAGTGCCCTCCTGGCACACGGTGCTCGCGCTCGGGAGCGCCACGGCGCCTGACCCCCGTGGCGCCCGCCGTTGACCAAAAGGTGCGAACGGCGTCACGCTAGGCATCATCACGGCGCTCGAGGCCGCCCTCCGTGGGCAGCACAGCCTCGAGTTGTCCTCAGCGCCGACGGCGACACCGCCGCGCCCATCTTTGACGGCGATCAGACGCTGCGCGCCGCGCGCTGCCAGGCCGTGACCTTGCTCAACGCGCGCCGCGCCGCCGCGACCACCCCAACATCACCAACGCCACCAGCAGCAAGAACAACAACAACGCAAACGCAGGTGGTGTGCATCGGCGGCGCACTCGGGCTCGACCCGCTCTGCGTGCCGGCCGACATGTTTGTCGCGGCCGCGTCCTGGCTCGTGCCCTCGGAGATTGCGCTCCCGCTGCTGCAGCGCGTCTTGCCCAACATGCGCGTCTTTTTTGCCGACGTGCTCGCAGCGCTGTGCAGCGCCGCGCGCGCCAACGGGCGGGCCGCCCGGCCGGCCAAGCCCCGGCTTGTGGCGCGCCTTGAGCTGCCCCTAGGGCTCAAGAACGGATGCAAGGTCCCCAAGATGGGCCCAGTAAGCCGCGAGGCGCTGCTCAAGGCGTTTCGGAGGCCGGCCGTGCTCGTCGGACTGGACGAGAGCGACAAGTCCTGGCTTGAGGCCGTGGCCCAGCTGACGAGTCTGCACGTCGCCGAGGCCGAGGCCATGGCGGGCGCAAGCAGCAGCAGCCAACACTATGTGGTGGACGTCGTGATCCCGGTCGGCGCCAACGACATGCTCTTGGCGCTGGACCGCCTCGAGGTCGTGTTTTACGGGTCGCGCATCGGGTCCCGGGAGGACGAGGCCGAGTATTCGGCGCGTGGCGCCCCAGCCGCGCGTCGCGCTGCCAAAGTCGCCCGCGACCGGCTGGTATGGCGCGCCAGGCAGGCAGGTCGCCTTTCAAACGGCCCTTCTTGGGCTCGCGCCGCACAAGGGCCGGCGGCGGCTCCCGCTGACGCCCCAACAGAGCCGGATTAACACGCTGCTGTCCTTTAACGCGCGGCAAGCGGCCATGAAGGCGCTCTTTCGGGGGAGAAGGTGGGGGCGACCTTCTCAAGGCCGACCACTGGACCGTGGGCCAGAACGTGACGGTGGTGCACAAGTGCGACGCCATCCTCGTCGAGACCGACGAGGCCCTCGCTTTGGCCGCCGCCGAAACCTCGGGCCTCTGGCGCCAGCTCGAGCCCCGGCCCCTCGACCTCTCGGTCGTCCACCGCGTCTTTGCGCCGCTGGTGCTGAAATCGGCTACGCCCGGCAGCTCGGCCGACTCGCCGACGCGCTCGCGCATCTCCCGCCGGCCTGCGTCGCCGAGGTGCTCAACCTCGACAAGGTCCTCGCCCTCGCCAGCCTCGTCGACGACGAGGCCGCCAACGCGGTCTGCGACCTCGTGCTGCCCTCCACGGTCCAGGCGCCGCTGCGCGCCGAGCTCTTGTGCGTGTGGCTCGCCGCGCGCCGCTGGTACGACACCCAGGAAGCGCCCGACGTCCTTCCGACCGTGGCCAGCCACAGTCCCACCGAGTCGTCTTGTCCGAGCACCCCGCGCGCACACGAGGACGTCATCATGAGCGACCCCGAAGAGGAGATGGAGGAGGAGGAGGAGGAGGAGGACTCTGACATTAGCGTGCTGATCGAGTCGCTGAGCCCACCGCCCCCTCCGCCGTCGTCCGCGAGAGTAGGGAAAGAGCAGGCACCGGGGATGCACGCCGCCGCCGTGTACCTCGCCAGAGCCCTCGTCGAGGCGGCCGAGGCGCTCCCCGGGTCGGACCCCGGGTTTGCGGCCAGGCTCGTCCTTCAGTTTGAGCTGGGCGCCAAGCGGGAGTGGACCGACGAGAAGGACCGCAACTGGATCCGCATCGTCCGCGCCGCCCTGGTTGAGGAAGGGTCGCCCGCGCTGGCACGGGCGCTGGACGAGGCCGTCGAAAAGGCGCTGGGCGTGAAGCGCTCGCTGGCCATCGCGCCGCCGCGCGCGGCCCGGCCTACGAAACCCGGGCCCTTGTCGCTTTCCCTGGACGAAGAGCAGCAAGCGGAGGCCGAGGCCGAGGCCGACCCCGTGCTCGAGCTCGTCGAGCAGGCCGTCCACGCCGTCGCCGACAAGGTCGCCGAGGCCGCGCCCTGGAGCCGCCACGACAAGGCGGCCGCCGCCGCGCAGGCCTTGGACATCCTCAAGACTGCCCTGGTGCCCATGCCCGGCGAAGAGGGCGGCATCGTGCCCCGCACAGAGCGCGACAAGCACGCGTACAAGATCCTAGAGCGCATGTGCAACGAGGACCTGCGCGACGCGAAGGCCTGCCCCTGATCGCGTGGCGCAAGGCCACCATGTCTGAGCCCATGATGTTTGCCATCCGCAAGTGGCGCGACGAGATGGAAGCAAACATGCAGGACCTGCCCCTCCACGTCCCGAGCAGGGTCGCAAAGCCCGAGGCGCACCTCTGCGACATTTCCCTTGGCGGCAATGCCATGGACCGCGTCAGTAGCGGCTTTCTCCGCGACACGTACAAGCGCGGCGGCGTCAAGCTGAAGAACCGCGAGCTCTTCCTCCCGGCCGACGAGCTCAAGGGCATCGAGAGCTCGGCCGAGTTTGGCGTCACCGAGGTCGCCCAGATCCCGCGCCACGACGACGACCGCCACTATGTCTTTTACACGCCCAAGGCCGCCGCGCAAGCCGAGAACAGCGACACCGTCGTGCGCCTCACCGCCCAGGCCCTCCGGGCCATCCCGGCCCAGATTGGTGACGTGTCCAGCGTAACCATCGTGTACGCGGACAAGGACGACATGCACCTCTTTACGGAGCGCCGGCACCCGCGCAACCCGTACGTGTCCCGCGAAATGGGCGTCTTTTTGCTAACCGCCATCCGCAAGGCCGGCACGCCACTGTGGCGCCAAAAGCGCCGCAAGGTGCCCCAGGACCTGAACTGGCGGCTCTTCAAAACCGCCGCCGCAAAACTGCGCTTTCAGCGCCACATCCTCCACCCTGACGACGACGACGGTGGTGGCGCCCCGCCCCGCAAGCGGCGCAGACTCCCCGCCGCTGCCGCCGACGACGGCACCGCCGCCGCCGCCGCTGCCGCCGCCGCCCGAGCCGCCCGAGCCGCCGCCGAAACCGCCGCAAGAGCCGCCGCCGCCAGACAACCCCACGAGGACGACGAGTGCGACGAGACCCAAAGGCTCGCCGAGGAGGAGGAAGAAGATGAGGAGAAAGCCGAGGCGGCCAGAGCCGCCCTCGCCGCAAAGGACGCCACCGCGTCCGCCGCCACGGAGGACGAGTTTTGGCAGCACAAGCTCGTGAGCATGCACAGCTCGACGCGCGCCCGCAACCTGCGGCACCCAGACCGCCAGCAGGAAAAGCCCGCCTTTCAAGCCTCCACGTTTCCGACCGTCATGAGGCACCTGCTGTACGACCTGCAAGGCGGACTGTGCCGCTACTCGAGCCTCCCCATCGCCGCCCGCCACGGCGTCGACTGGCAGGCCTCGCCCGAGCGCCTCGACACCATGCGCGGCTACTCGCCCGACAATGTCGTGCTCATCGCCCGCGAGCTAAACCACCGCACCCAGATCGACCCGCTCGTCACCCTCTGCCTCCAGCTATGCGAGCCCATGGCCATCCCCGTCCCCGCCCCCGCGCCGCAAGGTGTGGTCCGGCACCGGGCCCGACCAGTACCGCTGCAAGCCCACCGAGCTAGAGTCCACCGCCCCCGGCGCAAAGTGCTGCGGCGGCTGCAACCGCCAGCTCCCCAAAGCCCACTTTAGCAAGAACGCCACCGCAGCGGACGGCCTCCAGTCCCGCTGCCGCCGCTGCCAGAAGCGGACGCGCAAGATCATCGCCTACTCGAGCGAGGAGCACCACATGAACGCCCTCGCCTCGCGCGCCCGCAAAAACGCGCGCGCGAGGGCCAAGGTGCGCCCCGAGGTCGGCGTCTGCGAAATCACCGGCGACGACGTCATGGCCATGTTTCTCAACCAAGGCCGCCGCTGCTACTACTCCAAGCTACCGCTAAAGACCACCGCCAACTCGCTCTTCACCGCCTCGCTCGAGCGAAAGGACCCCGACCTCGGCTACACGCACCAAAACACCGTCCTCATCGCCGCCTGCCTAAACACCGCCGCCCAATGGACCCCCCAAAAATTCCAGCGCTTTCGCGCCCAAGGCATACCCAACCTCCGGCGCCAAGTAGCAAACTACGGCCTCGACATGGCAGACCTAGAGGCCGCCCTCCAAAACCACACCTTTTGGACAACAAGATAAAACCGAAACTCACCTCTCGCTCCTCTCCCCAAAAGGTGCCGTGTGCACCACAGTCAGTCAGATGATGCAAGAGGCCAAAAAAAAAAAAAGAGGCGGCGCGGAAAAGATGACCCCGCTGGACCCCCGCACCAAAATCACAAGAAAACTCAAAACCCGCCGCGCCAAAAGTGCACACACCAAACGGCACCAAGCGCGGACCGAGACACATACAACTCAAAACCAGCCGTTCCCCGACCCCGCCTCCCATCCACCCGTGCAAACCGCAAGCACCGCCCCAAAGCCCTCCCAGGTCCTAACCCACCAGCCCCAAATCGCCCTCGCCTCCCCAAAAGACCCAATCCGAAGCACGTCAGTCGCCGGCCAAGCGTCCAGCGCCACAACACCTGGACCGTTCCTGCCAGCAATGCGAGCACCGTCGATGAAAAGCTCCACCAGGTATCCAGGCTCACCCCCGTTGCCAACGTCCACAGTGCTCGGTTTCATCGTCACCGCCACATGGTACAACTGGCCTTGCTCGAGTGGCGTCGCGGGGAAGGCAATTCCGTCGCAGTCATCATTCTCAGTGCCGAAGCGGTAGCTCAGCTCGAACCGGTCCGTGTCCCCATCCTCGGTCGAATACGAGAGCTGGGCGGAGAACTCGCGATCGGCTACTGCGCCATTACAGGTCCAGCCAAAGTTTCCCCCTGCCTCCGGGTGCTCCTTGTCGCCGATCTCCATGACGTACTTTTCGCCCTCCACGCCGTCGGCAGCGGACTCAAAGTCGGGCAGGATCCAGGCCTCCATGGTGAACTCGTTGTTCACAGCGAACGCGCCAGCGGCAGCAATGGGGCCGTCGGTGAGCACGCCCTCTGAGGCAACGCCAGAAGCATGCCTGGTGCCAGTCAGCTGCACGCCGTTGTGCGCGTTGTTGAACGTGTTGCCGCCGACCGTGACCGACGGGCAGCCCACGCCGAAAGTACGCGAGGCCTTGAGGTTGCTGACGGCATCGGTAAAGTTGCCCGCCTCGCATTCGCTCTGGAGCAGGTCGTACTTCACGAGCGCCTGCGCGTCAGCGGCCACAGCGGCTGCTGCTGCCACGGCCGCGCCGAAGAGCGCTGCCTTGCGGCCGACCATCGCGGCTGTCTGCCTGTCTGGTGCGCTGAGCGGCCTGTCGTGCCGCCTCTCCTCGCCTCCTCCTTCGCTCCCACGTCTGCGTGTGCGTGTGTCCTCGCGACTCCACTCTTTCTGATCGCCAAAGACACCAAAAAAAGCCGTCGGTGGAAAACGAGACGGCGGCTGGACCGAGAGCCTCGTTGTCGTCAGTCAGTCAGTCAGGAGGCTGCTGGCTCGTGGGTGGCGTGCTGCGAGTGTCTCCGCGAGGGTCGATTCTGGGGCCGACGACTCTGTCGCAGAGGTCGATGCACCTTTTTCCACCAGCGAGCTGGTTTTTGATTGATGCCCGACCCAGTCGTGCGGGACATGCTGGAAAACAGAAAGATGGATTTGGTTGGGAGGGGGTGACGGTACGTGCATGAGCTTGCGGGCTATATTCCTACCTCATAGATATGTAAAAATAATAGGAGTCCAGAAACCGCAATAGGGCAGGACACCGCCGCAAGGCCGCGGACAGCCGGGAAGGGTGTGCACCGATGCACTTTTGTGAGGATCACGGCTCCCACTCTGGAGTGAAAACTCTAAGAAGACAAGTATGAAACGGCTCAATGTTTTTCCGTTAGATCTCGAGGCCAGGCGACACCAACGCCTCCCAGTCCTGCCACAAGGCTGGGTCGGCGGGCTTCTTCGCAGGAGCTCATGGTGCGCTGTTCGTGCTTCACGCCAGTTTATCACCCGAGCCTCGTCTCGCAAGTTGACTGGACTGTCGAGAAGCTTTCGGGCTGCCCATTGGCCTTCCTGGATCGCAAGGTCCAGAGGCGTCCGCCTCGACACGTCTTGTACGTCCACCATGGCGCCACTCTTGATCAGCAGCCCGCCGACGTGTCATTGCCGTACTTGACAGCCAGGTGAAGTGGTGCTCGCTCTAGCTGGTCTCGCGCATCGATGTCGGCGCCCTTTTCGACCAGTACGCGGGCCAGGGCATCATCTTCGCTCTCGGAAACTGCACGATGCAACAATGTCAGGCCTTCTGTGTTGCGATAGTTGGCGTCAAGGCCACGTTCGAGCGATAGTCGCAGTAGTTGCGCCAAGCTGCCCAGAGGGAAGACGCCGCGATGACTCGTAAAACAGTATGGCGACGTCAGCCCCGTGGTACACTAGAAGCTTCGCCATGGCCTCGTGCCTGCCGTCTACTGCGTAAATCAGCGGCGAAAGGCCTCTTGTATCTTGCACATGGACGTCGGCGCCCTTCTGGACGAGCAGCTTCACGACGGCTTCGTGCCGACCCGCGTCCGCGTGAAGTAGCGGCGTCAAGCCTCCTTCGTCCCGCACGTTGACGTCGGCGCCAGACCCAATCAGCCAAGTCACCCGGTTAACGTCGCCCTGCACTGCCGCGCGAACTAGCAGCGTCTGTCCTGCTTTGTCCCGCGCGTTAACATCGGCGCCCTTCTCGACGAGCAGCTTCATGACTGCCTCATGCCCACGCGCTGCCGCGTGAAGTAGCGGCGTCCAATGTCTCACGTCCCGCGTCAACTTTCGCGCTGTGATCATCAACGTTGTGACGGCCTCGTGCCCATGAGCTGCTGCGTGATAAAGTGGTGTCCAGCCTCCTCCGTCTCGCGCGTTGACATCGGCGCCAAGACCAATCAGCCACATTACCCAGTGCACGTTACCCTGCGCTGCGACCGCTGCAAGCGGTGTCACGAGCACGACCACGAGAGTTGACGTCGCTGTGGCTGACGATCATCTTGATGATGAGAGGAAGAACATCTTGATGATGAGGAAGAACATCTTGATGATGAGAGAAGAACATCGTGAGGGAGGCCTTCCACTTTGGTGAGGACTCTCGCTTTCTCCCGGAGCGTGGCCAGCACCTCCATCGAGCCTCTCTTTCGCGCAGTGGTTGCTCTTCTCTCGTCGCTGGACGAGCCGCCACGGTCCGAGCCTCCTGCCTGCTTGCCTCCAAAAGATCCAAGCGCTGCATGTTGGCGAAAGATCGAAGTGAGGCCATGCCGCGTTGGGCCGCAGCTGTCAAGCGTTGTCACGCGCATCACGGCCCCGCCCTTCGCCCTCCAGCCGCCTGGGCTTCATTCAGCACCTCAGCCCAGCTCTCCGTCAAGCACCGTTCCCGTCAGGGGCTCGGAGGTGCCTCTCTTCTGGCCAAACCAAGTCCCGTTCGCGAGAGGCAAGAAAAGACAACACCTCGCACCTGTCACGTGCCGAAGGCTCTTCCGTCGTGGAACTCGGACACCGTGCTAGCGACGACGACCTGGCGGAGCTGCCGCCGCGTCGCTTTGCTCTTGCTGCGGTCTCATGCTCGGAAGGTTCACATATGTCAGTCAGCTTGCGAGGCTCGGCTGGCTGCATGAAGCGTGAACAGCACATCACGAGTTCCTGCGAAGAAGCACGCCAACCGAAACTTGTGGCAGGACTGCGAGGCGTTGGCGTCGCCTGGCCTCATCGAGATCCAACGAAAAACATTGAGCCGTTTCTTACTCTTGTCTTCTTAGAGTTTTCACTCCAGAGTGAGAGCCGTGATCCTCACAAAAAGTGCATCGGCGCACACCCTCCCCGGCTGTCCGCGGCTTTGCGGCGGTGTCCTGCCCTATTGCGGTTTCTAGACTCCTAATCTTTTTACATAGCTATGAGGTAGGAATATAGCCCGCAAGCTCATGCACGTACCGTCACCCCCTCCCAACCAATCCATCTTTCTGTTTTCCAGCATGTCCAGCACGACTGGGTCGGGCATCAATCAAAAACCAGCTCGCTGGTGGAAAAAGGTGCATCGACCTCTGCGACAGAGTCGTCGGCCCCAGAATCGACCGCCTCGCAGAGACACTCGCAGCAGGCCACCTGACTGACATGTGACTGACGACAACGCTCTCGGTCCCGCCGTCTCGTTTTCCACCGACGGCTTTTTTTGGTGTCTTTGGCGATCAGAAAGAGTGGAGTCGCGAGGACACACGCACACGCAGACGTGGGAGCGAAGAAGAGGGGCGAGGAGAGGCGGCACGGCAGGCCGCACAGCGCACCAGACAGGCAGACAGCCGCGATGGTCGGCCGCAAGGCAGCGCTCTTCGGCGCGGCCGTGGCAGCAGCAGCTGCTGTGGTCGCTGACGCGCGCTCGTGAAGTACGATCTGCTCCAGAGCGAATGCAAGGCGGGCAACTTCACCGATGCCGTCAGCAACCTCAAGGCCACGATCAACCCCGAAGACGTGGACTGCCCGTCGGTCACGGTCGGCGGTAACACGTTCAACAACGCGCACAACGGCGTGCAGCTGACTGGCACCAGGCATGCTTCTGGCGGTGCCTCAGAGGGCGTGCTCACCGACGGGCCCATTGCTGCCGCTGGCGCGTTTGCCACGAACAACCAGTTCACGATCGAGGCCTGGATCTTGCCCGACTTTGACCCGGCAACTGAGAGCGGCCAGAAGTACGTGATCATGGATCGGCGACAAGGAGCACCCTGATGCTGGATTGAACTTCGAGTGGACGTGCGATGGAGCAGATGCCAGCCGCGACTATTCTGCCCAGCTTGTGTATTCAACGGAAGCTGATGACCGACAGTTTTGAGCTTACCTACCGCTTCGGCACCGGGAATGACGACTGTGAGGTCATCGCGTTTGCCGCTACGCCTGGAGCAAGGCCAGCTGTACCATGTGGCGGTGACGATGAAACCGAGCACAGTGGACGTTGGCAATGGGGATGAGCCTGGATACCTGGTGGAGCTTTTTATCGACGGTGCTCGCATCGCTGGCAGGAACGGTCCAGGTGTTGTGGCTGGACGCGTGGCCGGCGACTGACGTGCTTCGGATTGGGTCTTCTCCTGCCGTGTTCTCGTTGGGCACGGTCAACGACTTCACCTACACCTGGAAGGGGCGTATTGCGGGCGCGTCGGTGCACAACGTTGCGCTGTCGTCTGCGGAAGTTACGGCGGCTTTTAACGGTTATGGCCAACTCCGCGCCGGTGGCCCCGGAGAATGCACACCAGGTTTGGGGCGTTGAGGACGAGGTTGCGGAGATCGACCCGCGGCCTGCGGTTTACGACTTTGACGTGGAGCAGGGAAGGACACGATCCGTTACCTTTTTCGTTCGGTGCTGCGGGACGCGGAGGGGTTTGGCGGAGATCGCCGTGAACGGGACGGCGCTCAACCTGACCGAGTCGATCGGGTTTGACTTTACGGACTCGAACGTGACGTACCGGCCGACGGTGAGAACGCGTACGAGGATGCGGCGATCAAGTTTGACGTGGCCGGTGTGGACGGGTCGGGCGCGCAGTCGCCGGACGCGACGGTGCAGATCGCGATCGAGATGCGCAACGACGCGCCGGTGACGTTGGGCGAACTCGCGGACAAGTCGGTGGCGCAGACGTCGTCGGTGCGGGTGCCGTTTGGCGCGGAAGATGTCGACTGCCGGGTGACGACGACGGTGGACGGCGAGCCGACGGGACCGAACGGGACGTGGACCACGGGGTCGTCGTGCGCCGACTTTGGCGTGGAGACGACGTTTACGATCGACTCTGCGGACGGCCAGATGAAGCTTGGCGAGTTTTACGAGGCGGACTGCTCGTCGGGGGGCTCGTGCCGGTGCAACGGCCTGCCGGTCAAGTCGCAGGCGCTTACGCTGCCGTTTACCAAGACGGTGACGGGGCGCGGGAAAAAGTACTTGGAGATGTGCTTTCAAGGGTGCTTTACGGAGCTGGATGCGGATGGCAATGACGACCCCGACAACTCGCGCAAGCCGTGCCCGGCGGGCGTCAAGCAGCGGCCGGACGGGTTGCTCGGGGACGAGACGTTCTCGTGGTGGTGCGGGACGAGGCGGGTCTCGAGTCGCCGGCGAGGAACTGGACCGTGACGGTCAAGGGCGTGCTGGTGAGCGCGCAGGAACCGCTGCCGCAGGCCGCTCTGGACGAGAACAGCGCCGACCGCAAGAAGATCGTGCTCAAGTCGGTAAACTTTCGCTGCGAGAACAAGGACGGGACGCCGCGCGAGTCGCCGCCCGATTCGTGCAAGGACGCGGAAAGCATTGCCAAGACGTACGTGCTGCGCGAGGTGCCCGACCCGGCGCAGGGCGCGTTTTACCTGACGCAGGCGGGCGGCGAGCCGCTGGTGATCCCGCCGACGGACGTGGCGGCGCGCCGGGCCTTGAGCTCGAGTCGGACACAATCTACTTTGAGCAGGCCGAGGGCTTTCACAACCGCGAGAGCTACCCGATCTGCGACACGTCGAGTTCGGCGACCTTTTCACAGTGCCCCAACCGCGACAACGGCGTCGAGTACGCCATCAACTGCCGCGCGCCGGACAACATGGTCGACACGTGCAAGGACAAGCCCAAGCCGACGGCAAAGTACCAGCAATTTACTGTCGTGGACCTCAAGGGCGACGTGCTGGGCGGCTGCAACGTCACGGACGCCAACGAGGGCTGCCCCGTGAACGTGGTCTACTCCGTAAAGGTGGGCAGCCTCTTCTCGCCGTCGAGCCGGGCGTAGCCGTGTGGGTCACCAACCAGCACACCAAGGGGCACCAGTTTGTGGACGCGGACAAGGAGATGGTCTTTCGGGACGTCAAGAAGAACGAGGCGGTCCTCATCAAGCAGGACGACACGTACGTGCAGATCGACCCCATGGGCGAGATGGACGTGCGCGTGCTCGAGCTCGACGTGACGGCCGAGTCCAACAGCGCCCACGCTCAGCCTGCGCCTCGAGGACTGGGTGCCGCCGCCGTCCACCATCTACTACAACGCAAAGTCCTCCGACAAGGCCGACTACACGCTAAAGTTTTTCGGCACCGTCTCGGCGCTCAACGATGTCCTCAAGCGCATCGAGTTTCGCACCACCAACTACGTCAAGGAGATCGTCGTGCAGTACAAGCTCCAGGACACGCGTACGGGCTTCGCCGACCCCAACCGCTTCGAGTACCAAGACGGTCAAGTTTCTCGTCGTTGAGGACGTGCAGATCGTCGACGACGGCGTCGAGCTCCTCACCGTCGGCATCTGGTCCAGTGTCGCGGCCGGCTCGCTCCTCATCCTCGGCGCCTGCTACTGCTGCATCATGTGCCTCTTCCGCCGCCCCTCGCCGGCGACGCGCCGCCGTGTGTTTGTGCGCAACGTGCTCTTCACCCACATCGACCCGCACGACGAGCACGCGCTCGACCGCGACCCGGGTCATGGACGCCGCCGACAGCTTGAGGCGGCCATCAAGAGCGACCGCCAGCGTATGGAGCGCGTGCGCTGCTGCGCGCACCTGCTGTCGTGCCTCTGCCCGTGCCTCTGCAAGCTCGACCCCAACCGCAACGAGGACCTGCCCAGCGAGGAGGACATGACCAAGGCGGCGCTGCACAAGATCCAGGACAAGATCGCCGCGCAGCACATGCCGCCGCCGACATGAAGCGTTCCGTGCGCCTCGAGGTCGCCGAGGACGAGATCTTGACTGGGAGGTGCACGAGACCATCGACGAGCGCACCGGCGAGCCGCGCAAGTTTACTACAACCCCAAGACGGACGTCTCCTCGTGGGAAAAGCCCACGGTCAAGTGCGCGCCACCGGCACCGCCCAGCGCAGCAAGCTCCGCGGCGCCAACAACAACAAACAACAAGAAAAAGGGCGGCCAGAGCCGCCGCCGCGACTCGCCTTCCATCTAACAAGCACACAAGCAAGCAAGCAAGCAATTGTTGTCCTTTCGTTCATCGTGTCATGTCACTGTCTGTCTGTCAGCGGGCCACGGCGTGGCGCGGCGCACGCTGCACCGTCATGCTTCTGCTGCTTGTTTCTTTTTCTTTTTCCTTTTTTCTTTTTGGCCCTGTGCTGGGGCCTTGGCGCGCCCTGTCAATGAAAACGCCGCGCGCCTCCTCCTGTCTCCGTTGAAGCGCTGCGCCATGTCTCTCCCGCCCCGCGCGCCACAGCTCTCCGCCTGCGCACTCGGCCTGCACGAAAACGAAAGGAAAGGAAGCAGGCGCGGACAGTGCAAGCGAGGGAGCGCGGATGGCCATGCCGGAGGGCAAGCAAGGAGACGGATACGCTGACGGCGCCTCTCGTGCTGAGAGGGCGACGACATGGCATCAAGTGCCGGCGGGGCCGCGCGCTCTTGTGGCTGATATGATCAGTCTCCCATCGGCCTCGGACTCGCCCAAGCCACGGCGCTGCGCAAGGTGCTTCCCGAGGCGCACATCATGTGCCGTAGCATCGATTCCCTGCCAGTGAAGCTTGCTCGCTTCTTCGGGCTTGAAGAGATCGCGTCTGACGACGATGTTGTCCAAGCGCTCGCGACGCAGCGCGTCTGCGACACTCTCGCTGTCAGCGACGCGACAAGCGCAGACCTACGTTTGATTGCGAGGGCTTTTGAGCGGGCCGGGCACGCGTGGTCTGGCTTGCACATCGACCAAACGGCACCCGAGTGCGACGGTCTCGAAGCCGTGGTGAAGAGCCCCCGATTTCCAAGATGAAGAGCCTGAACATTTGCGACGCCCAGGTCAACGAAGCAAGCAAACAGGTTTTGCTCGCGTTTGTCAGCACCCAGGACGGGCTTCAAGATCTCGGCCTCACCGGGGAGCGCGCAGGTCACAACACGAGGGTCTCGATGACGCGAGCGCCGCGCAAGTGATTGGAGCTCTGCAACACTGCCGTTCACTGCGCGAATTGTCGGTGTATGTCTTGGGTTTGGCGGGTGTTCGAGCCCTCTGCAATGTGCTGCCAACCCTGGTCAACCTCAAGAGTCTCTACTTGGCCTCGTGCCCCATTGAAACTGCGGAAGGAGTTCTGCTTGGCCGCGCACTGCAGCCTTTGAAGACGATCCGAGAGCTCGTCTTGCGCGATTGTGAGCTCGACGCGGGAGCGGGGTGGCTTTGGGCGAAATGCTCCAGAATTCGCCACTCATGACCCTCAACCTCGACCTCAATCGGCGAATAGGGGACGCAGGTGTCACGGGATCGCCGCTGGTCTTGCTCATAGCAAGCTGCGCGTCCTCATCCTCGACAACTGTGATCTACCTCAAGCGGCACAGGCGCTGGGCAAGGCCCTGGAGTCTTCTGCGCTGTTCGAGCTGGGCCTCGCGCGCAACTTTGGCATTGGGGACACGGCCGGCGCGCTCCTTATCAAGGGTGCCAGAGCGGTGCATCGCTTCGCAAGCTTCGCATTAACGACTGTGGTCTCGGGCTTGCAGCCGCCGAGGCTCTCGGTGTGGCGCTTCGGGCGCCAAACTGAGCTTCGAGAGCTCGTACTCTTCAGGAACGAAGCGTCGGCGACCGTGGCGGGGTTCACATCGCTTCTGCCCTCGCCTGCAATACCAAGCTTTGTGTGCTCAATCTCGGCAGTGCGAGGTAGGAGTCGCGACCGCGCGCGCCGTCGGAGAGGCATTGCAAGCGCCCGGCTGTGCACTCCGCAAGCTGGCCTCGCGTTCAACTTGGACATTGGCGGAGGGTGGCCAACTAGTCATGCGCGGAAGGGATGGCAACACGAGGCTGCACGAACTCGATCTGGGTGGCAGCAACGTGCCAGGGCAGCCGCAGACTCGGATCAAGAGGACTCGGCGAGGGCGGTAGGCGAAGCCCAGGTCAACGTGCTTGTTCTGATCGTTTTGCTGATTGGTTCAAGATGCTAAAGCTACGTTGTGCCAGTGCCTAAACATCCTGCACATCTCCGTGTCGGCTTTGTTCATCTCTGGAGCATCTTTGGTGTAACTTGCTTGGACGCGCTCCCGTGGTACGTTTTGCACGCATTCAAGAGCTCCTTTACTGCTTTGTGCTCATCGCTTCCATACACCTCGATCTTTTCCGCCTCCGTCTCTGGCTTGTAGTTTCCCTGCGTGCCGAGGTTGCTCATGTGTAGTCGTCGTCGCTCCCCAGTGTCACCTGAGGCCGCCGGGCTCGATTCCGAGGGCGGCGTTGGCGAACTCGTCGCTGCAAGAGGGCGCAGCCCGTCATGATGTCAGGCAGCATGACCTGCAGGCCGTCGAGCAGGTTTTCGAGCAGACCTCCCCCGGCTTGCGGAGCCTATGCGTCGCGCAGAGCGCGTCGAGGTCTTCCAGTAGCGGATCGAGAAAGGCGAGGTTGAGGTCAAAGTCAAAGGTACCTCGTCTGGGATGAGGCCCTCGAGGATGCTCCAGCACGCCGTACCTGGGCGCTGCGGGGCATGCGTGGAGGCTCAGACTCGGGCTCAAGCCGCCGGCTTGACATCTGCCCCAAAAGAGCAAGCAAGCAAGCAATGAGCCTGGAAGTCGCAAGCAAGGAGCCTGGAAGTCGAGATAGTTGTGCAACGAGAAGACTGGCAGACGGGAAGCAAACAACGAGCAGCAGCACCAAGGAGATGGACGCCCAGAGCAAGCGTGGGACGCAGGAGCCGCGAGCGACACAGAGCAAGAGGACGACGTGGGCCAGCGTGCCAGACGGACCCCGCGCTCGCGTGGCGGAAATGTGCGGTGAATTCGAGTACTGCAATAGTGCAGCTGAGGTGGCTGCAGTCTTGGACACGCTTGGTGGGACAGCCCAGGCCTGGCTGAAATCGGTGTCATAGTCTGGCGCTGGCTGTCGGGCTTGGAGAAGACGCTTCTGAGAACGAGATCGTCTCGGCGCTGGCCTCGCAGCCGGCAGGCTTCAACCTGTACTTCAACAAGCCTTCACCAGGCCGGCTGACTCAGCTTGCTGCCGCCCTCCAGATACCTGGCGCGCCCTGGTTTCGCTTGCGATTCATGAACGTAAAGTGCGCTGGCTTGGATGCGGTGATGACGAACCTCGCGGGCGTTGTGTGCGGGAACTTTACCTCGAGATGAGCGACTTGGATGCTGCGTCGGCCAAGGCGCTGATTACGGTCCTCGAGGCAGCGGAGACGTGGAAGTTCTTCGGCTAAATGATGTGCGTACTGCGATGGCTGGCGACCTTGTGCTGATCGCCAGGGCCGCATGGCAAAGCCGCAAACTGCGCGAGCTGGAGTTTCGACACGGCGACTGCGACGCCAGCCAAAGCATCGCAGATCACGGGCGCCGCGCGTGACGTCTTCTCTCACTGACCTGGCCTTGGAGGGGTCGACTGGCAGCGCCTGCATCACAGCGGCACTTTCGCGCGATGGGCTTCGATCTTTGTCTCTCTCATGTTGCGATGACCTAGGCACTGCCTCGGTGCGAAGGCTGCTGAGCGAGGCGCTCAAGTGCCTTGCGCTTCGGCAACTTGATCTGAACATGAACGAGGCGATAGGCGACGCCGGCGACATGCACCTCTTGAGGTGTTGCGGAACATGACCACGCTGCGCAGTCTGAGCCTTGCCAACTGCGGCCTGCGCTCTGAGGCTGGGACGGCACTAGGCGAAGCATTGCAGAGTTTGTCGCTCGAGCACCTCAGGCTTGGCTACAACCGGAGCTTGGTGATCAAGGTGGAGCACAGATCGCCAGTGGCCTCAGGCGGAGTAGATCCTCCTTGCGCGGTCTTTATATGACAGAATGCGGACTTGGTGCCGTCTCGGCGCTGCATTTCACGAGGTGCTCCAGGCTGCCCCAACAGCCTATGTCGATCTTCGCGGCAATCCCGGAATCGGGGATTCTGGCGGCGCCCTGATCGCCAAGGCTGTCTCCGACAGCAACAGGTTGCGCGAGCTACGAATGGCTGGGTGCGGACTAGGTGTCGCTGCTGCCACGGCCATTGCCGAAATGCTCAAGACCTCAAATGAGGTCCGGCTGCTCGATCTGAACGACAACCCAGAGATCGGTGACCAAGGCGGGGCGCGAATCGCCAAGGGCGTTGCGCACACAACTGTGCTGTACTATCTGCAACTGGATGAGTGCAATCTTGGCCTCGCCGCTGCTGCGGCCTTTGGCGACGCATTTCGGGTGCCTGGGCTGGCGCTGGAGGTATTCAGCCTTTGGTACAACACCGGCATTGGCTGCGAGGGCCGCAAGTTGCTCAGGGACGGACTAGCTCACAACAATGTGCTCCGCGATTTTAAAATTGACGGGCCACGACGGAAACAAACCGCTCATCGAGGGAACAAGTACGACTACGTTGATTTTTAAAATCAGGATCTTGATTGCCCCGTTACCATCTCAATGCAGGACAGAATTCGTCGCCCGCTGCCTTGAGCGCGTTTACCAGGAGTTGGTGGTGGTGAAGGTGACCCCAAACCTACCCACTTGCTGCACTCGTTCACGAGCTCTTCCGCCGCATCGAACTCGTCCGAGCCATACACCAGCCTTTTCTCTGCGCGGGTTTCCGGGTTGTACGTTTGGAGTGTGCCGAGGCTGCTGACGCCAGAGTTCCACTTGCCCCACGCCCAGACCCAATTGGCGTAGGAGTTGACGACATTGTTGTACCCGTGGTCATTCGCGTTTTCGTCAAAGATGTGCTCGACGTGGTAAATGTCTGCGTTGCTGGGCGGCGCTGAGACCGACCACCCATGTTGAGGTCCGCAGTTGAGCACCTTGCAATTCGCGGGCTGCGCACACGATGCTGTGGTCACCGCCCGGACGTACTGGTTCTTGAACTTGTTGAGGTCGATATACTTTTCCTCGCACCTGTAGTCCACGGTCTTAAGCAGTTTCGTGTCGAAGAGCGCTTTAAAGGCGTCGGTACTGCCACGGACCTCGCACACCTTCCTGAAAAGCTGGGGCGTTGTCCACCGCCTGTTCTTCGCCTTCAGTACGCAAGGGCCGTACGTAGCCCTGTCGTAGTACACCTCCCAGAGCTTGGCCTTGTTGGAAGGGCCCTGCTGAATGCCATTGATAAACCACGGTCCCTCGGGCGGAAAGGCCAGGAAGAGAGCAGTCCGGGCCGCCCGCGGGCGCTTCTTTCCCCTGACCACCTGAAACGCCGAAGCCAGCTCACGGCGTCCCCGCTTGCGGTCAAGACAGAGGGCTCCAACGGGGCACTCGTTGCAGCCATTCTTCAGGTTCCTAGGCATCTTGTTCCTCTCCAGCAGCTGGGCAGTGATGTGCATCTCCCAGCCGGGTTTCCACGGGTTGCCGCCCGGGCTGAAGTCGAGCGCAAAGACGTCCCCGGACACTTGCTTGCTAGTACCGCTCTCCTCCACATCAAGTATCGGCGTTGGCTGGCCATTCTTGTTGATGTCCATGAAGCATCGCGGGCCCTTGCTCGTGTTGCCATCCTCGTCGGTCAGCTCGTAGCTGAGCTCCAGATGGGCTGGGCCTTTCTCGTCCGGGCTGGGCATCGACGTGACACGTAAGTTGGTGGACACGGCGAACTGGACGTTACCGTTCTCCTCGAGGACCACCGGGTAGCCATCCCGAAACATGAGGTCGTTCTGCATCACCGTAATGGGCTGCGCCAGCGAGAACTGGATCTTGGGCTCACCAGCTATCGAGTCGCGCCCTTGCTTCTTCCGTCTATCTCTGCGACCGTGGCTCTCAGTGCGGGCCTTAGACTCTGTTGCTGGCGTTGTTGCCGCCAGCAGTGCTCCCCATGTTGCACTTTCTAAAAAGTCCTTCATCTGCACAAGGGCCGGGTTGCGGGCCAGTGCCCTGGCCGGCGCATTGTGTAGTCGTCGTCGCTCCCCAGTGTCACCTTGTGCACCGGCGACCTCGTCTCCGGGCTCGATTCCGAGGGCGGCGTTGACGAACTCGTCGCTGAAGAGGGCGCAGCCGGGCATGACGTCGGGCATCATGTCCTGCAGGTCGTCGAGCAGGTTTTCGATCGCCTCCCGCGGCTTGCGGAGCCTGGGGAGGAGGTCGTCGTAGAGCGCATCGAGGTCGTCCAGTAGCGGATCGAGAAAGGCGAGGTTGAGGTCAAAGTCAAAGGTGGGCACGGGAAAGGAAACCTCCTCTGGGATGAGGCCCCCGAGGATGCTTTGAAGCGGGCGAAAGAGCCACTCGACGAGCCCCAAGACGACCTCGAGGACCTGCCGCACGGTAAAGCACGGGATGGGGCCGAGGCAGATGGGGTAGTCCAGGATGGTGGCAAGGAACTCGAACGGAATGAGAAACAGGCGAAGGTCCTCGAGCTCGAGCTTGAAGCCATCGAGGTCGGGCAGAAAGTTGTTGATGCCGAGCGTGAGCGAGCCTATGGGCCCGAGCATGACCGTGCCAATAGCGGCGAGGGCGTCGCGTATGGCGCGGGCAATGGTCTGGAGGGCGGCAAAGACGTCTTCGAGCTGCTCGACAGCAGACATCTCACCCGAGTCAAAGGCGCACTTGTGGGCGGCGACGAGGCCGTTAACCGCGAGGGACATGGCGCCCGGGATGCCAATGAGGACGCCCTTGGCGGCAAGAAACAGACCGTCCACGACGGCTACCTTGTTGGAGGCCGTCTCAAACTTGTCGCGAGCCTTTTCTGCCCTCTCACCCTTGTTGAACACCTTGCTCGCCGTCCGCTTGGCCAGAAAGATGATGGCATTGGCGGCGGCCCGCAAAAGCCCGCCGACAGCCGGCACTGCGCCAATGATCGGCAACGCCGCTTGCAGGCCGACGCCGATGGCACCAAGCGCAGCCGAGAGCGGAAACGCGGCCGACTCGGCCGATGAGAAGAGTCCCATCGTCGTCTCCAGCAAGAGCAGCGCGGCGGCCGTCACTTGACTCATCGCTTCAAAAACCTTGGCCTTCTCCTTCACGAGTAGTACCGTACGGTCATGAGTAACTGGTACGATACCGGTACCAGGTAGTACCGCTACCGTACCGGTACCGGTACGGTACGGTACCGTACTGTACTCGAGTACCGTCTGGTACTCAAGCTCTACTAGAGTACCGGTACCAGAGTACACGTGCTCGAGTACTTGTGTGGGCCAGTCAAATCAGAAATGAATTGTGTTGCTGTGCGTGGCATCGGCGGCCGGCGGCGAGTGGCGCTGGCCGTGGCGCTGGCCGTGGCGCTGGCAGCAGCTATAGGACTCGGAGTCGGCCTCGCGGGCGGCCGTAGCGAGGCGGCCGGTGGCGATGGTGATCTAGTGCCGAGAATGCCGACGTCATCGCCTTCAAGTGCGCCGACGGAAGCACCGACAACTTCAACGCCGTCGTCCTCGCCGACCTTGTCGCCGACGGCAGCGCCGACGGCAGCGCCGACGGCAGCGCCGCTCATCATCCCCGCCAGCGACCTCCAACTCGAGCTGCGCTTCTTCGACGACGATGCCGGCGAGCAGGAGAAGGTACGCGCGTGCGAGGTGCGCGCGTGGAACCAGGACAACGAGCTGAGCGTGACGCCCGACGACGGCGGAAGGCGCTGCGCTGACAGACGGGGATGTCGACTCGTGCTTGGTGCTGGGCGCAGACCTGGGTGGATGGCACGGGTTTGTGGCGGCCGAAGCAACGCGTGTGGCTATCAACGTAACCCCAGGGCCGCGTGGCTATCGTGGACTCGAACAGCGGCGCAATTCGGCGAGGTCTCGCCCAGCTTAAGCGCGGTGCTGGTGCCCGCCTGTCTGCTTCGCGCGCCATGCAACGGGATAGCCAGCGCGGACAACAGTTGCGCTGCCTTTCTCGAGTGCCGCTGCTTGGACGGCATGCCGGATGTGGACCAGCAGAGCGCCACGTGCGACTGGTGTGGCCCGGCAGCGTGTACAGCAACGCAACGAGCAGCTGCGCCGAGTGCCCGCAGCACTATTTCGAGGCGAGCGCCGGCACGTGCGAACCTTGCGCTGCCGGTAGCGCCACGACGGCGGCGGGCGCCACGACGTGCGAACCGTGTTCGCCAGGGTCTGCTAGCGCGACCGGCGAAGGGTGCGTGGCATGCGAGGCCGGCACCTTTGCTGCGGAGAGCGGGGCGGTCGAGTGTGCCGCGTGTCCGGTTGGCTGGCTCGCCGACGAGGCGCGAACGGTCTGTGCACAGTGCGCGGCGCCCGGAGATCTCCTTGGACGGCGAGACGTGCACAACGTGTCCTGCTGGGTCGCTCTTCGAGGCCTTTGATGACGGCAGCGTCAAGTGTCGCGCTTGCCCCGTTGGCACGTTCCGGGCGGCGACGGCGGCGGCGCTGGAGCTGTGCACGGGCTGCAACGCGATCGGCAGCAGCGGAACGGACGCGGGCCAGCGTGTGTGCGAGTGTCGGCCTGGTTTTGCCGGCGCCACGTGCAATACTCGAGGCGAGCGGCCTGAGTCTCGGCTCGCCCGAGCTGGCGCAGGCGTGTGCAAGCAGCTCGAGCCCCGACTGTGACACGGCCAGCGTGGTTCAGAACATTGCGTCAAGACGCACCTGCATCTCGGCGACAGCGCAATGGCGCGGGCGGCGGCCGAGGCTGCCATGACCTGTGTATCCGAACCTGGAGCCGTGCCGGGATTGCGCTGGGCGCTGCGCGAGGCGCTCTATGCAGACCTACCCAAGCACGCGTGGGTGGCAGGCATGCAGCCCGTCGACGCCACTGGCGATCAGCGGGGGCTGTCCTGCGCGTCGGTGGCGTCGCTGCCGAGGGCGACGAGGAGGAGATTCGGCTGTCGCTCTGCGAAGTAAAAGCCTTTGACGCGGGTGGCAACCACTCATGCTGTCCGGTCGCGCCTTGCAGCCCGAGCTTGTGGATGGCGACACCGACACGTGCGTGACCGGGACGAGTTGGGCTGCCTCGGCGTGGCTCATGGGCCCTGCCGGTGGCGGAAGTACGCGTTCACACGAGCAGCAACAACGTGGTACAGCTCGAGCTTGGCAATGTTACCGTCATCAGCACGGCCGCCCACGTGGGAAATGCGCGGGTCGTTCGGCTGATGCTGCCGCGTGCGGCGCCCTTTGATGACGAGGCGGACGATGGCGCAACAGCGACGGCGCTGAGCAGTCTGTTGCCGCAGAGCTTCTGGCGGCGTACGGGCCGGGACTGGCGAGATACGGGACTGCCGGTGAGCGAGACAGCGGCTGGACGGCTAGCCAAGGTCTCGGCGGGACGCGTTGTTGGCGACCTGGCCGGCGAGCATTGCGCGATGGTGCCGTGCAGATCGGGCTCGGAGCCCGTACGTGGCTGACGGCGAACCGAGGCGATGCCTCAGGTTTAGTTCTGCACTCGACGCGACAGCTCACGGCCTCGAGATGATCTTGACCTTTGCACGCTGTGCGCTGGTCCCCATGCCGGTGCTGGCCAAGGTGACGATTGTGCCGTCGCACGTGCTGCTCTCGCAAGCGATGTTTGAGATCGCACAGCTTCGGCCGAACCCCGCCACACGTGCTGCGATGCTCGAGCTGCGACGGATCGCTTTGGCTGTCGCGCGAACGGCCAACGGCGACGTGGCGTCGCGCTTTGATGCGGTGCTGGACTCGTGCAGCACCACCTCCGTGGTACCGAGCCGCAGCCGCAACTGATCGGTCGCGTGCGTGTGTCGGGCAAGCCAAGGCCATTCTACAAGGAGCAAAGTATACTCGACGAGGAAGATCCCCACACTGCGCAGCTAGCGCGCTCGTCTCGCGTGCGAGATGCGCTCGTAAAGTCTCGCGCATGGCACAAGACTTTTGAAGACCACGTCTCGGATCGCATGAAGGCTTTTAATGGTGAGGTTCGCGCCTTCGGCATGGTCTCGGGCTTTGCGGCTGAGGGCAGCGCCGCCATCATCGATACCATGTACTCTCTCCGGGGCTCGGGCGAACTCATTGACGAGGCGCGGCACGAGGAGCACATGGGGCTGCTGCACAACACTGTCGCGGACGCCCGTGCCTCGGCAAGGGCGATTTTAGCCGACGATCGTGTCAAGACGCTGCGTAGCGCTGCCAGCGCGCTAGTTTTTGGCGCCAAACGGAGACATTGCAGCAGTCGAGGCGCTCGTAGGCCGCGTACTAGCGCCAATCGAGGTCGCCATGGCGCAGATGCGCGCCGCCGTCATGGGCCAAGGTGGAGGAGGCAGCAGCAGCAGCGAGCTGGAGGACCCCTGCGCTTCCGGCGAGCTCGTACAGATCGTCATCGCCAAGGCCCAAACAGTTTGTAGCCTCGCACCCGCTCAGTGCCGAGGCGTTGGAGCGCGCCACCGGCCTCGTTGCTCTAGCCGGCGAGGGATTGTCGCTTTGGACCGGGCTAGAGTCGCTCAAAGACTGCGCTGCGGTCTCGAGCGCAGCGCGGACGGAGGTCTGCGCCAAGATGGGGCTTGCGGAGGCGGCGCTTGATGGTGTCGCGCGCGCCATTGCCGCGGCCGCGGTCTCGCACCTCAGCACTGCGCATGACCAAGCTGCCTTTGAGCTTCCGCGACTCGATGTCGCCCAGTGTGGAGAGGCGCTGCGGGTGACGCCGATGCAAGACGCGACTGCCGTTGTCATGCTCTTCGCAGGCGCCGTCGACGATTTGACGGAACGTATCCTGGAGGATGCGTGCGCCAAACTACGCCCCGTTTCTCGACAAGACAAACAGCAGCGACCTTGAAAAGGTCCTGGCAGCCGTACGTGAAATTAGCCGTACGACGCGAGTGCTCGTGGACCACCCCTCCGCATCCGTAGCGGCTTCTTCGGACAGATGCCCAGCTGGCAAGACGGTCGGGCCCTCGAGCCGCCCGTCACGTTGTGGACAGCTGTGGAAGATGGTCTTCTGGGTTTCCTTGGACAAGCTTTCGACGTGTGCGCGCGCCTCGGGGAAGATGATAACGGCAGACTCGGCCAGCCGCGCGCCGCGACCCAGACAACCTACTGCAGCGCGGACTTTCAGGCGGCCCTCGAGCGGCTGCGAGCGAGTGGCGACGCGGCACACACGAGCATTCTGCGCCTGGTGCGTGATCGGGCGAGCTGGAGCGACTCAAGGGCGCTGGAGCTGTTTAAACTGAGAGACGCTGGGCTGGAGACTGCGCTAGCGGAGCTTGAGGCAGCAGGAGGCAGCCGCGCAAGCGCGATCGACATGGGCAACTGGCCCGACGTAGCTGATGTACGAGGCCTGACAGACTTGCTGTTGCGCATAGCAGCACAAGAAACGCTAGCCAAGCAAATCATGTCTGCCGCAGACATGGCGCAGCAGTATTGCGAGGTCTCGGCTTTCTTTCCCGTGTGGTTCAACGTGCGGCGAGCCATTGCGCCGCTTTCCAGAGCACACCCGAGCTGTTGCACACCAACCTCGTCACGGCCGCCGAGCTGCAAGCAGCAAGCATCGAGGAAGTCTACGAGTACTGGCCATCGCCAAACCCACAGCAGGTGCTGTTTCAGACTTATGAGCTTCGCGATCTGGACCTGGACCGGCTGCGCGCGAGCAACTTCTCGGAGTGGTTCGATGTGCACTTGCCCGAGCCGTGCAAGGATGGGGTTCTTCGACCGATTTACCAGTTCTACGGCGACGGGCTGCGGTTGGCTGAGGCTACTCTCGTCCTTCTAGACGAGAACGACGAGGCGCTGGTGTCCAGGCGGTCGATACCCGTGGAAATCGCGGTGGAAGCGAAGGCCTCAAGACCTGGGAGGGCGTCAATTACAAGTACGAGCTGCCCGCGTTTCAGCCGCTCAAGTCCCGCGTCTATCAGTCCTTTGGTTCTGGGCGGGAGTGCCCATTCGGCCGAAGCCTGCGTGTGCTCCGGGCACCGTTGTGCTTGGAATGGCCTGCCGGAGGCGACCCGGCCGCCTCGCGAGACATGTTCCCACCCGTGTTCTCGAGAATGCGCGCCCGCGTGAGCTATCGCTCAACGGAGGTCCCTCGACCGCGCAGCTAGTGTCTTCTTTGCCTTCCGGGCTTTGATCGACGATAGCGCCAGAGTAGGCAATGTGTGCGACGCACCTCCGACTCTACTCCAGCCGTCGCCAGAGGAGCAGGCAACGGAAGCGCCGTTGGCACTCATAGCGGCGGGAGGCGCGCTGGCCGTGCTCATCGTTGTCGCGGGCCTCGAACTTGGACGGCGGCGTCGTGACCAGCATGTTACCGTCGAGATAGTCGAAGACGCGCCAAGCAGCAAGAGCGTCGTGAGCGCAAACCCAGCATTTGGGCAGCCGCCATCTACTGCGTCCGAGCTATGATGAGAGTCCAGCGTCGCCATTTCCTTTGCTCCTTTTGTTGTTGTTGTTGTTGCCGCCCTTAAGCGGCGCTGCGTTGATGCTGTTGCTGATCTATTTGCTGCTGGGCGGCAAGGAAAGCTTTAGCTTTGCAAACCAGATACACCTGCTCTCGTGCCTCTGCCCGTGCCTCTGCAAGCTCGACCCCAACCGCAACGAGGACCTGCCCAGCGAGGAGGACATGACCAAGGCGGCGCTGCACAAGATCCAGGACAAGATCGCCGCGCAGCACATGCCGCCGCTCGCCGACATGAAGCGTTCCGTGCGCCTCGAGGTCGCCGAGGACGAGATCTTTGACTGGGGTGCACGGGTCAAGGTGCGCGCCACCGCCGCCCAGCGCAGCAAGCTCCGCGGCGCCAACAACAAGAACAAGAACAAGAAAAAGGGCGGCCAGAGCCGCCGCCGCGACTCGCCTTCCATCTAACAAGCACACAAGCAAGCAAGCAATTGTTGTCCTTTCGTTCATCATGTCATGTCACTGCCGGGCGGGCCACGGCGTGGCGCGGCGCACGCTGCACCATCATGCTTCTGCTTTGCCCTTTGCTGGGGCCTTGGCGCGCCCTGCGAGAGCATCACTCCAGTGGGCTCTATGCTCGTGCTGGCAGTGCTCCGCGTGAGCCGCCGCAGCGACGTTGGTGCTGCCGCCGCTGCTCGTCAGTCAGCGCTCGTGCCAAAAGGCATGATCGCGTAAGGCCCGCTCCAAGTCGGCCATGTCGAGCCCAAAGTGAGCGACCTGGCGGCGGAGGTTGGCAACGCCGTGCGCGCGAAACAGCTGGTACTTGGCGGGCGTCCACTGCGCCGCCGTGTTGAGGAAGGCGGCGATGAAACGGTGTGTCGTGTGTGTAGCCAATGTTGGGATCCTTGCGCTCGAGAGATGCCGTGAAGAGCGACGCGCCCGTCGTCTTGAGCGGCAGTCGGCTGTAAAAGCACCGGCGGCCCTGTGCGATGAACTTGGCGAGCACGTCCTCGCCTGTGACCTCGCACACGCCGACCTCCGGCCGGGTCCTGGCCCGCGACCGGGCGTTTGCGCGCGCCTGCGCGGCGAGCGCGTTCATGTGCTGCTCCTCGCTCGAGTAGGGCCGCCTTGCGGGCGATCCTCTGGCAGCTTCGGCACAACGTCTGCAGCCCATCTCGCGCCGCAGCGTTCTTGCTGTAGTGACCCCGGGCAGGTGCCGCTTGCACGCGCTGCAGCGCTTGGCGTCCGAGTCTCCGACGCTCGGCGCAGCAGTCTCGGCGCGCGTTAAGGAGGAGGAGGAGCGGCGGGGAAAGAGTCCCGCCCTAGGCCAGGCCCGACGTCGCGGCATCGGCACCGGCACAGCCATGGGGTCGCAGAGCTGCACGCATAGGGTTGAGAGCGGGTCCATCTGCGTGCGATGGTTGAGCTCGCGGGCGACCAGGACCACATTGTCGGCCGAGTAGCCGCGCAGCGTGTCAAGCCGCTCGGGCGAGGCCTGCCAGTCAGCCTGGCGGCGCGCCATGATCGGGACGCTAGAGTAGCGACAGCGGCCTTTCTGCAAGTCGTACAGCAAGTGCCTCATGACGGTCGGAAAGGTGGCCGCCTGGAAGGCGGAGTCGCCTGCGGGCGCCCTGGATGCCTTTGGTTGCGCGCCCGCGTAGCTCTGTGCATGTTGAGGAGCATTTGCTGCCAGAACGCGTCCTCCTCCTCCGCAGCCGCCGTGGCCTCCGCTGCCGCCGCGTTGCCTCCTCTTCCTCGTCGTCCTCGTCGTCCTCGACAGACGACGCAGCGGTAGAGGCGGCTGTCGCGGGCCGGCGATCGAGCCGCCGCCTCTTGCGAGGTGGCACGGGACCCCGGATTTCGGTCGGCGCGAGGACGGCTCGCTGAAACTGCATCTCGGCGGCCGCCGACAGGAAGAGGCGCCAATTCCGGTCTTGAGGCACCTTGTGCCGCTTGTATCGCCACTGGGGCGTGCCGCTCTTGCGGATGGCGGCCAGGAGGAAGACGCCCATCTCGCGCGAGACATAGGGATTCCGCGGATGGCGGCGCTCTGCAAACAAGTGCAGGTCGTCCTCGTCCGCGTAGACGATGGTCACATGCGTAGCGTCGATCTGCAGCGGCAGCTCCGAAGGGCTCGGGCGGTGAGCACCAGGGGCGGCGGCGCGTGGTGTGCGCCTAGCAGACCCGCCTTGGGCGTGTGAAAGACGAGGTGACGATCATTGTGCCGGCAATGGCGGTCCTCTGCCTCGCGGACCGCAAACTCGGGCAAGGCTTCAATGCCCTTGAGTGAGTCGGCGGGCAGAAAGAGCTCGCGGCTCTTGAGCTTGACGCCACGCCGCGCCGCTTGTAGGTGTCCCGCAAAAACCCGTTGCCCACCCGGTCCTTGGCCTTGCCGCCCAGGGCAATGTCGCACAGGTGTATCTCAGGCTTGGCCACCCTGCTCGCGACGTGGTTGGGGTACTCTTGCACTTTGTCCTCCATCTCGTCCCTCCACTTGCGGATCGCAAACATCATTGGCTCGGTCATGGTCGCCTTGCGCCACGCCACCAGGGGCACCCCGTTCGCGTCGCAGACCTCCTCGTTGCACATGCGCTCGAGGACCTTGTACGCGCGCCGATCGCGTTCCGTCCGGGGCATGATGCCTCCCTCCACACCGGGCATGGGCACGAAGGCGGTCTCGACGATCTCGAAGGCCTGTCTCGCCGCCGCCTCAGCAACGTGTCGGCTCCACCGCTCGTCGCCGGCCATCTTGTGCGCCGCGGCGTGGGCTGCTCGCTCCACGACCCCAAGCACAGGGTCGATCTCGTCCCCAAGATCGTCGTCTTCCTGCTCGTCGTCCTCCGTCGCGGCTGGAGCCGGAGCAGGTGCGCGCGGCGAAGAGATGGCCGGTGCGCCACGTGCTCGAGGTCGTGTCACGCCTTGGCGGACCAGAGCGCGCTCGACGGCCTCGTCCAGCGCTTTCGCCAGTGGAGGATCGAGGTCGGAGGATGCCAGACTCCTCGTTGACGATGGCTGCCCGCACTGTGCGGATCCAGTTGCGGTCGCCGTCGTCCCACTCCGGCTTGGCGCAGAGCTCGAACTGGAGGAACAGCCGCGCCACAAAGGCCGGCTTGTCGGCCACCCCGACCAAGCTCCTGGCGAAAACTCCGCGGCAGCTTGGGTCGCTCGCGTCGACAACAGCTGCGGCGGCGGCGGCGGCGGCGGCGGCGGCGGTTCCTCGTCGCTCATCGTCTCGAGCAGCATACGAAAGTCGCATTCGTCGACGTCAGCGCTCACGTAGTCGTCCTCGTCATCCCCGCTACTACTCCACGACGCGGTCAGGCCCGGCTGGTGATACTCGAGAGTCGCGCTGTCTGGCTGTTGTGCCAGCGGCGCGCGACGAGCCACATGCACAAGAGCTCGGCCCGCAGGGGTACTTTGACTGCGGATCTTTGCACCAGCTCGCAGACCGCATCGGCTGCCTCGTCGCCGCCGTCGTCGTCGTTGACGTCGACGGCAGCCAGACCGGCCAAGGCGAGGACTTTGTCGGTGTTGAGCACCTCCGCGACGCAGCCGTCCGGAAGCTCCGCGAGCGCCAGGGCGAGTCGACCGCGCTGCCTGGGTGTCGCAGACCTCATCACCGCTGGCGAGACCAGGCGGCGCACGACCGAGACGTCCAGCGGCCGTGGGTCGAGTTGTCGCCACAGGTCCGAGGTCTCGATGGCGGCCGAGGCCAAGGTCTCGTTGGTTTCCACGAGGATGCTATCGCGCATTGCCGTGACCGTCACATTGTGGCCCGCCGCCCAGTGGCTGGCCTCAAAGAGGTCGTCGCCCGCACCTTGGCGCCGGCGTAAAGCGCCCTCACGGCGGCCTGTCGTGCGGCAAAAGATAGTGGCATGGCGCTCTTGTGATCCCGACCCGACGTCTCAGGCCAGAACGCTGAATGGCCCCTGTGGGGCGCCAAGCGCACAAGAGCGGCTTGGAGCGCGACCTGGCGCCCCGGCGCGGCAAACCACCCGGCCGCCGGCGAGTCTGGCAGGATAGCGGGCTCGGGCGCCATTCGCCTGATGAACTCGGCCTCTGCCGCTCGACGAGACCCGATGCGAGAGCCGTAGAACACCACATCTAGGCGGTCGAGCGCGAGCAGCACATCGCCAGAGCCCTCCGGGATCACAACGTCGACCAGATAGCGCAGCGGCTTGCCGCTCGAGTCCGCCATAGCCTCCACCTCGGTGACGTGCGACTCGACGAGGTCCGTCACGTCCTCCAGTCGTGCCCGCGCCTCACCATCCAAGCCGTCGAGCACCGCCGGTCTCCTGAGCGCCTGGAGCAGCGCATCGCGACCCACCGCGCCCGCCTTGGGGACCTTACACCCATCCTTGAGCGCCAGAGGGAGTTCCATGCGAGCCACAATGCGAGGCTTGGCTGCGCGGGCTGCTCGTCCGTCGGCGCCCGCGGCGTCGCACAGAGCAGTGAGCACGTCGACAAGAAGACACGCATGTTGGGCATCACGCGACAAAGGATTGGTAGCACGATCCGCGAGGAGACAATCCACGATGCCGCTGCGACAAACACGTCCCGGCACCGAGAGCGGATTGAGCCCGAGTGCGTCGCCACCGATGCGCACTGTCTGCGTCACCCGGGCCTCCGCGGCGCGGCGTGCGTGCGTTGAGAAGGGCCAACACTCGGTCGAGCGCGCGACGCAGCTCCTGATCGCCGTCAAAGATTGCCCCACCACTGACGACGACGGCAAACTCGAGGTCATGCTGCCCGTCAAGCGCGGTCTCGAGCGCCACCAAGATCTCCAGCGCGACGCCGTTGCGCACCTCTACGTCGTCAAACGCAGGCGTCGTCATTCGCGCAGCGGCGCAACCAAGTGCCAGCATGGTGTGCCAAGAAGGCTCCGGCCAGCGAGCCGTGCGCATCCGCGCGAGCTGGTTCTGGACCACTTGAACCTCGAACGGCGCGTCCGCTGAGATCGCGCCCTTGCCAGCCGACCACGTGATCGCGTCGGGCACATAAGGGCCGAGGGTCTGGAGGGCAGCATCCCGGCCGGGGCGGAACGAGTTGGGCGGCTTCTTGTCGCCGTACAGCAGGTACCCGCGCTCGGGAATGTCCTCGCCCGAGCTGCCGCACAGGGCGAGCGCGATGCCGGCGTTGAAGCAGTGTTGGCGAAGAAATCCGGCATGTTCGGCGCGCGTGATGAAGAGCCGCGGAGCAGTGTGTCCGTAGTCGATCGCAAACGGAGCAACGACGCGTTCGAAAGCCGCCGCGACACGACCGCGATCAGCCAAAGAGAGCGGCGTCTGCGTCAGCGCGCCTTGCAGGTGTCCGACCGCTTCACAGTACTCCGCAAGCGGCGGTGCGGCACTGTGCGAGTGCCGCGAGTGCCACTGCCGCCGCCTCGACTGACCGGCGCGCCGCCTCGCAGTGCAGCTTGAGCTCCTTCTCCAGGACACCGGCCAGGGCGCGGACGATGTCGGGCTCGCCGGAGACTCGCACGAGCAGGACGTCTGGGCTGTCGCAGTGGCTGCTCGCGGCGTCCGTGAGGACCACTCTTCGACCGCCGCCGCCGCTAGCGGGGTCATTAAAGGAGGCGCCGAGGCTTTTGGCGCCGCGCTGCACGTGCGACCCAATTGCGACCCAAGTTGCGACCCAAGTTGCGACCCACTTTGCGACCCAACTAAGCACACGGAACGTTCTCAGAACTTGAGAGATTGGTGAACTGCGGGACCTTGATGGGGGAGAGCCACAAGCCTCCATCTCGAACCCCTCTGAGGACGTCGTCGAGATGAAGGTCGTTGCGGCAACGACAAGGTTCGCGGCCGCCACAGCCACCAGGACCCGGGCAAGGGCCCAGCCGTGGAACCTACAAGCGAGAACTGAAGCGGGACGATCGCACTGCCAGCCGCAGGTCTGGAAAACTGTACCATACCATGGTACCAATGAAGAATGAACCACGATCCACACGAGCACGAGAGCGAAGCTCACAACGTGCAGAACGACAGGCTTGAGCAACGGCAGCGACGGCACGGCGAGCTGGTCGAGGCGGCTTGGAAGCCGTGCGCTGCGCCGAGTGTGTGTGCGCTTGGCGCCGGGACAAAACGCGGCAGTTTTCTTGTGGCGCCCGCGCCGGCCGGTGAGCGTGGCGGCTAGGTCCGCGCCGGCGCCGAGGGTCCGCGCTCGGCCGAGGTCTGCGCGCGGTTGCACACATGGTCTCGAAGCAAGGGGCGCCAGCGCGCAGGCCTCCCGAGCAGAACCGAAACGTGGAAGACTACCGAGAGAGCGAGAGCGAGAGCGAGAGCGAGCAGCTGGGGCGCCGACCAACAAGAGCATGCCGTCGACCACCTCGAACAGCAACAATGATCTGCTCGCCTTTGAGGAACAGTGCAAGCCTGAGGCAGAGCACCCGATCTACAAGCCGAGCTTCATTGAACGCCTGTCGCGCCTGACCGGACAAGCAGCTTTCCCGCCGTCGCTTTGCGATGCGTACCGAGCTCAGGCCGATGTCAACGCGGAGCGCGACGGCCCAAGTGGCGCACCACTGACCCCGGGCGTCATCGGGCGCGCCGCGAAGGGCCTTGGCCTGGACCCGCGGGCGGAGACCGACTTCTTTGTCATCTTCTTCGCGTCGCTGTCGGAAAAGACCATCACAGTCACAGGCAACGCAGGGTATACCCAAGAGGCCCAGGCACTCGTGGCGCGATCCGGCATTCCTGGGACTATGCAGGTCTCTCACCACGAGCCCAGCGCCGCCCTCGAACCTCTCGCCGACTCGGATCACACGAACATCATTCGGACGCTCCATGTGTACGCCCGCGTCGTCCGCAGCATGATCGACATTGGCGCCATCCGCGACGTGGGGCGGGACGTGTTTGACGATCTGTACGATACCCTCGGGCAAGAGCTTGTTGGGAAGGGCCTGAGCACGACGAGCCGGCTGGCTGATGTTAAGCCGTCGTGAAGTCCGCTGCGCGGATGGCCACAATCCTGGACGCGGTCTTGGTGTTTGGCATGGACGGTGACCGCGGCGCACCGTTCGCCAACGGCCCGCTCGTCATCAGCCAGCTCAGGCAACTGGAGCCGCGTCTCGAGTGTTCGGAGGCCACCGCGGTTTACGTCATCTCGCTCTACCGCCACAGCCTGATGATGTGGGAGCAGTTCTGCGCCGTGGAGAAGCTCCTTGCCCTAGACGGCGTGGGCCCGAAGAACATCGCACCCTCGCAAGACGGCTACGTTCTGGCCGCAAGCGAGGCGCTGGCCGCACGGCGTTGCGCCGCGCTTCCGGTCTGGCCTCGCCAGGAAGCCCACTGCCTGGAGGACTGCTTTCAGGAGATGCGCGGCCTCTGTACCTCGGAACTCAGAGGCATGCCCGTTCTCGTTGCCCGCGACATCGGCGGCGACGCTGTGCTGATGGTCCACAGCTCGTTCATCCAACGCTTCTTCTTGTGGGACGAGCGGTACAAGCTGAATGGACACCACGACGACATCTTCCGCGGCGTCCTCAGGGGTGCCGGAGAGCTTTCCATTCTTGGCCGTCGCCGGCGCTACCGCACCGCCACCCCGTCGACAGCGAAGACCCTGCAGGAGCCAAGATGGACGTGACGTTCTAAACAGAGATTGATTGATCAGTCGACAAAGAGCTTTTACATCTGCAGTCCGCGTCCATGTCGACGGAGCATCGGCCTCGGAGCCACCGCGGACGCTCCCCTACGACCGTCGCCGGCCTCGCGCTGTGCCAGAAAAGCCGTGGTGGGTTGGTTCCCAGAGCCCAAAACACGGTCGAACGTGAACGCTGAACGCATGGATGCGTCCTCGATCAAGGTGGCCTGTGACGATGGCAGGACGACGCTGGAGCGAGGTGGCACGGCCCTTTCGCCCGAGCTCCTTCCGGACAGATTGACAACCAAGGGATCCATACGGTACCGTACCAAAGAACACTCACATTTGGGTTTGGTTGGGCAACTCTGACAGGTTTGCCATGAGGGAAGTAGTCTTCGGCCGCGAAGCAAGCCTGTGTGCTGATGATGGACGTGGGACTGTCGTAGCCCAGACGGCACCCCTCGAGCTTGGCACTCGTGTTCTTGATTTTGGTGACTGTGTTGCGAAAGGAGCTCCACGCCAACCTGGGCTGCGGTGCGAGGAGATCTCGGATACGCATCCCCAAGTTGACCCGAGGCACGTCGATATTTGTTCCGTCTGTGGCGAACTGGATGTTGAGTAAGGTCAGGAAGTTCTCGGCGCTAAACGCAGTGCTGATGTTGTTGGCACCAAAGCGCGCGCCATAGTGGAACAGAAGGCATGACAGCATGTGTGCATACACCACAGCGAGGTGGTTCTAGCTAGCTGGTCCTGCTCTAGCTGCTGCTGCTGCTGCTGCTGCTGCTGCTGCTGCTGCTGCTGCTCTAGGTGCTGCTCTACCTGGGCCTGCAACTGCTGCTGGAGCAAGGGTTGCGATGGCAGCCGAGCAAGTGCAGATGAGGACCACATTGGCCGTTCTTTATTGGAATCACGACGCCTGCATCATCATTGTCGTGCTGGCGGATGTCGGCGCTACCCCAGTGGTTGTTCCAGCGGTGCTGTCTGCCGGTGTGGTGCGGCGGCTGTCAGAAAGCCGAACCTCGTGCCAGACGGCCAAGATCTTTGGCCCAAAGAGGAATACCAGCACGCCGAAGTCGTTGAGAAAGATCACGCCGGAGCGCACAAACATGCTCGTCTTGGGGCTGTCCGAGACGATCACCAGCACAGGGCCAGCCAAGGCTAGCACCTGCAAGTTGCTCAACATGGCCACGGAGATGTACTTGGACTCGGCCAGCGATGAGTTGACGTTGCGAGTGAGGAAGCAAAGGTAGGCGCCAGCGAAAAGCACGGCAAAATGAACCCCAAAGATGGCCCCAAGAAAGTAGTCGGAGAGCCGTGAGTAGCACGCACCAGACGACTCCACCGTGTAGCCAAACTTGTCGACCTGGGTGACGGTGCGCACGAAAAGGAGCGGGTCGAGGAAGGTCCAAAGAATAACGATCGTCCAGTCCACAGCGAGCAAACCCAGGATGAAGCGCATAAGCGCCCGTTGGAGACTGTGATGCGGCGCAATTTCTTGTTGTTGAAGACCTTGTGCACGCGCCACAGCTTCGCGAAGAGCGGCGAGAACGTGAGAACAAACCCGGTGCAGTACAGCCACATGGACGCCATGCAAGCTTGGTTAGCGGGCACGAAACCGCCGGTCAGTGCTAGCCCTTCCGTGTCGCCGTCGTCGTCAATCGTGAGCGGCAGGATGCTCGCAGAGGAGGTGATGGCACCCAGCGCGATGAGGGCGAGGAACTTGCTCTGTGAGAAGCGCACGATATCGGTCTTGCGGTTCCGGAACGTCCAGAGAAGCAGCCCGGAGGCGGTCAAGCTGTTCAGGCCGAACAGCAAACGGCACGCCACTTTCACGCCAAGCTCGCTGTTGCGCTCCTCCACAGGGACGCATTCGCCGTAAGCGTCAGCCTCTTCGGCGGTGGCGAAGGGCTCGCGGCGCGCAAGAGAGGTCGGGCACTCGCATAGAATGGTGCCATCACCAGACTCGAGTGTTGTCATGACGGAGGGCAACGAGCGCAGGCGTCCGTTGGCGCGCCCGCCGCGCAGCATTGCGTTGCCAGCGACGCGTATTGCTGATAGCTGCCCGGACCGCATGACTCGCACGTTTTGGTGTTCGCATCCAGCGAGGTTCCCGCAGGACACTTGAGCCAGACACGGACCTCGTGCACGATCGAGTCTTCCCCGCCGCTGTGCAGCTTGTACCCGAATGACGTGAACGGCGTGCCGCCTTGCGTCCCGGCTGCAGATGCTTCGATAATGATCGTCCGGATGCTGCTGGCGCTGGACTCAAAGGGGTCGCCCACCTGCGTGATGGCAGTGCCGTCGGTGAAGCGGCGGAGCGAGATGGCAGCGTCTGGCAAGCTCGTGAGTAGGAAGCGGTACGGCACAAACGAGCTCTCCCTGCAATCGAAGGCGACGCAGTCCATGGCAGAAGGCACCAGACCCTCAAGGTTGTAGGTCACATTGCTGCCAGGCTCGAGCACAACGTCCACGTTCTTCATCATGAAGATCGGCGAGTCGATGGAGGGGGCCCCAAAGCGCAGGCGTCCACTTTCCAAAGTGCCCAGAAGCTCGTAGTTGGCCTTGACATTGACTCTCCGGGCCAGTAGGTCGCGCGCGTCCGCTTCCATCAGAAACTGGGCGCGGCGCTCCGAGCACGCACGAGCAGCGCTTGGCAGCAGTCCCAGCTCGCTCGAACAAGAAGTCAACACCATGTGGCGCCCGTTGCCGCTCGTGTCCACGGCCTCCCTGTCCTCGATGGTGCTGTCATCTTCTTCGAACTGCCAGTAGGCGCGCAGCGCAGGCGCCCGGGGATTGGGGAGGGCTTGAAACATGTTGTCGCGTATCTCCTCGTGCGATCGTACGCCCGACCAGACCCGCACCTCGTCCACAAAGCCGGCGATACTCCTGGCTGCCCCGACGCTGGAAGATTCGACGTTGTCCGGGCAGAGCATCAAGTGCTTGTGCGGCGCATCCGTGAGGTTCCCGGTGTCAAAACGAGTGCCTGTGGCGCCGGGAGCACCGTCGATCAGCACATCGAAGGACCCGTCGGCGTCGACGAGGAGCGCAAGATGCGTCCATTTGTAGAACAGGTGGTCGTCCGCATCAGGAAAGAGCGTAAAGACATCGACTGTCTCGTTGCCAAACTCAATCTTGAGCCTGTTCTGCTTGAAGACCACGCTGAAATTGTCGTCAAGTCGCAGGAGCTCGACGACAAGCCCGCCTCTATCGCCGAACAACCCTGTTTGGTGCTCCATGACAAGGAACCACAGCTCGATCGAGAAGGCTGCCCTGGGTGGCAGGTCGACATGCCCGAGCGCCCACTGCGACGCCTCGGACGGGTTGTTCGACCCAAGACACCGTAGTGCAGACCCACGCTTGCCGACCACCGGGCGAGGCCGCTCTCGAACGTGAATCTGCGTCTCCATCTCGGCAGACTCGAGCGAGCCACCGTTGCGACGATCGACTACCTTGTAGCGGAGCGTCACGAACGGCGGCAACGGCTGCTCCTGCATCATCCCAACAGGACGTTCGACGGAGAACAGCCCGGGCGCTGGCGTAAACCGGATTAAAGCGCCTGCCGCGTGCACAGTGCCAGTCAGCTGCGTCAGGTCGTTGCCATCAACGTCGGCGGATATCTTGGCCCCGTCGTCGCCGGGAAGCTCCAACACGCCAGCTGCGCCCGGGGCAAAGCGCACCTCCAACAGCTCGCATACCACGTCGCTCACGCCCTGCGCGGGCTCGATCGCGGGGTACACCAGCGCTGCGGTCGTTGGAGGGTCTGCGCAGCTGGCCGGATCCTCGCATGACCAGTTCGCAGCGAAATTGTCCGTCGTGTGCCTGTCTGGGATGACTCCTGCACCAAGGGCAAAGTCGGCGGCGTCGTTCTCGTCCATAAGGATGTTCTGGGTCGAGCCGAGCACCGGACTGTCGCTTGGCCATTCCCGCGGGGAAAGCAAAGCGCGCTTGCCCATGCTCCCCCGCGGCGGTCCACGATGCTGAAACGGGATGACGACGTCGTCAATATCCGATTGCACGGCCCCCGGAAGCTCCTTGCCCGGTAGCTGGCTGATCGGGATGGCCTGGTTGAGAAAGGCGCCGTTCATGCTCGCCTTGCCGCGCCCATTGAAGGGGAGGTACACGAAGCAGCTCGGCACACCTTGTCCAATGCGCGTGTTGCGCTCCTGCAACTCCGTGGCCGACAGCCCACGAAACATGGTCTCACGCAGCTGGGCCGGGCTACGAGCGACCGTCCACATGCGAAACTCGTCAAGGACTGGCCGACGCCACTGCATAGTCTCGTCTTTCCCTTCTTCCTTGACGGGAAAAGACCCGACGGAGATCGTGGGCTCACCTCGCGCGCTGGTGCACCACCCGGATCCAGGAAGGTGCGGCTTTTGCGGGTCGCGCGCCTTAAAGTTCGTGAGAGTCTCGTACTGCAGCATCCCATCCACGTAAAAGAGGACAGTGACTGGGCTGTTGGGATCAAAGTCGTCGTAGTCGAGGACGAGGGCCAGGTGCTTCCAGCCGGTTGCGTTGAAAGCGAGGAAGGACCGGCCTTGGCCCCCCTCCCTCTCGCGGTGTCGAAGCTTGCACGATCCTGTATAAATCATCAGCCGGAGCCTCGCCTGGTCCTGGCCGTCAAATTCGACGCTGAACGAAATGCCGCACGAGACCAGGATTCGAATCGATTCCTCCACGCCAGGCTCGGTCTGATGGGCGGCGGGATCAAAGTAGATCCATGTTTCGATCGTGTGCAAGCGCGTCAGAGGGTCAACGGGCTCGTCATCCTGCGATCGCTTGCACGCCCAAACTGCCCGCCAGAGCGCAGTACCATCGTCCATTTGCCCGAGCAGGTAGGACTCGAGGGGCTGGATGACGTCAGGCCGGCGCGCGGGAAGAGCCCAAGGCTGCCAGGGCCGCCCGAGATCGAGCTTCATCGACGGGCCTCCAGCCACAGGCATCCGCTGAGTGCAGTTGGCACCGTGCCAACCGTCTCGGCAAGCCCCACCCGGGTACTCTTGGTTGTCCAGAAGCGTGCAGAAGGGTCCGATAAAACCGACTTCGCAGCGGCACATCTTGTGCGCCATTGCGGCAGCAGTCTCGTTCAGCCCGGCGAGGCACGCCGGGTCGTAGTGGGTCTGCACCTCGCAGGTCGGCCCGGTAAACGCCGGCGGGCACTGGCACGTCTCGTTGACGCAAAGGGCGCCGTTGCGGCACGGGGCCGGGCAGATCTCGACCTCGACGTCCGCGCCGCCTTTGGCCAACTCTAGCTGCGGCGGGTCGGCAAAGGCGTAGTCGTCATAGTCGTCGTTGTCGTCATTGTTGCCGTTGTTGTTCGTGGACTTGGCAGCGCACTGCGACCACAAGGTCGACGCAGTCAGCACTGCCGCGGTGACGAAGCGCGTCTTCATTCTCCCTCGCCTCCTCTCTGCTGCCTCTCGCTCTTCGTCGCTTCCCTCGCTCTCAGTGCTGTCCGTTCTCGGTCTGCGTTGCCAGTCTGCCTTGACGGCCAACCGGTTTCGAGTCGCTGGATCGTCTGGGGCCTCATCTCCAACGACCTCCTTTCTCTCGGCAAAAAACTTGGTCGTCTGTCAGCCCGTCGGCAAGCCAAGCCTCCGAGCCATGGGTTTTCGAGTCGTTGTGTGAACAAAGAAAGCAATCTTTCACGATCGAAAGAAACCGAAAACGCTCAGTCAGCCAGATCTTGATCAATCAACGGGCAAAAAAAAAAGAAAAAAAAAAAAGAAAAAAAAAATCAACGGGCAAAAAAATCAACGGGCAAAATGTTCGTTAGGTTAGGTTGGGTTAGGTTCTGTCGGCCAGTGCAATCGCCTGAGCCGCGTCCCTCATCGCCGCTGTGCGCAACTGAGGCGCTGCTGCTGCTGCCGAAATTGGCGCGAGCGGCCCCTCGACAGTCGCCGGCCAAGTCCTCCCGCGAGCACACGGGCGCGCTGGTCACGCGTGAACAGGATCGGGACCCGGGTGCCGACCACAATCCAGCCGACGCCCGTCGATGGCTTGTGGGCGAGCCCGCCCAAAGACATCGCTGGGGGGCGACACAGGCACCGACGCCGTCCGCGCAGGCACCTGAATGCGAGCAAGCGGAAACTTGATCAAATCCAGGCTCGCCTTCGTGCCCGCCTCTGCCGAGATCGTCGAGTCGTTTGGCTGCTACTCTTGCTCTTGACCAAATTGCTCTTGCTGCTGCTGCTGCTGCTGCTCTTGCCGCTGCTGCTGCTCTTGCTGCTGCTGCTGCTCTTGCTGCTGCTGCTGCTCTTGCTGCTGCTGCTGCTGCTGCTCTAGCTGGGCCTGCAACTGCTCCTTGGACTGCGGGTTGCCGCGCTCGTAAAGCGTCTGAAGAGCGCCACCGCTTCCCCCCGCGAGAACGCCGCCGCGAGCCTCCAACGCTGCCGCAGAGCGCAGCACGGAGCCGCAGCCGCCAAACTTGTCGTTCGCGCAGCCGTACACCGCCGTCCGCACGCCAGCCTTGCTCACGGCGGCCGCGCACATGATGCACGGCTCGCAGGTCACGAACAGCGTGAGGCGCTCTGCGGCCTGCGAGAGTGTCTCGCCGCGGAGCTGCGCGTGGAGCTTATTCAGCGCCACCAGCTCGGCACTTCTTCTCGTGGGACGTCGGCCTCAAGCGGTACAAGCTGGATGGACACCACGACCGCATCTTCTGCGGCGTCCTCAATGGCCTGTGACGATGGCAGGACGACGCTGGAGCGAGGTGGCACGGCCCTTTCGCCCGAGCTCCTTCCGGACAGATTGACAACCAAGGGATCCATACCAAAGAACACTCACATTTGGGTTTGGTTGGGCAACTCTGACAGGTTTGCCATGAGGGAAGCGTAGTCTTCGGCCGCGAAGAAGCAAGCCTGTGTGCTGATGATGGACGTGGGACTGTCGTAGCCCAGACGGCACCCCTCGAGCTTGGCACTCGTGTTCTTGATTTTGGTGACTGTGTTGCGAAAGGAGCTCCACGCCAACCTGGGCTGCGGTGCGAGGAGATCTCGGATACGCATCCCCAAGTTGACCCGAGGCACGTCGATATTTGTTCCGTCTGTGGCGAACTGGATGTTGAGTAAGGTCAGGAAGTTCTCGGCGCTAAACGCAGTGCTGATGTTGTTGGCACCAAAGCGCGCGCCATAGTGGAACAGAAGGCATGACAGCATGTGTGCATACACCACAGCGAGGTGGTCAAGTGAGATGGGACTCGAAGTACTGTCGAGGACCAGGCGGTGAACACTCGGCCGCAATTTCTTCCTCTTGTCGGCGCATCGAGCTCGTCGATGATCTCGAGAATGGTGTCCAGATGTTGGTAGACCGCGGCGACCTTGGGAGTGTCTCGAATCGTCAGCGGGTGATCGCCTTGGTGAAGAATTGCTCCATGAACTCGATCCCGACGAGGCGACCGACGGTGATCTTGAACATGTGCCAATAGCTGCTGGCCACCTGCTTGAACGCAAAATCCGGGGTCCCGCGGGTGGTACACAGGCGAGGCAGCTCGTGCGTCTCAATGGTTGCGGCGTCTGCTGTTGTACCAAGAGCCGAGCAGATCGCGACAATGGACTCGACCAGATTGGGCGCGCGGACTGAACTCGCGCAGTACATGCGCAGCGTGTGCAAAATGCAGAGGGCCAACAGCGTCCCTTCATCAAGCATTTCATCGACTGCTAGGGCTTCCATCGGGATGTCTTCTCCAAGCACTGCAGCATGACCATTCGTTGCGTCCGAGGCGATTAGCCCTTCGGCAATGACCTGTTCAGCAGAAGTCCCGTGCAAGCCGAAGCCGTCTTGGTCCATCGGGGTAGGCTCGGCGTGCCCGTTGTTCGCATTCATGGCTGCCATCTTAGCTGAGCACGCACTTGTCGTCGTCGTCACTTTTTTTTTCGTTCTGTGAGCAGCCCGCTGATTCCTCGCACCAAGCCTTTGATTATGTGCGCTGGATCAAGCTCTTGGTTACGTATGCTGGGTCAACAGAACGCCCTTCGTCTTGCTCAAGATGCCTCCGCCTTGTCTTGGGATCTCTGTCGAAAGCCGCATATGTATTCCAGATTCGCGTTGAACAGTCTTGCCGGGTGGTATGCTGGGTCATTCTGGGTGCGTGCGCTAGGACGTCACAAGAGCTGCCGCATGGGCCGCTGCACCAAGAACTAAACCACACCCAACGAGGCCGTCTGTGCGCCGCGTTGATGCTCTCTGGCACCAGATCGGGCATCAGGCATGCACGTGGGCACTCGGTGTCGCCCACTAGCCGGCGACGAACCGCCGCACTGCGCGCTATGGCTGCCACCTCGACCTTGACCTGCCGCACCACCACTGACCCAATCCGCGGTGTGGACATCTTTCTTACACGGCTTGCGACGCGGCCCAACCATGCTTATCACATTAAATGGTCTTAATAATTTAGAATAACTGCGTGCTAAGTAGCTCGACCAGCAAGCTTGTCAAGTCGAGGGATTGGACACATGAGCTCCTCAAGACGAGACGACGCAACGGCGGCGCGGGCCACACTGCCGGGCCGCCCCAAGCCCCACGGCCGCCCTGGCGCTGCGAGGTTGGCTGTGCAGGTAGTGCTGAGCTCCCGCCAGCTCCCGCTCAACAAGCTGGGCCGCGCGGCGGTGACGGTGAAGGGAGCGATGATGAAATGGTGATGATGATGATATGATGATCCGCCCAGTGCGAAGGCCGAACACGGTGCGCGTGCCGAGACGGGTTTTTCGCGAGGAAACTGGAAGCTGTCGGCGTGGGCGTCGGTCGCCTGACACATGGGGTCTTCTCCTGCGACCTTCTCCACGGAAGGCAATGTGGACACCACCTACACCTGGAAGGGGCGTATTGCGGCGCGGCGGTGCACAACGTTGCGCTGTCGTCTGCGCAAGTTACGGCGGCTTTTAACGGTTATCTGGCCAACTCCGCGCCGGTGGCCGTGAAGAAGGATAATGAACACCAGGTTTGGGGCGTTGAGGACGAGGTTGCGGAGATCGACCCGCGGCCTGCGGTTTACGACTTTGACGTGGAGCAGGGGAAGGACACGATCCGTTACCTTTTCGTTCGGTGCTGCGGGACGCGAGGGGTTTGGCGGGGAGATCGCCGTGAACGGGACGGCGCTCAACCTGACCGAGTCGATCGGGTTTGACTTTACGGACTCGAACGTGACGTACCGGCCGACGGTGGAGAACGCGTACGAGGATGCGGCGATCAAGTTTGACGTGGCCGTGTGGACGGGTCGGCGCGCAGTCGCCGGACGCGACGGTGCAGATCGCGATCGAGATGCGCAACGACGCGCCGGTGACGTTGGGCGAACTCGCGGACAAGTCGGTGGCGCAGACGTCGTCGGTGCGGGTGCCGTTTGGCGCGGAAGATGTCGACTGCCGGGTGACGACAACGGTGGACGGCGAGCCGACGGGGCCGAACGGGACGTGGACCACGGGGTCGTCGTGCGCCGACTTTGGCGCGGAGACGACGTTTACGATCGACTCTGCGGACGGCCAGATGAAGCTTGGCGAGTTTTTACGAGGCGGAGTGCTCGTCGTCGGGCTCGTGCCGGTGCAACGGCCTGCCGGACAAGTCGCAGGCGCTTACGCTGCCGTTTACCAAGACGGTGACGGGGCGCGGGGTAAAGCCCCTGGAGATGTGCTTCCAAGGGTGCTTTACGGAGCTGGATGCGGATGGCAACGACGACCCCGACAACTCGCGCAAGCCGTGCCCGGCGGGCGTCAAGCAGCGGCCGGACGGGTTGCTCGGGGACGAGACGTTCTCGTTCGTGGTGCGGGACGAGGCGGGCCTCGAGTCGCCGGCGAGGAACTGGACCGTGACGGTCAAAGGCGTGCTGGTGAGCGCGCAGGAACCGCTGCCGCAGGCCGCTCTGGACGAGAACAGCGCCGACCGCAGAAGATCGTGCTCAAGTCGGTAAACTTTCGCTGCGAGAAGAAGGACGGGACGCCGCGCGAGTCCCCGCCCGATTCATGCAAGGACGCGGAAAGCATTGCCAAGACGTACGTGCTGCGCGAGGTGCCCGACCCGGCGCAGGGCGCGTTTTACCTGACGCAGGCGGGCGGCGAGCCGCTGGTGATCCCGCCGACGGACGTGGGTGGCGCGCCGGGCCTTGAGATCGAATCGGACACGATCTACTTTGAGCAGGCCGAGGGCTTTCACAACCGCGAGAGCTACCCGATCTGCGACACGTCGAGTTCGGCGACCTTTTCACAGTGCCCCAACCGCGACAACGGCGTCGAGTACGCCATCAACTGCCGCGCGCCGGAAAACATGGTCGACACGTGCAAGAACAAGGACAAGCCGACGGCAAAGTACCAGCAATTTACCGTCGTGGACCTCAAGGGCGACGTGCTGGGCGGCTGCAACGTCACGGACACCAACGAGGGCTGCCCCGTGAACGTGGTCTACTCCGTAAAGGTGGGCAGCCTCTTCTCGCCGTCCGAGCCGGGCGTGGCCGTGTGGGTCACCAACCAGCACACCAAGGGGCACCAGTTTGTGGACGCGGACAAGGAGATGGTCTTTCGGGACGTCAAGAAGAACGAGGCGGTCCTCATCAAGCAGGACGACACGTACGTGCAGATCGACCCCATGGGCGAGATGGACGTGCGCGTGCTCGAGCTCGCGTGACGGCCGAGTCCAACAGCGCCACGCTCAGCCTGCGCCTCGAGGACTGGGTGCCGCCGCCGTCCACCATCTACTACAACGCAAAGTCCTCCGACAAGGCCGACTACACGCTAAAGTTTTTCGGCACCGTCTCGGCGCTCAACGATGTCCTCAAGCGCATCGAGTTTCGCACCACCAACTACGTCAAGGAGATCGTCGTCCAGTACAAGCTCCAGGACACGCGTACGGGCTTCGCCGACCCCAACCGCTTCGAGAGTACCAAGGCAGTGAAGTTTCTCGTCGTTGAGGACGTGCAGATCGTCGACGACGGCGTCGAGCTCCTCACCGTCGGCATCTGGTCTAGTGTCGCGGCCGGCTCGCTCCTCATCCTCGGCGCCTGCTACTGCTGCATCATGTGCCTCTTCCGCCGCGCCCTCGCCGGCGAGCGCGCCGCCGTGTGGTTTGTGCGCAACGTGCTCTTCACCCACATCGACCCGCACGACGAGCACGCGCTCGACCGCGACCCGGGCGTCCTGGACGCCGCCGACAGCTTTGAGGCGGCCATCAAGAGCGACCGCCAGCGTATGGAGCGCGTGCGCTGCTGCGCGCACCTGCTGTCGTGCCTCTGCCCGTGCCTCTGCAAGCTCGACCCCAACCGCAACGAGGACCTGCCCAGCGAGGAGGACATGACCAAGGCGGCGCTGCACAAGATCCAGGACAAGATCGCCGCGCAGCACATGCCGCCGCTCGCCGACATGAAGCGTTCCGTGCGCCTCGAGGTCGCCGAGGACGAGATCTTTGACTGGGAGGTGCACGAGACCATCGACGAGCGCACCGGCGAGCCGCGCAAGTTTTACTACAACCCCAAGACGGACGTCTCCTCGTGGGAAAAGCCCACGGTCAAGGTGCGCGCCACCGGCACCGCCCAGCGCAGCAAGCTCCGCGGCGCCAACAACAACAACAACAAGAAAAAGGGCGGCCAGAGCCGCCGCCGCGACTCGCCCTCCATCTAACAAGCACACAAGCAAGCAAGCAATTGTTGTCCTTTCGTTCATCGTGTCATGTCACTGTCTGTCTGTCAGCGGGCCACGGCGTGGCGCGGCGCACGCTGCACCGTCATGCTTCTGCTGCTTGTTTCTTTTTCTTTTTCCTTTTTTCTGGCCCTGGCCCTGGTGGGGCCTTGGCACCCTGTCAATGAAACGCCGCGCGCCTCCTCCTGTCCCGTTGAAGCGCTGCGCCATGTCTCTCCCGCCCCGCGCGCCACAGCTCTCCGCCTGCGCACGCGGCCTGCACGAAACGAAAGGAAAGGAAAGCAGGCGCGGACAGTGCAAGCGAGGGAGCGCGGATGGCCATGCCGGAGGGCAAGCGCGCGATGCAAGAGAGGAACACCGAGAGGACGGCGGCGGCGGCGACGACGACGAGGACGACGACGAGGAGGACGACGACGTGGGCGCACGTACCCGACGGCCCGCGCCAGCTTCTTGTGGACATGGCAGGCACTTGGAGCCTCAGCCGAGAAGAGGCCTTGGAGCTGCGAAAAGTACTGCCAGAGGCACGGATCAAGGCTGTCGGCAGGTTAAATCTGGCTGACCAACTTGGCCTCTGCCTGGACGCGTCTGAGGCCGAGGTCTTTGAGGCGCTTGCCACCCAACGTGCTTATGACGCCATTTCGTTGAACAGGGAAGCTGAGCTCCGCCTGTTCGCTGCGGCCCTGGAACGGCCTGGTGCGGCTTGGCGTAGAGTGAGGGTCTCCTTGTTTGACCGGGACGAGGATGAGGACGACGAAATTTGCGGTGACATCGCCTCACTGTTGTCCAGCATGAACAAGTCGAGTGTGACAGAGCTGAGTCTGGACATCCCAGAGTTCGATGATGCCGTCAATGCGGCTCTATTCTCCTTCATCAAAGTGCAGCGAGGCCTGCAAGAACTCGACTTCCGCTTAAGAGGTGGTGGAATGGGCCGCGTCACGGATGCGCGTACTGCGCGTGCTGCGCATTTTGCTGCTGCTTTGCGTGACAAGGTCTCGCTTCGCGTTTTGAACATTGATGGCGTCGGGCCGGCACATGCCTCGACCATCCTTAATGCACTGGACACGCTTGCCCTTCGCGTGCTCGGCCTCAGAGCCAACTTAGGAGACATCATCGGCGACCAGACTGGCAAAGCGCTGCAGAGGATGAGGACGCTCCGAGAGCTGGACCTAAGGTGTTGCAGTCTTGGATCGGCATCGGCAACGACCTTGGGCGAGCTGATCCAGACCTCGTCTCTGTCCAAGCTTGAGCTCAGCAGCAACGCTCTTGGCGACGCGGGCGGAGTTCAACTGGCCACGGGTCTTCGGAACAGCAAGCTCAGGGTCCTGTCTGCAGAGTCGTGCGGTTTCGGCAGGGAGACTGCGGCGGCTCTCGGCGAGGCACTAGGTAGCTCCGTCTTGCGAAGCCTCGACCTGACAGCGAACTTTGAGATCGGCGACGAAGGAGGCGCACTGATCGCATCCGGCGCTCAACGCTGCAAAACACTGCAGCATCTCAACCTCTGGGACTGCGAGCTTGGCGACTTGGCTGCGTCCGCGATAGGCACGGCGCTTGAGTGTATGCAGCTTCGATCGCTCAACCTTGGCGACAACCAAAACATCGGCGACGTCGGCGGCGCCAAGATCGCTGCAGGCCTATCGCACTGCGCGACTATGCGGTCGCTAAACCTGCATCACAGCATGGTCGGAGTGGCAACGGCCGCTGCTCTCGGCGATGCTCTGCGATGGCCCGGCTCGGCCCTGGAGGAAGTAAAACTTAGCTGTAACCCTGACGTCGGGGACAAGGGGAAGGAGCACCTCGACGAAGGCCAACGGCACGGCCGGAAGCTGCGGGAGTTGGACCTTGGCAACTGCAACCTGACGGGGCAAAGTCAGAGTCGGATCGCAGTCAGCAAAGCGAAGAGAATTCGGAGAATGCGGGCACTCGGTTTACATCGTTAGGGCTTTAGGCCGAATTCGAGCTTATTACAGAACGCACCTGCGGCCGCTGCCATCTTTGAGATGCCATCATCCAGCGCGCTCTGTTCGGCTCTTCTGGATTTTTTGGCTGCATGCCAATTCTTGCACGCATTCAAGAGCTCCTCGACCTTCTTGTGCTCGACCTTCCCGTACACTAATTTCTTCTCGTCCTCGGTCGGACCCTTGTAAACTGTCTGTGTGCCGAGGTTGCTCACGGCCTGATTCCACTTGCCCCAGGCCCAGACCCAGTTGGCGTACGTGTTGACGACATCCTCCATCCCATGGTCAAGCGAGTGCTCGTCAAAGATGTGCTCGACGTTGTACTGGTCCGCACCGTGGGGGCGTTCAGCTGCGGTTCTGCACAATGATCACCTTGCAGCTTTGGGTATCGGACGACCCTGTGCCGCACTCTGGCTGCCTCGGCGTGTAGGCATTCGAATACTTGGTCAGGTCCAGGTACTTTTCGTCGCATCGGTAGCCTTCGAGTCCCCCAGCAGCAGGGGTCTCCGTACGCAGTCTAGAGTAGTGGCTTGGGCTGACCCTTCTTGTTGATGCCCATGAAGCACCGCGGGCCCTTGCTCTCGTGCCATCCTCGTCGGTCAGCTTGTAGCTGAGCTTGAGATACTTGGTCTGTTCTGTCACCGGTGACACGACAAGGTTCGTGAGACCGCGAAGAGAGGACTGCCGTCGTCCCTGCTGGACGGGAAAACGTCGCTCTGCACGACCATGAACGGGACCGCTGGAGAGAAGAACACCGCGGGCTTGTCCGTGCCGAGCGCGTTGTCGCGCTCCTCTTTCTTTCGCCTCAGTCGCCTTTGGCTGTGCTCCTTAGCCTCCTTCTCCTTGTCCGTCATACTTTCGGTCTCGGCGTTCCGCACAAGTATGTTGAAGACACCATCCATGAGCACGTCCTTCATCTGCACAAGGGCCGGGTTGCGGGCCAGTGCCCTGGCCGGCGCATTGTGTAGTCGTCGTCGCTCCCTAGTGTCACCTGAGGTCGCCGGGCTCGATTCCGAGGGCGGCGTTGGCGAACTCGTCGCTGAAGAGGGCGCAGCCGGGCATGGCGTCGGGCATCATGACCTGCAGGCCGTCGAGCACGTTTTCGAGCAGACCTCCCGCGGCTTGCGGAGCCTATGCGTCGCAGAGCGCGTCGAGGTTGTCCAGTAGCGGATCGAGAAAGGCGAGGTTGACGTCAAAGTCAAAGGTACCTCCTCTGGGATGAGGCCCTCTGAAGCGGGCGAAAGAGCTTCTCCACGAGCCCCAAGACGACCTCGAGGACCTGCCGCACGGATGGGCCCGAGGCAGATGGGCTGTTCATGGCCTTCTTTTGGACTGTTCCGCCGCCCCCCCCCCCCGGTGCAGCGCCGCGCCGGTGGCCTCGAACCGATTCTGATTCACTGGTGTTGACCCACAGAACAGAAGCGCGGCCCTGCTGCGACGCGCCCTGGAGCTAGCTAGCGACCCTACGGGGGTAGCACGAGGTTTGCTGGTAACAACGGCGGTGCACCTGGCAGCAGCGGTCGATTGCGGCGCTGCTCGTCAATGTTGAGGTCCGCCGAGCTCGCCTTGTTGCCGAGAAAGACGGTTGCGTGCGTGCAGATCTCAAAGTCGATGGCGGCGCACTCAACGCCGGTGCAGGGGCCATCGTACATGATGGCGCCCGCCTTTTCGTATGTCTTGACCGAACGCTGCCGGTCATGCGCCACGAACAGCGGCGCCTTCGCCAGGTCGCCAGAGACCAGTTTGCGCAACCGCGCCATGGCCATTTCGTACGTTGGGAAACACAGCTCCTTGCTCTCAGACCATTGCTCGCAGTTCCCGTCCAGCCAGCGCAGGTGGATGGCGTTAAAGGCACGGCCCTCAAGCGACGGCGCAAGAAATCGTCCGCCTTGGCCTGGATGTGCTCGCGTAGGTACAGGCTGCCGAAGAAACTGCTGTAGGCCTCGCTCGAGGGCCGGCCCAGCATGTAAAACGCGTCCCATCCCGACACCACGAGCGCCCGCCCGGCCTGCTCGCGGCTGGCCTGCTCGATCTTGTCCAGGCGATCTTCGAGCCGCTCGGGCGACGCGACGCCGTTTAGGTTGACCGATACCTCGCGCTTGCTCAGAAGCTCGCGCGGCCCGCACAGCGCCTCGCTGAACGGAACCATGGCGCGAAGGGCACGTCAGGATGCGCTAGGTCGCCAAGGCGCTCGACGTCGTAAAACTTGTCCACGGCGGGGTCTGCAACGAGCGTACGGCCCAGGCGCTGCGCTAAATCGAGCAGCACATTCTCCTGGATTAGGTAGTTGTTCAGCTGCCCTGCCGTGCCCACCGAGCACAGCACGCCCCGCGTCGACAGCGGTCCCGCGCGCCCCAAAAGCCGTGCGTGTGCCGCGCAGCGCAGCCTCCTCGTCGTCCGACAGCATCATCACCTCGCCGGCCACGGGGCCGCTCTTGGCGCCACTGCGCAGCGCCACAGAGAGCAAGAGCAGCGCCAGCAGCGCCAGCAGCGCGACTGCGCCGCGCGTGAGGCCAGCGAGCGGCCCCTGCGCGCCGCGAGTCGCCCCGTTGCCGCGCAGCGCCCGTGCCGTCGCCATCGGTCCGCGCAACGCAAAGGATGACAGACAAGCGCGATTGCTCTTGATTGAGCCGAGCTCGGCCTCGAGGCCGCGGACTGGCGCCGGCGCAGCGTGCTGCTCGGCTAGCTCTAGAGAGGATACCCGGCGCCGCTGTCCTCTCTGACCTCCAAGATGGTCACGACAAGGCCAGCGGCGAGGAGGAGGAGGGTGAGCGCCAGCGCAGGGGTCTACTTGCGGGCTTGATACGCGCTGTCGCCGTCCGCTGCCGCCGCCATTCCCGACAGCTTGTGCTTGTGACAAGCTCCAGCTAGCTCGAGCTGGAGATGCGTATTTCCAGGAAGGCGGCCGCGTCAAACGTGTACATGTGGGTTGCCCAGCGGCGCGGCACGACCACGGGCGGGGGCGAGGACCCGTCCGCAAGCTTGTGGTGGCGCTGGGGAATTTCGCAAAAGTCGGTGGCGCCCCCAAGCGCATCCTGGCTTGGTTCGGGCGCGACCCGTTGGCCAAGCGTGCCGTCTGCGGCGACCCACAAGTCTTGCTTGGGCGGGTCGACCGAAGCTAGGCTGCCATCTATCGCGGCAAGGATCACGCGCGGCGTACGGTTGGCTTCCATACCGCTTACGAGGGGCCGCAGCAGGTCCCGAAGGATGGCCATCGACTCCGCCCCGCGAAAGGCGGGCTTGAGCTGGGCCAGCTTTCGGTTCATCTGCCAAAAGTAGTTTTCGCCGTCCACGCACAGCCCCGTGATTAGCAGCTCAAACCGGCACGGCCGCGGCGCCTGGCGCCGCACAAGCTTGCCGAGCAGCTCGAGCATGCGGCGGTCGCGCGCGTCCTCGAGCCCGCCCGCAACGTCGCCGCCAGAGTCCACGCCAATGACCACATCCCAGCCCTCGGCCGGCGTCACGGCCGCATACATGCACTCTACGACGGCCGCGTCCTCGACAGCCGCACTGCGCGGCACCTCAAACACGAGCGGGCTCACCAGCTCGCGCTCAGCGCCGTCCACACCCACAAACCGCTCGGTACGGTGCGGCATGGCCTCCATGGGCGCGTTGGTTCCCACCCAGTGCGGCGTACCGTCCGCACCGCGCCGGTTGAGCTCCTCCCAGTCGTGCTGCTTCTCCGGCACGCCATACACGGCGCCATTCGGTCCCCATTTGGCGGCCCCGTACACCATTGCACTTCCCCGCCGCCAGCGCGCTCCAGGTGCAGCTGCGCTACGGCGAGCGCCGTCTGTGCGTCGGCGCCGCCGCCCAGGCCGACCACGAGCACGCGCGCTGGCGCCATCGCCGCCGTACGCGCCCGCCCGACCCCTCGGAGATCGTCCGCGTGCAAAACGACAAGTGCAGCTAGTCGAGGCGCGACATGGAGACGCCGCCAGACGCCGCGGTGGCCGTCGCAGCGCCCGCGAACGCGGCCCCCGCGGACGCGGCCCCGCAGACGCAGCCCCCGCAGACGCGCCCCCGCGCCACGCAGGTCCAAGCGCAAGCTGCCCGGGCGGTATCTCAGGTTCCAGGATGAGGACCTCAGCCAGCGCGCCGTCCGCGCGCGGCACGAGGGCGGCCTCTGCCTGTGCGACGAGGCCAAAGTCATGCTCGAGGTGGCCGACCAGACGCTGATCAACGCGCTGGCCTCGCCGCGGCGGCGCGCGGCCAAGATCGTGCAAAAGGGCGCCCGCTGCCGCCTGCGCTGGAAGACCGTGTGGAAGCCGGCCAGCAAGGCGCTCTTGGAGAGGCCCCCGCTGCGCGAGCTGCGCCGTCTGCTCATGCCGCGCAGCAAAGAGTTTTACGCGGTCATCGTGCAGGGCCAGCGCCGCCGCAGCGTGCTGCGCAAGGCCGAGCACCTCTACTACATCACGGAGGAGGTCAAGGTGGAGAGCGCGCGCCGCATCCCGCCGCCCCCAAAGGCGGAGGACAAGAGCGATAACGCCGGGGCCGACGACGGGGACGCCGCGACCTCGGACGAGGACGAGGACGCAGGCGAGGAGCGGGACTGCGAGTTTGCCGTGGGCCCGTTGCTGCAAAACAGCACCTTTGAGCTGTCCGGCGTGCTGAGCTTTACCATGCCGCTGACGCTCGAGCCAGGGACGTACTGCCTCGAGCTTGGCAGCCCCGTGCTCAACGTATGTTGCACGACGCCGCCCTTTAGCGTGATCGAGGCCTTTGGCGAAATCGACAACACAAAGGTGGGCCCCTGGTGCCTGTGCGGGTGCGTGCGCGCGGGCGATGACGACGTGCGCGAGCTGCGCAACGTGGACTGGGTCAGCTGCACGACCTGCCACTCGTGGCACCACTTTCACTGCTACGAGCGCGGCGAGACGAATGCCGCAACCTCGAGCCCAAGCGTGTTCAACGAGGTGGAGCTGCGCCTTCTAGGCCACGAGGCGGACACGCCGCTGCCCTCGGGCGACGAGCTTTACCTGCTGGTGGTGCTTTGACTTTGCCATGCACTTGGACGAGCTCGAGGACGAGTTGCGTCACGGCCCGCTCAGCGCGCGGCTCTACAAGCTCGCGCCGCGGCCCCCGGCCAGCAAGCAGGAGCGGCTCATGTGGCTGCTGGGCCGCATGGAGGTGGAGCGCATCGAGCGCGTCAAGGGCATGATCGAAAAGTCCTCGGGCGGCTACTTTCGCAAAAAGCAAGACAAGCACGGCAACGCCATCGTCAAGCGCGCCTACCGCACCCCAAACCACGCCGTGTGCTTTCTGGAAAAGCTTGTACAGCTCCTGCACCGCGGCGGGCCCGAGGCCCTCGTGGCCTTTGCGCACGGCCGCCGCCAGAGCGACGCCGTGCGCGATCGCCCACCCCCGCCGCCCCCGGCCTGCCTCGACCTTGGCGCCGGCGCCGGCGCGCTCACCAACGTGCTACCGCCAAACTCGGTCGCCATCGAGATCGAGGAGCCCCGCTACTTGGACGGCCTGGCCGACGTGCCAGACTGCTCCTGGGTAAACGCGGACGCGCTCAACAGCGACATCTACCACGGCTTTTGGAACCGCTACGACCTGGTCGTCTCAAACCCCGACTTTGAGGTCGCGCTCATCTTTCTCTGCATCGCGCACCACGCCCTGCGCCTCGACAACCCGGACGCGCGCATGATCTTTTTGCTCCCCAGCGACTTTTTCGAGGCCAGCGCCATGCGCAGCCGTGTCTTCAAGCTCCTACCCCTATCGGTCGAGCTCGAGTTCAAGCTGGGCCACCTCGACTTTTTGCAGCACACCAGCGACGTGTCCTCCACCAAGCGCTCGGTGGACTCCTTCTTCGTCTTCAAGCACGACCCGTCGCGCTCTTCAAAGTTTGCGCACACGCTCGTAAACGCGCGCCTCGCGGGCATGCTCTGACTAGTTCCGTGCTTCTGACACCTCAAGCGCCAGAGGCGCAACAACGACAGGAAGGATGTCGGCCATCGCCACAAGCTGTGACATGTGAGCCACGGAGAACAACAACAACGACAACAAAAACGAGCTACCTATTACAACTCCTCGCCCTTGCGCTCCCACTGCATCTGGCCAGTGCAAGGGCCCCAGACGTCTGCGCGCCACAGCGCGCGCGTCTTGGCGCACACCGCTCGCCGCTGCGCCTTGGTGAAAGGGTTAAACCGCTCGGCGTGCGAGCGGTGGAACGAGCCTTGCTGGTCCTTGGTCACGCACATGAGTGCATCGGGCGTGCTGGGCAGCGCCGTGCGCCCGCCAAGCTGCGACCGCACGCCGTCAAATAGCACGGCGGCCTCGCTCGCAAAGTCTGTCCGGAATCGCTCGAAAAACGTGAGCAGCACCCACCGCTGCCGCCGATCGCGAAACTCGCGCGACGACACGGGCGAGGTCAGGTAAAAGCTTGTGTGCTCCACCCAGCCCTCCGTCGCGCGTGTCACAAAGTCTTCCCATTTCGGACCCTCGAATGCCTCGCGCGGCGCCACGCCCGTGTGGCTCAGGTTGGTCTGCTGCCGGTTCCACTCGGCAACCATGGCGTCAAACGGATTGCGCACGACCAGCAGCGCGCCCGAGGCCGCGGCGAGGTCGCCCGTCTGGCTAGCGGGGCGCAGCTTGCCCGTCTTTTTGTTCTGCCAGCTTCTTGCAGGGAAAATGCGACTTGATGGCCACCACGCTGTCGTCCGCGACCGTCTCGCCCGGAAACTTGTCCACCAGCGTCTTGTCGCCGTACATCGACCCGGGTATAGCCGCGTGCCCTCCTGCAGCACATGCCGCATCCACGTGTTGCCCGACCCCGGAAACGATGCCAGGGTCAGCATCTTGCCCAGCCCCGGCCTGGCAAACCGCAGTTCGCTAAAGCACACTTCGGGGATCACCTCAAGCTGCACTTCCGCCTCGGAACCCTCCTCTTGTGGCTGCTCCTCCGGCTCCTGCTCCGGCTCAGCGGGCAGCGTGGTGGCGACCGTCGAAATCTCCACCACAATCTCGGTCCGCTGGCCAAGCATCGCGTGCATCCAGCCGCGAAAAACCACCACGTACGTCAGCAGCGCGCCGATGCACAGCATGCGCCATGCCAACGCCGAGCCGCGGCCCTGGACCTGCTGCTGCTGCTGCTGCTGCTGCTGGTGCCACATCCGTCGTGGTCGACTCTTCGGGCGGCGTCCCACGCATTTCCAGGCTCCTTGATGGACTCGAGCGTGGGTGGAAAGATCTGTGAGGTGAGCCGCGCGACGCTGGCGGCGCGATGACCAAGAAGAAGGAGGTGTACACGTACCAGGCGCCATGGACCGTGTACGGCATGGGCTGGAGCGAGCGCAAGGACGACAAGCACCAGTTCAGATTCGCGGCGGGTAGCTTCCGGGAAGAGTACAACAACAAGGTGGACATCATCCAATACTCGGAGGAAAAGGACGAGTTCGTGCGCACGGGCGGCTTTGACCACCCGTACCCGACGACAAAGATTGGCTGGATTCCCGACCCAGAGGGCAACAAGAACGACCTGCTAGCCACCACGGGCGACTACCTCCGCATCTGGGAAGTCAAGCCCGGGGACCGGCCGGACAAGTGCACGGTCAACCGCATGTTTGTGCTGCACAACATCAAGAACAACGAATACTGCGCGCCGCTCACCTCGCTCGACTGGAATCAGGTCGACGTCAACATTATCGGCACCAGCAGCATCGACACGACGTGTACCATATTTGACCTCGAGACGCAACAGACGCGCGCGCAGTTGATCGCGCATGACGCCGAGGTCTTTGACATGGCTTTCGCAAGCCACCAAAAGGCCGTCTTTGCGTCTGCCGGGGCGGACGGCTCGGTGCGAATGTTTGACTTGCGCCAGCTCGAGCGCTCCAACATTATTTACGATGGCGCCGGGTCGGACGCGCAGAGCAAACAGGCCATCTTGCGGATTGCTTGGAACAAGCAGGACACGCACTTTCTCGCCCTCGTCAGCAAGGACAGCCCCAAGACGGTCATCCTGGACCAGCGCATCCCGCTAAAGCCATACGCCGAGCTAAACGGCCACCTTGGCGCCGTCAACGCGGTCGCGTGGGCGCCCCAGTCGGCCTTTCACGTGTGTTCAGTCGCGGAGGATAGCCAGGCGCTCATCTGGGAGTTGCCCACCGTGTCGCGTTCCCCCGAGGAGCCCATTCTGGCCTACAAGGCGGATGCCTGCATCAACCAGTTGCAGTGGTCCTCCGCAAGCCCCGACTGGGTGGGGATCGCCTTTGACAACAAGGTGCAGGTGCTGCGCGTCTAGCTAGAGAGCTATACAAAACAAAAAAACAATTGCCACGGCTACCTCTACTCGGCTTTCAGGTCGTCACGGGCCACTTCAAGCGCAGGCTCCACCGCACCGTTGCGGCCATCATCGTCATTGGCAAAATGAAGAACGCCTTGGCCGCCGCCTTGGCCTATCGAATCAATGGCATCGCCGTCCTCCGCTTTGGACCTCCTCGGACAACGAGGTCATCATGGCGCTAGGCGACGCGGACGCCCGCCGTCCCTCCTCCGCCCCAAAAGGTCTTGGTCAGCGCCACGTACTCGAGCATGGGTGTGCGCGTCGTCGAGGAGCGCAAGTGCAAAAAGGTCCCTGCGCGCCCAAGGTCAGCGCCTTGCACACCGCCCTACTCGGCGGCGCGCCGGAACCTCGTCTCGGTGTCTCAACTTCATCTCTCTCTCTCTCTCTCTCTCTCAAGTGCCACTTTCGTTGTTTCATTGTGTGTTGCCAGCGCGAGCTCTCTCACTCTGGTGCTGCCGGGGCTGTACATGCTGCGCCGAGCGACTTAGCGCGACTTGGCCGGGCTCTTCTTTTTGGTGGGCGTCTTCTTTTTGGTGGGCGTCGTCTTCTTCTTGGTCGGCGTCGTCTTCTTCTTGGTCGGGCTCTTGGGCTTGCTCGTTGTGGCAGCCTTCTTGGCCTTGGGCTTGCCCGCTGCAGCAGCAGAGGTGGGGGCCTTCTTCTTGGCCGGCACCGGAAGCTTCTTCTTCGCGCTCGCCGACACCTTAAAATGCCCGCCCATCTTGAGCAGCGTGCCGTCCGCGGCGCCCTTCTTGAGCGCAGCCAGCAGCACGTGGTTCTTGGCCGGATCCACGTCCAGGATCTTCTTGAGCGCCGGCAGCGTCAGACCCTTGCGCTCGCCACTCGAGGCAATCGCGTCCACGATCTTCTCAAGCATCGTCTTCTTGACCGGGACGGCCTTCGTCTTCTTCTTGGCAGCGGCGCTGCTGGCAGCGGCGCTGGGGGCCTTCTTCTTCGTCGGCACGGCCTTCTTCTTGCCAGAGGCCGGCTTGGCGCTGGTGGCCCGCTTGGCCTCGGCCGAGGCCTTGTAGTGGCCTCCGTTTTTGATCAGCGTCTTGTCCTCGACACCCTTTTTGAGTGCCGCGAGGAGCACGTGCTGCAGCACCATCCAACCGTTAGCCAAACGCACTCTTCCTCGCCCTTGCAGGTGCACGCACGCACGCCTGCTGCCCAGCCTACTTTCTTCGACGGCTCCACCTCGAGGATCTTTTTCAGCCCCGGGATCGTCAGGCCCTTGCGCTCGCCGCTCCCGGCGATCTCCTTCACGATCTTGTCCAGCATCGTCATCGTCCCGCGCCTCTTGCTCTATCCCTGCTGCGCGGCCCCGGGTCAGCAAAACGCCTACTCCAGCCGCCGCCCCTTCCCTCCCCTACTGCCCGGCCCCCGCCCGCTGCCGGCCCGACCGCCGCCCCCAAGCGCGCGCGGGGGCAGTCAGCCCTCCGCCGCCGTGATGACGGACCGTGCATTCCGCGGCGCACCACGGCGCGCAGCGGCCTGCTGTGCGCCCGGGATTGCGGCGCCGCTTCCGCGGGGACTCGGGGCGGCCGTGACGCCCGCCGCGCGCCTCCGCGGCGCCCTCCTGCGCTGCGCCTACCTGTCGTGAGCGTTGCGCCGCTTTTTCCTCTCGTTCTGGCTCTGCCGTGCAGATTTTGCCCTTTCTTCGCGTGGGTGGTGGGGGGAAAAAACGACATATCGACCAGGCGGCGGCCATCGAGCGGCCGCTTGATCGATGATGCCCACGGTCAACACGGCCATGGCCTTCCTCTCCTCTTGCCGGCATCGTCAAGATCAAGATCAGGATCAGTCAACGTCTCAGCCTCTTGGCCTTGCCCGAGAAGCGGGAAAGTCCCCCACCCCCCGTAGACCACGACGACGACGACGAGGACGAGCAGCACAAAGAAAAGCCTTGGTGTGCTTACTTGCTGGAGAGCACCGTGGTGATAAAGATCTCGCGAAAGAGGTTGGGCAGGTCGGCCGTGTCAAAGACCACGTGGCCGCGCCCCGGGGGTAACTCGCGCTTGATGCTCGGCCTCCTCGCCAAGCGACGCGATAAAGATCGCGCACGCAAAGACGTCCGGGTTGGCAATAAGGCGGCGCCCAAGCTCGCTTGGCGGGATGCCGTACCGACGCAGGTTGGCGTCCGACACCACAAATACAAAGCCCTCGTCCGCGTCCTCCTCGGCAACGTTAGCCACCGCCGCCTCGGTCGCCTCCAACGTCATGTCACCGCTGTAGCAAAACTGACTGTGCGCGATCATGTGCTCGCACACCTGGAGGCGCTCCTTTCGCGTGCGTGGCGGCTTGCCATAGTCGACCAAGACAATCTCCTCGCTCTCGCCGCTGTGGCCCACAATGCTATACTCGAGCCGAGACTCGAATCCATCAAGCGCCTCCATCACCATCACCACCAGCTCGCACTCGCGCTCCAGCCGCCCGTCCTGACCATTGAACCGGTACATCGACCCGCTGCAGTCCACCACAAAGCGCATCCGCTTCGGCTTGTCCGCCTGCGACTGGGGCGCGCGCTCCTCAACCCCGCGGCGCTTGTAAATCAGCTTCTCGCCTGTCGCACCGTCCACCAACTTGGCGTCATCCAGGTCCCCAAACGCCTGGTTCTTGAGCCACGTCCGCTCCTGTTGCGCGACTCTAGGCTCTCCAGCACCACGCGGAGCTGCGCGATCTGCGGCTCCACGCGAGTCAGAAACTGTACGTACTTTTCATGCTCGTCCTCGCTCATCTCAATCTCCTGCAGCCGCTCCGCAAACGCCTTGCGGTTCAACTCGCGCGCCCGCGACTGGGTCGCCTCGTCCACCTCGCGCTTGGCCGCCTCTGAAACTTGGTGCACCGCATGGCCCTTGTCCAGCCGGTACGGCCCGCCGCGCCCTCCCAGACCGGCCGTGTTGCTCCCCCCCGTGCCGCCAGCCCACGTGTTTCCGCCCACGTGCGGCGTGTTGTCCGGGTCCTCCTTGCCGTGCTTGGGCGCGTCCACGGGCGGCGGGTTGGCCGACAGCCCGCCCGCCCCGCCCTGCGCCTCGAGCCCGCCCATCCCGCTACCCGTCTTGCCGTCGCCTCCAAGTCCGAGCATACGCTTCCGGGCCAACTCGCCGCCCAGCAACTCCGCGTCCACTTGGTAGGTGCGAACCAGGCCGGTGGGGCCGTCGCGCTGCAGCGTCGCCAACTCGCCGTCCGCCATCTCGCAGAGTCCCGCCCACTCGAGCTTGCCCTCCCCGGAGTCGCTCTCCTGGCTCAAATTTCGATCGGCGTGATGCGTCGCGTCGTGCCGCTTTGCTCGTCCACGAGCTCGATGCCGTGCTCGCCGGCGTCATTCTCCACCACCGCCACAGTCTGCTGTGTCTTGCTGAGCCATCGCGACAACACCGGCCGCCAAGCCGGGGCTCCCGCCGCCGCCGCATTGGGCCGCGCCACTGTCGCGACCATGTAGTTGCCGTCCGAGCCCAGTGTCGCGCGCTGCAACAGGGCGCCCGGGTGCGTAAAGGTGGGCTCGGCAGCCACGCCGGCCACAGCAGCGGCCTGGCAAGAGTCCACGCGGCCCACCAACTGCATCGCTGCGTCGGCAAAGCCAGCGACCTGCTCAAGCGAGTCCACTGCCCAGGGCCTCGGAGCTCGAGCGTGCGCCGGGAATGGGCGTCAGCTCATACCCGCCGCCATCCGTTCGCGTCAACCAGCACCGCTCGCCTGACTTCGCGTCCGCGTCCGCCCTGCGCACGTCGGTCAGCCAGAGATTCCGCGAGAACGGGCTCAGCGACTCGAGCACAACGCCCTCCGGCATATGCACGCGCTCCGCGCTCAGCGGCGCCATGGGGTTTGCGCCAAAGGCCACTACGTCCACGCTGCGGCTCCCCGCGCCAGCATCAACAGCAGCACGCCCTGTGCAGCCAGCGCGTCATGCATCCGAGCGCCCCGTTTCGCCCCGCGCCGCTTGCTCGACTGGAACGGCGACATGACAGAGTCCAGCAGACTGCCGTCGCCGCCCTGCGCCACGGCCGCAGGCTGCTCGGGCAGGTTGGCCACAGCGCACTTACCCCCCTCGGGCGAGAACACCACAAGCAACCGCACCTGCGGCAAGAACAGCCCAAGCCTATCTGGCGGTGCCAGCGCCGTAAGCCGCACGCCAGCTGACTGGAACGGCATCACGTCGTCCAGATGCAGCCAGGACCGCTGCGGGCCCGCGGCGCTGTCCGCCTCGTCGCCCTGCGCGATGCCAAAAGGAGTGGACGCCGATGGGCGACTCGGTCAGCACGTGAACGCCCTCGCGGGTACTGGCGATGCCCGCCGGCCGCTGCCAATGGCTCTGCACGGGGATCTGGAACCTGAGCCGCTCCTCCGTGAAGCAGTCCACGCGAGCGCGCACTGGCGCGAAGGCTTGGGCGCCGCCTGCCCGAGCCTGGCCTCAAACATTTCGAGCCGCTTGGCGCCGCCCTTGCGCCCGCTAAAAGGTTGTCTGCGCGCAGCGGGCCGCCAGGGACGCCGCTCGCGAGCCGCCGCCGCTGCGCGGCCGGGCCGCGGCGCCGGGCGCCCGTCGAGCTCGCGCGCAACTCATCATCATCACCTCGCCCAGGTCTGGAGATTCACTTCGGACGTCAGTAGTTCACCTGCGCGACTACACGACATACCTCACCTACGTATTTGCGAGAACCAGAGACACCGGGGCTGGCGCTCGCTGTCGGCCACACAGACGAGGACGCCAAGGTCGACCGCACGCCGACCCACGGTGCAGCCGCCCCGGCGCACCCCACACGCACACAGACCTCTCCTCGGTCGCTTCGTCTGTCCTGCTGCCGCCGCTGCCATGGACGGCTCTCTGCAGGATCCGGACACGCAACTCGCGCTCGGGCACACGCGCAACGCGTCCGGGGGCACGACCACCAGCGGGCCGACCACGCAGGACCTCATGGCGGTGGCCGACGGCACCGTGGTCAAGATCTTTGACATGTCCACGCTTCTCTCCGAGAAGAAAGAGTGCCAGCACATCCGCACCGTGCGCCCTGTGCCGGCTGAGCTCGAGCTCGACCTGGACGACGTCAGCTGCAGCGCGTGCCGAACAAAGTCCGAGAACTGGATGTGCCTCGTGTGCCACGAGATGTTTTGCGGCCGGTACCAGAACACACATGCTCGAGCACTTTCGCACGGGCCATTGCGTCTCCATGAGTCTTGCCGACCTCTCCGTCTGGTGCTACGGCTGCGACATGTACCTGCAGCACGAGTTCTTCTTCCCGCTACTCCACCGCTTCTTCTCGCGCCTGCACCAGCTAAAGTTTGACGAAAAGCCGCAAAACGTAAAGCACCTGGACGACGACCAGATCCCGCTGCAGCAGCTCTTCGACGACCACGCCTTTGCCTGCCCGGACGTCGCCCAGGTCAAGGACGCCTTCCTAAAGTTCGAGTCCTTTGACGCATCTTGCGCCTGCAAGGCCAACAACGTCGTGGACAGTGGCAACCGCGCCTTTCGCGAGGACTGGATGTGCCTCATCTGTGGCGGGGTCTTTGCCCCTCCCACAAGCATGCGCTGCACCACTTTCAGCTCACAAGCCACTCGCTGTCGCTCAGTCTTATCGACCTGTCCATCTGGTGCTACAGCTGCATGCAGTACGTCGACCACAACGACTCGCCAGCGCTCACGGCAGCCTACAACCATGTGCGATCGATTCGCGGCGCTGAGCCCAACGCGGCCGAGCTGGCTGCAGTCGTGGCGGCCAGCGACGCTGTTCCAGACCAGCACGCGCACCAGTAGCACCCGCGCCAACACCGGTCCTGGCCAACTCTAGAGAGCTTGAGCTGGCTCGCTGGCTGACTTGACTGACGGGCTTGTCCCACCTGTGTCCCCTCTTTATTACACCATGTTCTTCTTTGCTTTGCCTACTTGCTGTTCTTGCGGCTATGGCACACGTACTTGACGACCACGCGCCGCACGCGAGCCGCGAGGCGCTTTGTTTGAGCCGCGAGCGCTTGCAACGATCAAAGGTGGCACGACACTGCTGCACCTTGTGCTCGCCAAGAGCCACGCTCGCCTTGAGCTTCTCCACGGCTTCGCGGAGCTTGTCCGCCGCTGGTCCAAGATGGCCGCCCTCCAAGCATTGCAACGCCACAAAAGTCGTCGGCGGATGCCGCGCAACATCGCTAAAGCTGTCCCGCGCGCAGTTGAGCGCCGCGTGCGCCTCGTCAAACAGGTCGGGCAGCCCCCACGCGTCCGCAGCCTCGCGCTGCGCGCGGTCCCCGCTCATATACAACTCCACGTGCGCTAGCTCCGACATGTACCGCGACTCGGCAAGCTCGAGCTGCTGCTCCAGATCAGAGAGCGTGCTGGCCGAACGCTGCAGCCGCAGCCGCGCGCGGAGCGAAACCCCAGGCGCTTGCTTTGCCAACGACTCGAGTAACCCCGCGTCAAGCGACACCGCTGCATGACGCACCGCGCCAGCCTCCCCGGGTGCCCCCTTCTGCGCAGTTTCCGCAGCTGCTGGGGGGCCGCTACCAAAGACTCCCAGCTCCAGGCGCCGTCCCTCGGCCACCGCCAGAGCCACCTGCGCTTCGGCGAGCTCCGGGTCTCCACTTTCGAGCGCTTGCTCGACGCTCACCAAGCAGTGCTGCACCTGCACGAGCTGTGCCACCGTGGCCGCGCTCTTGGAACCCAAGAGCCGCCCCCAGGCGCTCCTCGCAAAAGGAACACACCTGCGCGAGCGTTGCCACAAGCTGTCGCACAGGCTCGAGCGCATCCAACGCCCGCCGGCGCACGGCAAGCAGCTGCTCGTGGCGTGCCGATTCGGCAGCCTCCCGCGCCAACTGCGTGGCCTGCCGGTGCTGCTCTTCCTCGAAAAGAAGACGCTCCGACTCGACGAGGCCCGTGCGCTCGGCCTCAAGGGACTGCTCGAGCCGCTCGAGCGCGTCCGAGGCCTCAACCTGCGCCTCGCGCATGACGAGCATTGGGTCAGTCTTGACAAAACAGCACGTCAATGCTGTCCTCATCGAGCGGGTCGCTATAAAGCGTGTGAAAGGCCGCCCATCCTGGCCCGAATCGGGTCGCGCGCCATCGCGTAGCGCCACGACGGCTTCTTGATACCGACTCAAAAGATGAGTCGCGCGTTCGACCAGCTGCTGCGACTGCGAGTGCCGCGCGTGGCGGCAAAACGGTCTCGCGAAGCGCCACCGCGCGCCGCAGCCGCTCGTCCATCGCGCCGAGCGTGCTGCGGTGCTTATCAAGCACCTCGAGCTCGCGCCCGCGCTCGTGCACAAGCTCACCAAGCAGCACCTGCGACTCACCGCAGCGGGTCTCGGCCGATAATGTGGCACGCTTGAGGTCGCACAGCAACTTGCGCGACTCCTCCGGGTCCTCCTGCGCCACCAAGCTCGCGTCTGATGAACTCGCATACAGGCGCGCAAGCTTGCCCGACGCCCGCGAAAGTGACAAATCCACGCCCTTGAGGCTCTTGGACAGCTTGCCGGCCAGGTCGCACACCTTGGCCCCGCACGACGACGCCATGGTGAGGCTCTTGAGCGAGCGCGACGCAAAACGTGGTGCTGCGACACCCGCGCCTTGAGAGCCCCTTGCGCAGTCACAGCCGCGAGCCGCTGCCGGCAGTCCGCTACCTCGTCGCGCGCCCGCTGGCCTGCGTCGATCTCCTCCTGCACATACTCGTTCGCTGCCCGGATCACCGCCAACGCGCTCTCCACTTCGCGCGGGAGTCGCTCCAAGAGCGCCGACCCCGGCAGCGGCGCGCCCTCCTCGAGCACCAGCTGCTTCTCGACAGCCGCCACCTCGCGCTCGGCGCAGCGAATCGTGTCCAGCACGTCGAAGCGCCGCGACAGGCCAAAACTTGGCAAGCCGCGCACGCGTCTCGCGGAGCAAATCGAGCCCGGGTAGCAGCCGTGCGCGGGCAGTCTCTTGCGCGGCGCGAATCTTTTCCAGCTTGCCTCGCGCGCGGAAGGCCTCCGCCACCGCCGTCTCAGCGCTCTCGAGCGTCTCGCGCGCACAGGCCGCGATCTCCTCCGTTAGCGCCGTCGCTTCGCCGTCAAGACGCGTGAGCTGCTTGCGACTCGCCTTGCTCGCGCGACCCAGCCACTTTTCTGACTTGTCCCAGCTGCGCCGCACTGCGGCCGTCTGAAACAGCACGCTCTGCTCGGTCTCGCACAGCTCGCCGCGCAGCTCCAGCTCGGCTTCTTCCAGCATGCCTCGTGCCTCGTCCCTCGCGCGCTTGAGCAAAGCCAGAGACTCTTTGCGCGCGTGCACCGCTGCCGTCGCGCGGCCACAAAGCTCGTCCACCGCAAGAATGGCCTGCGTGGCGCGCTCCAAGGCGCGCTCGGCCTCGGCAATATCCAGAAACCCGCGCGAGCCCGGTCGGCTGGCGCCGGCTCCGGATCGGTCTCCTCGTCCGAGTACTCGTTTTCGGCGCGTCGCCGCAGCTGACCCATCCGCGCCTCCACAGCTGCCTTATCCCCGTGGAGCACAAGCAGCACTCGCGCACGCTCTCGCTCGCCCTCGCGCGGGCAGTGCGCACGTCCTCGAGGCTGTGCAGGTCATCCGCGCCGTGAAACTGGCGCTGTAGCATTCCCGCGTACTGGCTCTGCACGCGCTCGCACTCGTGCGTCAGCCGCTCCATGTTGGCGTCGGCCTCCACTTTGTTTGCTACGGCGCTCTCCAGACCGGCATTCAGCCTGGCCAACGCCTGCTGGGTCGCCTCAAGCCCAGTCTGACCCTCAGCGAGCGCCGCCGCGTGTAGCGCGGCCTCCGTGCGGCTGAGCAGCTCAAGCACCTCCGACCGCGCTTGCAGATAGCCGGGAAAAACCGGTCGACAACCACCGCCGTGTCCTCCTCGCCAATCGCAGCGTCCGGGTCGGGCGCCTCAAGGCTCTCGTCAAAGAGCTGCGAGCGTCGCCGCGCGCGCTCGGGGAGGTCTTCATTGAAGAAGAACGCCCGGTGCTGCAGCTCGCGCTCGCGGATCTGCTCAAAGTCGACCTTTTGCTTGGCAAACTCTGCCTGCAGCGCCTGCGCCCGCTCCGCGATCCGGCGCTGCGTCTCTATCACTCGCGTGGACGCCTCCGTCACCTTGCTGGCGGCCTGATCGACACGCGTCAGAGCCGCTTCGGCCGCCCTCAAGCGCTTGACGCGCCCCCAACCTCGCGGGCGGCGGCGAGGCTTTGGCGTGCGCTGTCCAAATAGGCCTCGAGCACGGGCAGGCCAAGCTCGGACGCGCGCTCCTCCGAGTCGCCACAGAGCGTGCGCATCTGCGTAAAGACCGCCGTGGGTTCGTCAAAACGCGCCGCCAGATGCTGGAGCTGCAGGTCGTGCACTGCCCAGGCACGCTTGACCTCGAGATCCGCGAGCAACGCCGCGTGCTCGCGCCGCACGCGCCGCCCGCGAAAGTGCGACTGCGCAAACACGGCGCAGCGCTTGATGCGCACAAACCGCAGCCAGCACCGCGACATCCGCATCGTGGCCTGTATGTGAACCACGAGCTCGCGCACCAGCGTCTGGATCACGCTGTCGATCTCGTGCAACACGTTGGCGCGCAGGAACACCTTGGTTGTGCCTAGCGCCCGCGCGCTCGTGGACGCCCGCGATCGCCGGATTCTGCAGCAGCGACTCTGCGAGGGCCCGCCAGCCACCCTCCGACACATGCGCCAAGTCGCTGCGCGGGGGAAGCAGAGCGCGGCACCGCAGCACAAAGTCGCGGTATGGCAGCGGTTCGGAAAGCCAGCGCGCCGCATCTCGAGAGCGGCAACCACGCCGGCGTTCTTGAGCTGGCGCAGCACCGAGTTGTGGTCCACCTTGGCCGGCACGAGCTCGTTGTTCGACTTGATGCAGCGCACAAACCGCGCCCGGTCGCCTTGATGGTCTCGGTCAGCGCGTGCACTTGCGCGCTAAAGCGCTTGGCCACGGTCTGGATCAGTCGGCTACTACCCCCGTCCTCGCCGCCGTTCGACGCGCGGAAAGAGCAGTTTGACCAGATCGCAGTCCGAGGCGGCAAGGACGGTCTGAACGTGCGGGTAGAGCGTGTCGCGATTCTTCTCCACAAAGCTGGCACAGTGGTAGACGATGTCGCCGGCGTAGTGGCGCACGCAAAAATCGAGGTCCGAGGTGCCGCGTTTGGGCGACCCCGGCCCGCAAGCCTCGAAATGTGACGAGGAGCGGTGCCGCTGCGTGATCTGCGAGGCAAGCCCCTTGTCCGAGCCGGCGCTCATGCGCAGGCACTCATCGTGCATGAGCTTGAAAATGCCGTCCATCATGACCAGGCAGGGCGCGTTGTCGGGGATGTCTGTGCGGCTGAACGGCACGCCTTCGAGGCGATAGGTCTCCTCCTCCGAGCAAAAGACTTGGTCGTTGAACAGGCTCTGCAGCTTTTCGTTGGCGTAGTTGATCAGCAGCTGCTCAAACCCGTTCTCGCGAAAGACTCAAAGCCATAGATGTCGAGGATGCCGATGAAGGTCTTGAACTCGCTTGGCACAACCTGGAGCGACTTGTTGATGCGCTCCACGAGGTGCGAAAAGAGTCTTTCGTACGTGGCCTTTGCCAGCGCGTCGCGCAGATCGCGTGCCTCGCGCGCAGCAAGCGGCGACTCGATGGCCTTCCATTCACGACCACGTAGCGCACCTTCAGCGCCTTGCGCAGCGCGCCACTGTCGCATTCTAGCAGTGCACACGCAGTGTCCAGGCGTCGGCGCTCGCGCGCGGCGACTCGGCGGGCCCTTGCTCTCCTCTTCCTCCTCCTGCTGCTGCTGCTGCTGGTCCAATTCGCGGGCTTCGCGCCAGGCTCGGCTTTGCTTTTGCCCGGTGCGGCGTTGCCGAGATGCAAGATGGCGGCGACGACACGCAGTACCGCCTCAATCTCCTCGGCCGTGATGCCCATGGCCTCCATGGCGGCACGCGTCTCTGCAAAGTCTCTGGCGTCGTCCACGCCGTCCACCTCGCTGCAGCTGCTCTGGTTAAGATAGTCAAAGTCGCGGACACCAAGCGCTGCGAGACGCAGGCGCTCACGGAGCGGGGCGTCCGCACCTTTGCAGAGCTGGTAGAAGATGTGGTAGTTGCGCTCCCCTTCGTTCTGGCGCACCGTGCGACTTTTCCAGCAAGTAGTTGGTCACGTGCGCGCTCCGGACGTTCCCGCCCGCGAAATCGAGCGTGAGAAACTTGCCAAAGCGGCTCGAGTTGTTGTTGCGCAGGGTCTTGGCGTTGCCAAAGGCCTCCATCACCGGGTTGGACTTCATGATCCGGTCCGCGATCCCGCGGTCCTGGTCCCCGGTGTAGTTGTGCGACAGATACTGCAGCATCAACTTTGTGGTCTCCGTCTTCCCAGCCCCGCGCTCTCCCCGCAGATAATCAAGCTCTGGCTGCGCCCTTGTTCCACAAGCTCGCGGTGCGCCCACTCGGCCTCCGCAAAACAGTGCGGCTCGAGCTCGTCCGGCCGGCTGCTCCCGCGGTACCGTCGCATCACGTCCTCGCCATAGATCGGCAGCCACTCGAACGGGTTCATGGCCACCAGGATGGGGCCCCGTGCGCGTGTAGATGCACTTCTCCGCAAAGCGGCCCGCCACGTTGTGCAGGATGGATGCCTCGTGCAGGTGCGTCAGGTCGTCCATGTTGTCCACGCCGCGGCGCTCGCGCGACACGTCCCTCGGCAGCAGCATGCCGCCCTTGCCCGCGCCGCGCCTCAGCTTGACGCTCACCAGCTCGCCGTCGCAGCTGCGCACATCCGCGTCCGCAGCCCGCACCTTCTCCAGCACGCCGGCGCGCCACGCCACGGCCTCGTCGCGCACCCACACGGGCTCATTCTCGTTGCGCTCGCCCCACTCGAGCCCCTCGCCGTCCATCGCGACCTCCGCCTCGCGCTGCTGCTCGAGCGCACACCTTGGCCTTCTCCCCAACGGACATATCGGTTAGATTTCGGTTAGGGCAAAAAGATGAGCGTGGGCCGCGAACTCCCGTAGAAGATCCGACCACGAGGGCTGTGGCAGCAGCAGCAGCAGCAACTGAGGGTCGCGGCGGCTCGAGATGGCGGCGGAGGAGGAGGGCGAGGCGATGTTCGACGAGGCGTTCGTGGCCGAGGATCTGGGCCAGGGCCACCTGCTCGAGGCCGTCGGCGAGGACGACGAGAAGGCCGACCAGCTGCTGGACCAGCTGCAAGACCTTGACGAGCAGTACCCGGGCGGGCTGGCAGCGTACGTGGCCAACGCGCGCAGCTGCTCAAGGAGTCGCAGGAAGGCGTCAACCCCTTTGAAGGGTTTATGGCGTCCGTGCCAGCTGGCGAGCGGCTGCAGGCGGCCACCTCGCAGTTCGAGGAGTGCGAGACGCTCGGCATGGAGCACGTTGGCGAGACCGGCTTTGTGCTGGTGGCTGGCGGGCTGGGCGAGCGACTGGGATACAACGGCATCAAGGTGGCACTGCCCGCCGAGCTTCTCACCAGCAAGTGCTTCCTGCAAAACTACTGCGAGTCCATCCTCGCCTTGCAAGAGCGCGCGCGCGCCGCGACTGGCGACGACAAGCTGGTGCTGCCGCTGGCCATCATGACGAGTGACGACACGCACGAGCTCACGGTCGAGCTGCTGCACAAGCACACCAGCTTTGGCATGGCCAAGGGCCAGATCTTGCTTATGAAGCAGGAAAAGGTGCCCGCCCTGATCAACAACGACGCGCAGTTCGCGCAAAACCCGAGACCCTCATGGTCGAGACCAAGCCGCACGGGCACGGAGACGTGCACTCGCTGCTGCACGGCACGGGCATTGTCAAGATGTGGAAGGAGCGCGGCATCAAGTGGCTCTGCTTTTTCCAGGACACCAACGCGCTTGTGTTTCGCGCGCTCGTGGCCGCCCTAGGCGTATCCGCCAAGAACGAGTTTGACGTCAACAGCCTGGCGGTGCCGCGGCGGCCCGGGGAGGCCGTGGGCGCCATCTGCCAGCTGGAGAGCGCGGACGGGGACCGCAAGCTGACCATCAACGTAGAGTACAACCAGCTCGACCCGCTCCTGCGCGGCACAGGGAGCGACGCGGGCGACGTTGCGGACGAGACTGGCTTTTCCCCCTACCCGGGCAACACCAATGTCCTCATCTTCCGCCTCGAGCCGTACGCCAAGGTGCTGAAAAAGTCGGGCGGCGCCATCCCCGAGTTTGTCAACCCCAAATACGCCGACGCCGAGAAGACCACCTTCAAAAAGCCCACGCGCCTCGAGTGCATGATGCAAGACTACCCCAAGCTGCTGATGGACAACCCCAAGGCCAAGGTCGGCTTCACCCAGATGGAGCGCTTCATCTCGTTCAGCGCGGTCAAGAACAACCCGACCGACGCGCTTGCCAAGCTAAAGTCTGTTGGCGTGGCCGAATCGGCCAGCTCGGCCGAGTCGGATGTGTACGCCACCAACCGGCTCATCCTGGCTCTCGCGGGCGTGCAGGTCAAGACGGCAGACTTTGAAAGCCGCGCGTTTCTGGGCATCCCTTTTGCCATGGGCGCCAAGGTCGTGCTCGCGCCATCGTTTGGCACAACGCTGCACGAGATCCGGGGTCGCTTCCCTACGCCCGAAAAGGTCAAGATCTCGGACCGCTCCTCGCTCTTGCTCGAGGGCGACGTGGTCGTCGAGGCTCTCGACCTGGACGGCGACCTGCGCATCACCGCGGCGCCGGGCGCGCACATTGTGGTGCGCAACCTCACCGTGCGGAACCAGGGCCTCCAGTTTGAGCCGGTCGACGCCGAGGACCCGGCCGTGGACGAAGTGCTGCGCATCCGCGGCTACCGCAAGGTGGAGAAGGAGAGTTTGGTCATCAACCAGGCCGACCCGGGCGAGACTGTCATTGACCGCCCATAGTGCTGCAACCAACCCGCGACATGGACACGACGGTTTCTTTCATCATTGCGCCTTTTCCTGCCCAGCCTTGGTGTGCTCCTGGAACGTGCCCAGAAGCTTGTCCAAAAACATGGTGTACTGCCCGTAGTTGGTCTGCGGCATGTGGTGGTGCTTGTCGTGCGCCCGGACCGTGTACAGGAACGGGATCTCCACATCCAGCCGCGTGTGGTTGAGCGACGCCAGGACGCCGCCCGTCAGAACAAACGCGAGCAGGCCCACCACATGGCCTGGCACCAGGAAGGCCACGAGGAGGTGAATGTATTCGCCCAGCACAAACTCGATCGGGTGCGTGTTGCTCGCGTCGAGGTTGCCGCGCGCCGGGGCCGCGTTCGAGTGGTGGTGCTTGTGGATGTACTTGTACACGCCGCGCATGTGAAGCGCGGCATGGAACGGCACGTAGAACATGTCGTACACCAGAACCATGCCGCCATAGACCCAAGCGTGTTGAGCAGCGTCATCTTGTTAGGTCCCACTCGATGTGCCCCTCCGCAAACCACGCAAAGCGCAGCAGGTGGTAGGTCATGATGGGCACGGACAGCCGGTTCACGTACACGCACAGCCAGTCCTTCCAGCCAAACTCCACCAGAAACTTGCCGCTCTCGGGTATGCGCTTCCTGGACAGGGCCGCCACCGCCTCGATCACCACGGCCATGCCCTCCTGCCCGACCACCACCGCGACCCACCAAAGCACGAGGTTTCGCGGCCCCCAGGTGCTCCAGTCGGCCACCGAGAACTCGCCTTGCGTCGCGTTCGCCATCGCCGCCTTCCGCGCCTGCTGGCCGCCGCCCGGTTCAGCTCCAAAGCGCGTGCGCCGGACCGTCCGTTCGCAGAGCGCGCGCGCGAGAGAGAGAGAGAGGGCAGAGGCGGCCGGCTGCAAGCGCTGCGAATCGAAGAGGCTCTCCTCGCGGAAAGAGAAGCAGCCCGACGTTGCTGCTCGCTTGCTTGCGCCTTCACGTCCCTCGCACAACGCAATCAGCGGCAACCCTTCCAAGGAGTCGGCGGCCGGGTCGCACGTCCGCCACTACGGCAGAATTGATCCGTTTGGTACGCAGCGAGCGGCGGCGGCTATGGTACGGCCGTGGAGCCGCAGTATCTTCTTGCTGGGCGCAGCGCGAGAGCGACGGCGGCGGCGCAGGCCAGCCATGGGGCGCAGGAATAGGCAAGCGGCGCGCGCTCTGCCGCGCGAGGTGCAGCAGATCGTGACCGCGGCCGGGGCCACCATCCACGGCAGCTGCAAGACGCTCGAAGAGGTCGTGCTGCTGCGCAAGGTGGCGCCCGGCAGGAAGGCGCGGGTCGCTGGCATGGTGGACGTGCGGGCGCAGCGGCTGTTGCACGGCGAGGACTGGGACTTGCCACACACGCCCAGGAGGGACAAGGTGGAGCGCGGGACGTCGGTGCCCTTCTCCGAGCGGGCGCAGGCGCCGTTCTTGCAGCTCGAAGATGGCGACGGAGGCCAGCGACAAAGCAGCACCGCCATCGTGCCCTACAATGAGGGCGAGGCGACAGAGGCCCGCAATGGCGCCATTCAGGCGCTCAAGGAGGAACTCGGGGATGTGCTGCGACGCCTCGAGGCGCTGGAGAGCGAACACCGTGCGGCTGCGAGCAACCAGCTTGAGGACGCGCAAGATAAGGACGCGGCGTCGTCTGCCAGCCGATTCATCTCGGGTGGCCGCGAGAAGGAGGAGATGGTGCTGGTGATGGACGGCATCCAGGAGACCATCGCGCAGCTCGAACGCACGCTCACAGCGAGCGAGCAGCAAGCCCGCATGCGCGAGGAGCAGTACACGAGCGCGGCCACACGCATCACGGCGCTGGCGCGCGGGTTCCTGAATCGACGGCGGTACAGTCACGCCAAGCGTGCCCTCGCAAGATGGCGCTCGCGCAACGGCGCTGCCGCGGTGCGCGAGCACGCCATAGCTCTGCTCCGCCGCAAGGCACGCCTGATGGCTCGCGCTGGCGACTTTCACATGATTGTGTTTGAGCGGTTCAAGGAGCGCAACTTTCAGGCGTGGCGCGCGCACACGATCTCGATGCGCGGCGAGCGCCAGCGCGTCATCGAGAGCGCCAAAGAGTTTCGCGCCTCGATTGAGCGCAACTTTATCAAGTCGTGTTTCACGCCCTGGGCCGTGCTGGCCACCGGGCCCGAATCGCGCAAAGCCATCCGGGAGCGCAACGAAAAGCGGTACACGGCTGCGAGGGAGCGCCTTGTGCGCGAGTCGCAGAGCGCCCCGGAGGCGCAGCGGCGTACAATCGTGCGCGAGGAGGTCGTGGAGGCCATGAACGCAGAGTCGGTTCGGCTTATCGCCGAAAGACGCGCCTTCCACGCGAAGCGCATCTACTTCTCCGCGTGGTCGGAGGAGTTTCTATTCGGACTCTTGCAGCTCAAAAAGCGCGCGGATCGCTTCTTCACGCTCAACATCTTCCCGCGCTTCTTCGCGGCCTGGCGGAAGTTCGTCTCGGTGGTCCAAAGCGAGGCCAAGGTGGCGTTCTCGTACTGCCCGGAACGATTCGACGCGGGCCACAACGAGCGCGTTATCGCCAACTTTGCCTACCGCATCCGCACGCGCAAGACCTTCCAGGGCTGGCGCAACCTCATGGAGCGCAACCGCGAGACCCGGCTTCGCTTCCGACGTGTCATGCACCGGCGGCTGGGTGCGGTCTTCTTCAGCTGGCGCGCGCGCGCTCGTTTCCAGACCCGCGTCAAGCGCGTCTGCATCGAGGAGTGGCGCGAGCTCAGTGTGCGCCGCAGGCAGACGCCCTTTCGAGCCTGGTACATCCACGTCCGCGAGGCGCGCAAGCAGCGCGAAGCGCAGCAGGTGCTCTTGGATGCTTTTGCGCGCCGCAAGGCGCGCCTCCTCACGACCCGCATGTTTCGCCAGTGGCAGCACAAGGCCATCTACGGGCGCACGGGCGGCCTGCACAACCGCGCGGCGCTTATCAAGGCCCTCGAGACGCAAAAGGAGATGGTCATGGCGATGGAGGTGAGCTCTGTGCAGCAAAAGGATACCATCGCGGAGCTGGAGGCCCTGGCCAAGGAGAAAGACCGCTCCGCCGACTTGCAGGTCGAGCTCGCCGGTCGAGACGAGCAGATTATCAAGCACAGGTTTGCGCAGCAGCACCTCGAGGCCGAGGTGGTGCGCTTGCAGTCGCTCTTCGACTCGATCAGCCTCATCCACCCGGGGACGTCCAAGCGGCTGATGCAGATTGAGGAGGACAAGCAGCCCTTCAAGGACAAGGGCGTTGGCCAGGTGGCGCGCCGCATGGGGCAGAAAAGCAAGATGGTCAACGGCGAGGGCGATGCAGGCGGCGCAGGCGGCGGCGATGGCTCTCTCGTCCCTGCGGTCAAGAATGGGGGCCCGTGCCGCAAGTGCGGCGCGCGCCCGGACGAGCCTGTTGTGCGCGCTCTGTCCGCGCGCGGCGTGGCGCGCTTGCCGCCGCAAAGCCGGGACCCCGGCCCGGACTCGCCGCGATACGGCTTGACGCGCGACAATGTGGTATGGGTGACCAGCCGCGACGCCGACGTGATTATGCGCACGGCCTGGGTCGAGCGCAAGATTCGAGCGCTCGCGAAAAAGCAGGCCGAGGCTGCCGACGATGGCACGCTGCCGGCGCAGTCCACGGAGAGCGCCATCGTAGAAGCGCGCAACCTGCGCTCCCTGATTGCCTTCCTCTTCACGGGCGACCGCGACGCCGTCGAGATCTTTGACTACTCGCCCGAAGACGCCGCGCGGGCCCTTGAGGCCGAGGCCCTCGTGGCCGCGCCAGATGCCCCGCGTTCGCCGCAGCTAACGGTGGCCAAGGCGAGCCTGCACACGCACGCCAGCTGGAACGACTTTGTCCAGGGCATTGACAAGCAATTCCCGCTCCTGCACCCGGTCAACAACGACCCCAAGAAGGCGCTCGCGCGACGCATCAACGAGGCCAAGCACCACGTGCGCCAGAACCGCCTGCGCGGGCCGCGTGCGCGCGTCAACGTCTACAACGATAAGTCGCCCACGCCACCATGACAATAACAAAAGAGGATTTCTCGTCCCTCGTCCCACTCTACGTCTTGCCCTTCCACTCGAGCTCCTCTTGCGCCGACCACGGCTCCCGCCGCGTCGCTTGCTCCGCCGCCGCTCAACCCACACGTCCTCGCCCCGCACCACAGTGTCGCCGTCCAGCCAGTACTCCCCGTCCGGTCGCTCGACCTCTACCTCGGCGGTCGCTGGCCTTGCTGCCGCTGCCGCAAGCCGGGGCCGCAGGAATTCGAGCGCCGGCGTCTTGCACTCGGCAAACGCGGTGCCGTGCGGGTTGCGCGGCGTCGGGCAGTCGCCCAGCAAGCTGCCCTCGCTCTCGCTGCCAGAGTCCTTCTCAAGGCGCCACACCGCCTCTGGAATCTCCACAGGCGAACCGCACGAGCTTGACCCTGCAGACGACGTTTCTCCGCTCCTCGGCGAGGTCGCAAGGTGCCAGCGGGCCACCAGCGCTGGTGGCGCCTCCTTTCCTCCTTCCTCCGCTCCTTCCTCCGCTCCTCCCTCGTGCTGGCGTTGTCCGCCTCCTCCTCCTTCCTCTTTCCGCCGTGGTCCATCCCCATCGTGGGCATCTCTTGGCGACGCCTCCTCATCATCGTCGCTGTCGGCCTCCTCGTCAGCTGCTGCGCCCCCTCGTCGTCGCGAATCTTCTGGCGCCTCACCGCCGCCGAGTCTCCCAGGTCCACCGCCAAGCGGCTCTTGCCCAGCAACAACAGGCCCGTCTTTCGCGACGCCGCTTTCGCAGGCGACAGCGCCGCTTGCTGCGCAATTCGCACCATCTCGCTGCCAACTGCTGCCTCCTTCCTCCTGCGCCTCCTCTGCTCCTTCCCCCTGCGCCTCCTGCTGCTCGCCTCTTGCCTCTTCCTCTTGCGCTGCTTGCCCGACCTGCTGCTTCCTCGCCCCGGCCTCCTTCCTTTTCCTTTTCCTGGTCCTGGTCCTGGTCCTCCTCCTGATCCAGCTCTTCCTCCTCCTCCTGCGTGTCACTGCTGGTGCTGGTGCTGCTGGTGCTGCTGGTGCTGCTGGTCCTGCTCCAACTCGGTGTATGACTTGCCCATGCGTTATCACGGCCGAGTCGCTTCGTGAACGACCCCCCGATCGCTCGCGTTCAAGTTCTATCTCTGAACGGATCGATCTCCGACACAACGGACGAGACGAAGACGATGGTGCGGGCGATGACGACGGCGACGGCGGCGCTGCTGCCGGTGCTCCTGGGCGCAGCGGCGGAGGCGAGGATCCCGTTCCCGTTCCCCACGCCGCTGCCTGGGCCGCGGTGCTCGCAGCTGTGCAATCTCGTCAAGGGGGACGGCCGCTGCGATCCCGAGTGCTTCGACCTCGCGTGCCGCTTCGACGGCGGCGACTGCGATGAGGACAAGCTGCGAAAGTTCTGGCGCAGCACCTGCATGCCTAACTGCACGCCGCAGCTCAAGGGCAACGGCGAGTGCGACATCGTCTGCGCGACCCCGGCGTGCGGCATGGACGACGGCGATTGCCCCGCGCCGCTGATGCCGACGCCGGTGCCAGCCAAGACGCAGGACGAGTACTTGACTGAGGAGGAGGATTTCCGTCGCTGGCGTCAGCTCCTGCTCGGGTTGACCACCTCCACGGCTCGCCGGCGAGCGTGGACTGCGCGCTGCTCAAGCGCGGCGAGTGCGAAGCGCGCAACGATTGCGTTCTCGTCGCGCGCGAGGGCGAGGGTAAGGACGAGGCGGCGTCCATCATCGGCCGCGACATCTTCCGTGGCGAGTGCACGTGGGCGCCGCCCGAGGTGGTCGTCGTCAAGCCGGTTGCACCGTCGGCGCCGCCATCGACTTTGGCCCCGTCAACTTTGAAGACAACGCCGCCGTCGACAATGACGCCGACAACAGGGCTGCGTGGGCCATTCAGGACCTTGGAGCTCGTATACGACGACGTGCAGTTCGACGCCGCGCAGCACAAGAGCGCCTCGTTCACGCGCGCCATCGAGCAGGCAGTCGCCGGGGCGCTTGGCGGCGCCGAGGCCGAGTGGGCGGGCGCTCGCGCCGCGGCGGATGACACGGCCGCGTATGGCGCGCCGGCGGGCGCGCTGGTGATCTTCGTGCGCGTGCGCGGCGGCGACTCGGAGCGGCCGCGCGCGAACCGGGCGATCGAGGAGGCGCTAGCGGGTTTCCCGGGCGTCCACTCGGCTGTCGGCGTGCGTGTGCTGGGCCCGGGCCGCCAAGGTGGCGGCGGCGGCGGCGGCGACGGCGGCGTCGTGTTGCAGGACGCGGGGCAAGGCGGGCACGAGGACAACGAGCGGCCACCTGCGGACGTCGTGGTGCTGGCTGTGGGCGCGGGCGCGGCGGCGCTGTTCGCGGGCACGCTGGTGAGCGTGGCATGCGCACGGAGCCGGCGTGAGAGCAAGCGGCTTGCGCAGCACGCGACATGCAAGGTGTAGTGGCGAAGCAGGGCTGGCATCACTCGTTGTCCGCGACGCCGCTGTTGGTGAGCAGGAAGCGCGCGTCGGCCTCGGGCATAGTGGGCGAGTCGATGATCTTGGCGATGCGCTCGTTCTCGCGGCCCTTGCGTAGCATCATGCGCGTCGTGGATGCGTGCGAGAGCACGTGCCCGCCCACGGCCTTCTTGGGGTCGGCCACGAAGGTCATGCCGCCGCTGGGGTCACTCATGACGCTGCGAGCGCAGAGGTTGGCGCACCGCTCCTGGATGCGGCGCCTTAGCGAAAGCAGAAAACTTACAGGTTGCTGTAGAGCACAGCGATGTTGTGTCGCTCGGCGATCTTCTTGAGCAAGTTGAGGTGGCGGCCGAGGCGTTGCTGGCGCTCGGAGAGCTCACCGCGGCCGCAAAAGTCGGCGCGCCAGAGGTTCATGATGGAGTCGATGATGAGCAGCGAATAATTGTCGTCCTCGGACATCTTGGCCTCCACCAGCAGCGGGATCTCCTCCTGCTGGTCGGTGGTGAAGAGGCGCGCCACCAGCACGTTCTCTAGCACGGTCTGGTGGTCCACGCCGAAGCGCTGGCAGATGCTGCTTAGGCGGTCTGGCCGGAAGCTGCCCTCCGTGTCCACGTAGAAGACCTTGCCGGAGTTCTTGCCGGCCAGCTGCGCCGTGACGGCCATGGTCATGCACAGCTGCGACTTGCCCGTGCGAAACTCGCCATACACCTCGGTGAGCGAGCCCGACTCGACGCCGCCGCCCAGGATGGCGTCGAGCTCGCTCGACCCCGTGCTGATGTGGAAGCGGCTGGCCATCTCGCACCGCACATCGCTCGCCGACTTGAACTGGCCGCTCGTCCGCGCCGAGATGTTGCCAGCGGCCGCGATGAGGTTTGCCAGGCGCGCCTCAGTGATGCCGCGCAGGTTGAGCACCTCCTTGCGCGTGGCCATCTGCAGCGCCTCCACCGTGAAAATGCCGCCCTGCTTGAGCTTGCTGATGTCCGCGGCATTCACGCCGTGGTGCTGCAGCTCGTCAATGCGGTTGGCCGCCTGCGCCACGTTCTCCGCATCCGCCTCGAGCGCCATCGCGGCGTCCTCCGCCTGCGCGCCCGCCGCCGCCTCCGCCGCCGCCATGCTGCTGCTGCTGCTGCTGCTGCTACTTTCCGAGTCTGGCCAAGACAAATCTCGGATTTGAATTCCCCCGCAGCGGCAGGTCATCGCTTGACCTGATCCTAGAGCAAAAAGATGACGTCATTTACGTAATCATATGACAGGACACAAGGTGTAAAACATGACGTCAGTTTAGGGTTAGGGCTTTGAAGCTGTGAACAAAGGCGCAAGCAGGCAGTAGACGCAAGCAGCGAACCCATTGCGGGCAGCTGCAGCAGAAGGAGGAGGAGGAGGAGGACGAGATGTCGTCGGGGATGGCGTTGGCCGTGCGGGCGCGTGGTGGCGCTGCGGCGGCGCTGCGGCGTCGCGTCGGCGGCGCCGGCGGCGTGCGCGCGCTGAGCGGGAACGTGGGCGTGGGCCGCAGCGACAAGGCGCGCGAGACGGAATACACGGAGGATGGCCGCACGTCGTGGACGACCATGATGGACCGCGCCGGCGACGCGCTGTTCATGACCGAGCTGTGGCGCGGGCTGATGATCTGCACAGAGAACTTTTTCCGCGAGAAGGTGACCATCAACTACCCCTACGAGAAGGGCGCCATCAGCTCGCGCTTCCGCGGCGAGCACGCCCTGCGGCGCTACCCGACTGGCGAGGAGCGCTGCATCGCCTGCAAGCTGTGCGAGGCCATCTGCCCCGCCCAGGCCATCACCATCGACGCCGAGACGCGTGAGGACGGCGCCCGTCGCACCACGCGGTACGATATCGACATGACCAAATGTATCTACTGTGGCTTCTGCCAGGAGGCGTGCCCGGTGGACGCCATCGTGGAGGGCCCCAACTTTGAGTTCGCCACGGAGACGCACGAAGAGCTGCTGTACAACAAGGAGAAGCTGCTGGCCAACGGCGACCGGTGGGAGCCGGCCATCGCGGCAAACCTGGCGGCGGAGGCGCCCTACCGCTGAGTGATAGACGACGCGGAGTTGAGCAAACACCCCAGTCCCTGTCTTCTTTTCTTTCTCTCTCTTTTTGGTTGCTGCGCCTGCGGCTGCTCTAAAGGATGTTGAACACGGTCTTGAGCTTGATGACCAGCTGCCAGTCCTCCTTTTTCAAGTCGTCGCGGAAGTTCTCCTTGAGCAGGTCGATGCTCGTACGCGACAGCTTGGAGTACAACAAGTTGCTGCTCTCAAAATGGCGGCCGTACGTCACGTACGACTGCGCGGCGTTGGGCTGGATCTTGACACACACCGAAGACCCGCTTGCAGCTCTCCTGTGACACCGAGTCCTTCTCGATGGACGTGATCTTGCCCAGCTCTAGCATCTTCATCTGCCCCGGGTTCTCGTCATCCGGTACCATCTTGTCGGGCACCACGATGGGCGTGCCCACCTTGCAAATGCCCTCGACCACGTCCACGCCCAAAATCAGCGGGTTTTTCTTCATGAACACGTTGGCCGGGATGATGCGCAGCACGCACGGGAACACGGCGTCCGCCTCGATCTCGAGCGCCGCTCCTCCTTCACATCCTTGAGGTACTGCGTAAAGTGGTCGAACAGGTGGTAGATAATATCGGCGGTAAAGATGCGCACGCCCAGGTCCTCGGCCATCTCTTGCGCGTCGCGGTTCACCTTGACGTCAAAGGCGAGGATGCAAGCGTACTCCTTCTGGTGCTCAAGCATGATGGAGGCGCGGGTCACGTCGCGCTTGTGCACGGGCCCGATGTTGACCATCGCCACCGGAATCTCGGACACGCGCAGGAACTCCATGAGCGCCTCCAGCGAACCCAGGGTGGAGGCCTGCACGCAGACGCCGCGGCCCGTCGTGGAGACGTTCTCCATGATGTCGGCCACATCCTCCATGACGGCGTCGCAGAGCTCGTCCTCGTCGTCTTCATCAGTGAGCAGGAGCATCGACGTGCCCGCGATGGCCTCCTCCAGGTTTTGCCCGGCGATCTTGATGCCCACAGCGGCCTTGAGCTCGTCGTGGTGCACGTACTCGCCCTTGACGCGCATCTCCTTAAGCGGCTGCGGTGTGAGCAGCGCGCGGATCTGGGTCACGATAGGGCCGTTCATGCCGGCAACCACGATGGTGTCGCCCTTGCGAAGCTTGCCGTTGACCAGCACAATGTCGATGGTGGTGCCGACGCCCTCGATCTTCTTGACGTCGAGCACGGTCGCCTCCATGACTTCGCTAAACATGAGGCGCTCGATCATCATCTGCTGGGTCAGCTGCACGAGCAGCAGCAGCAGGTCGGGAATGCCTTCGCCCGAGTGCGCCGAAGTGGGCACCAGCGAGACGACCTTCTTGTAGTCCTTGTTTTTGTAGTAGAGCTCGGCGTTGAGTCCCTGCTCCATGAGCTGCGTGATCACCTGCTTTTGGCGGGTTTCAAACTCGCTCACCACGTTCTCGTCCTGCTTTGCGAGCGTCTCGCGGAACGGCGCCCCGTCCGTGGCCTTCCACCCGTACAGGCGGTCCACCTTGTTGAGCGCCACGACGAAGGGAGTGCGCCGCGCGCGCAGCATGTTGATCGACTCGATCGTCTGCGGCTCGAGCCCGTGCATGATGTCGATCACAAGGATGGCAATGTCGCACAGAGAGGAGCCGCGCTTGCGCAGGTTGGCAAAGCTTTCGTGGCCCGGCGTGTCGATCACAAGCAGGCCCGGCACCTTGTAGTCGAGCGACAGCTGGTCGTTCAGCCGATCGGTCATCTTCTTGAGGTTCTCCATGGGAAAGTAGGTCGCGCCGATCTGCTGTGTGATGCCGCCGGCCTCGCCCTCTTGCACGTTGCTGCGCCGGATCTTGTCCAGCAGCTTGGTTTTGCCCGTGTCGACGTGGCCCATCACGCAGCAGATGGGCGAGCGCAGCTCGTCCTTTGACCGCTTCTTGAGCGCCTCGGCGAGGCGCTGCTCGCGCGCGGCGCGGGCGCGCTCGATCTCCTCCTCCTTCTCCATGCGCTTTTGCCGCACGCGGTCGGCGCCGGTCATGGGCCGGCCGCTGTCGTCCGAGTCGTCGTCCGAGTAATCGTCCGAGTCGGACGCCGCGACGGCCTTGGTGTTGTTACGGGCGCCCTTCTTCTTCTTGCCACCCTTCTTCTTCTTGCCGCCCTTCTTCTTGCCTTCGCCGGCGGCGGCCGGCGGCGGGCCGGAGGCGCCTTGATGACCTCCTCCTTCACGACTTCCTCCTCGCCGGCGTGCTCGTCCGCGTCCGCCAGCTTGGAGGCGGCCACCGCGGCCACCTTGTCCATGTCCCAGTCGTCGTCGCTCGCGTCCCACGCGTCGGGGGCGTCGTCCTCTTCCTCCTCCTCCTCGGCGGCAGCGGCGGCGGCGGCGGCCGCCTCGGCCTCGAGGCGCGCCTTCTCCTCCTCGGCCTCCTTGGCGGCCTTCTCCTCGGCCTCCTTGGCGGCCTTCTCTTCGGCCTCCTTGGCGGCCTTGGCCGCAGCCTCCTCCTCGGACTTCTTCTCTTGTCCTTCTTGCCGTAGTTGACGCGCATGGGCTTGGGCTTGTCCACGACATTGCCGTCCGCGTCAAGCGTGATCAGGCCTTGCGCCGCGAGCTTCTCGCGCGCCGCGCGTGCCTTGGCCTCGCGCGCCTTCTCCGCGGCCGTCACGGGCTTGCCCTCAGCGCGTCGCCGCGCGATGCGCTCCTTCTCCTTGCGCTTGCGCTCCTCGCGGCGCTCCTGCTCGAGGCGCTCCTGCTCGAGGCGCTTGCGCTCCTCTTCCTCCTCGGCGAGACGCGCGGCCTCCTCCTCGGCGGCAATGCGCTCGGCTTCCTCCTTCTCGCGCGCCATGCGCTCGAGGGCCAGCTTGGCCACCACCGACGAGGCGCCGCCCTTCGAGGCGCCGCTCTCGCCGCCACCGCTGCCCTTCTTCTTGCCCTTCTTCTTCTTCTTCTTGCTGGCGCCACCACCGCTCTCACCCTCACCGGTGCTGATGCCAAGCTCGGCCATGATCCGCGCAGCGTCCTCGTCCATGCCGGGCGCAGCAGGCTTCTCGGCGGCGCTCTCACCGGCAGCATCCCCCTCCTCGGCGCCCTCGTTCGCGTCCTCCTGGTCCTGATCCTCGGCCTGCTCGGCGGCAGGCTTCTTCTTGCCCTTGCGCTTGTTTCTTCTTGGCGCCGCCCGCGCCGCCCGCGCCGCCCTGCGCGGCCAGGAAGGCGGCCGCGGCGGCCGCTGCGTCCTCAGCCATCGACCCCAAGCGTCAACCGCGACTGCCTGCCGTCCGCTCTATCGCTCACCCCCAGCTCCGCCCGCGCAGCATGCACTGTCGCCCGTAGATCCTGTGGCTCGTGCGGAGCGCCACTGCACCAGCGCGCAAGCCACGCCCGGAACACCTCCGAAAACCCTCACGCGCCTCTGGGTCGCAGAACGTTCCTCGCTTCGAGATGCGACCCGGACGAGGACTATGCGGAAATGTCGGGACCGGACCGCGGGAGCCTGTTGGGACCGGGCCGCGGGCATTGCATTCGTTTTTTGGCGGTGACGCGTTGGGCGATGGCGATGGCGATGGCGACGGCGACGGCGAGGGAGGAGGTGGCGCAGGCGGAGGCGGGGCGGGCGCGAAGAGGGCCCACAGCGGGGCTGCGGCGGAGGGGCTGGCGCGGCTCCTGGCTGCCGAGGCGCGCCCGCTGGACCGCATCGGCGCGCTCGCGTTCGCGGACGCGCGCGCGCTGGCCGGGCTCGCGGCGGCGTCGAAAGCGCACTGGCACGCAGCGCGCGTCGAAGCGGCCACGAGGCTTACAGCGCGCGGGGAGGTGAACCCGTCCGGCCGCAAGCGCTTCTGCCCCCTGCGCGAGCTCTTTGTGCTCGAGAAACTGAAGGAGGCCGCCGACCCAGCCGCACGCAAGCGGGTCGCATGCGGGGAGATGCACTCGGTGTTCCGCTGTGCCAGCGGCCTCGTTGGCATGGGCGACGGCTATGCGGGGCGCCTGGGCGGTGAGCGCACTGAGAGCATCGCGTGGGACCCCGCGTGGCGCGCAGTGCCCGTTTTCAGGGCATCGCGCCGCGCCGCGTCAAGCAGGTCTCGTGCGGTACCTTCCACACGGCAGTGCTGACGGTCGACGCGGACCTTTTCGTGTTTGGCGAGCTGGGGCGCGGCACGCTCCCGCAACCTCCGCAGGGGCGCACGCGGGTCGTGGACTACCGCGCTCCTGGCGAGGCGCCGACGCAGATTTGCAGCGGCAGCCACTCGCTAGCGTGGGCGACGCGCGACGGGTCGGCGTTGCGCTGGACCGGGTCTCACAGCTGCGGCGCGTCACGGGCTGTCGCGTGGACGGTTTTGGCCCACACGGCCCGCTTGGCCTTGCAAAGCAAGCTGCCGCCGGCGATCGGCATTATGCGGTTGTGACCGAGGCCGGCGACCTGTACACCTGGGGCTACGGCGCATTTGGACGCCTCATGGCTCGGAGGAGAGCATGGAGGCACCCGCGCGGGTTGGCGCGTTGTGCGAAGCGCTGCGCAAGGTCGGTGACGCCGTTGCGTCCTGTGCGGTCGGTTGGAGACACTCGGCGGTGGTGACGCGGCAGGGCCGCCTTTCACCTTTGGTTGCGGCGAGCAAGGCCAGCTGGGGTACCGGCGACCACTTTGACCGCGTTCTCCCCGTGCAGGTGTCGGTGCCGCCAATCTGCGATGGACGAGTGATCCAGGCTGCCACGGGCGTGGCGAGCACGGTCGTCCTTTTGCACTCGGGCGAGGTTGTCACCCTCGGCGAGCTGGCGCGGCCGGACCCAATGCTAGACCCGCAGGCCTTCCTCGAGCCGGTTCTGGCGGAGGCGCTCGCGGTGCCCGCGCCGGTGCGGGTCTGGGAGCCTGCGAATCGCGTCGTGGAGATTGCTGCTGGCGCGCGGCACGCGGCAGCGGTGACTGCTGAGGGCGCGCTCTTTACGTTTGGCAGCGGAGGGTACGGACAGCTGGGCCGCAGCCCCGCCGGCCGCGGGCCGCGCGGCGTGGACCTGCGGCGTGGCGCTGGCGCCCTGGGCTGTGCTGGGCCAGGTTTTGCGGCGCTTGGCGCTCCTGGCAGGCGAGGCGCGCGCACCTCTTGTACCGGTTGTTTCAAGCGTACGTTGCGCTGGTCCGCCTCGGAGGTCGCGCGCTGCGGCTGTCGCGAGGGTCCAAGCAGCAGCTGCCATCATCGTAGCGGGTATGTACGGTACGTAGTTTTGATCGATTTCTGTGTGCAGTCAGCGCAGCGGGCCGCGCTTCATCTTCCACGTGATGGGTCGCTGGAGGCTCTGTTTGAGGTCAAACTTGGCGGCTTTGCGTGCGGCGGCCTCCTCCTTTCCTTGCCGAAATGGAAGCGGCCGGTCTGCGTCTGCGCGACCGGTGCCTTCTTGCCGCGCTCGGAAGCGGCCGTGCTTTTGCTCGCCACGGAAGGCACGCGCGGCGCCTTCTTGGCCGTCTTGGGCCGCGCCGGCTCTGCGCTCGGGCCGCCTGCGCCGGCTTGCGCGCCGTGTGGGCCGCGCGGGCCGGCACGGAGGCCTTTCGCGACGTGCTCGGGCGCGCGCTCGTCTGCTGGTTGCTCTTGTTGGCGAGGGGCGTCTTGGCGCGGCGTTGGGCGCGGCAGCGCTCTTCTTCTCGTAGTGCTCTAGAATCGACCGCTGGTTCTTGAACATCTTCTCGTGCACTTTGTCAAAGTTGCGCGCCTTCTTGGCTGTGCGGGGGTTTTCCTTTTCCGACGAGCCAGACTTTTTGGCCGCTGCCGTTGGCGTAGCTGGCGCTTTACTCCGTGGCCGCTTGCGGTGTGCAGTGCTCTGCAGCCGGGCCCGTTCAAGTTGCTTTTCCTGCTGCTGACTCTGCGGCGGCTCGTGCTGCCGCTCTTGCTCTTGCTCCTCCTGTTGCCCTTCGTCCCCTTCTTCCTGCGCCTGCCCCTCCTGGTCTTTTCCCTCTTCCGCTTCCTCGTCCTCCCCCATCTCCTGCTCCTGCTCCTGCTCCTGCTCCTGCTGCTTTAACTCCTCCACTTGCTGCTCGGCCGCTGCACCTGGCGTGTCGCGCGGGTGCCATCCGAGCTCCAGCAGCTTGTCGATGATCGTCACGGACTTGGTGTTGGCCTTGATGCCATTCTCCTTTGCGAGAGCCTGCAGCTCGCGCCTCGCGAGCGCCTCCAGCACCTCCCGCGCCTCACCCATCTTCTTCCTCCAAAAGCGTCCTGTCAGAACCTAACGACCAACGTCGGGGACAACTTTCAAACTTCACGAGTCCCTGTTCTCTCACACCACTGCCTTTACCCCGCTGCAAGTCCACCGGCCCAAGCAGACAGATCCCCCGTTCTATAGCGGAAAATGTTTCCCACCGCGGCCACGCAATGTTCCCCACCGCGGCCACGCAGAGACCACGCAAAATTTTTCGTCTCGGAAAACCAAGCCCCAAGCCGAAGATGAAGAAGATGCGCGAGGAACACGCGATCCGCGCACACACGCCGCAAGCGACTCGGGCGGCTCGTCGTCAACACCACCATGCACCGGCGCGCCCGTGGGCCCCGTGCTGCGACCTTGCGTGCTGAATCGTTCACCACGACCTTGCCCGCCGCGCAGGCCAAATCGCTATCCATCGGCCCCGAGCACCAGAGCGCACACTCCACTGTCGCCAAACCGGTTCACACGGAAAATGTGCGTTCGTTTGGTGCGTTTGCCAATGCCACACGCTACCCTCAACTCCGCCACGCGCTCCCGCGGACTTGAGGTCGACTGTGAATTAACCGCAATTCACAGTGCCGGCTGCGGAGTCCGCGGCCAGGTCGTACCAGTGGAAAACCGCTGGAGGTTGCAGTTGGCGGGCGCGAGGAGGGCGGGCGCGAGGAGGGCGGGCGGGCGGACGGGACGGCGGCGGGCGAGGGGCGCGGCGGGCGAGGAGGGCGGAGGGCGAGTCGGCGAGCAGAGGCACGATGGCGGTGAAGAAGAAGCACAGGGAGCAGCCGCGCAAGAAGGCCGGCACGCTGCCGACGAAGAAGACGAGCGTCTTTGTGGCCGAGCCGGGCGACGTGGGCGCCTTCCTGGAGGATCTGGACGTGGAACTGGAGGCACGGTGCGGGATGATCCTGTTTGAAGCGCAGCGCCGCGCCGATCAGCTGAAGAATGCGTTTAGCAGCGAGCTGATCAAGCTGCCAAAGCAGATTCGCACCATGAGCGTCCGGTCGTTTTGCGAACAGTATGGCGGCGAGATCAGCTCGGTGCTGGAGCATGAACGCCAGAGCGTGCTGCACGCTACCGGATTCAACCGCGCGGCCCCAGGGTCGGTGTTGCTGCGCTCGGAGCGCGCCATTTCGCAAACCAGGGGGTTGCAAGAGACCAAAGGCGGCACGCTCAAGAGGTCGCCGGCGGCCCCAGGATCGGTGCGCAAGCCCATGGTGGCCGCCACACCGGTGCGCGGTAGCCCAGCGCAGTCTGTGTTCCAGACGCCGCGGTTCGACCCGCGGCTGCCGGCGACGCCAGCGACCGTGCTGGCGGTCAACAAGCCTGTGCGGCAATTGCGACGAGGAGAGAGCATCATGTCCATCAACGGCTCCCCGCTGGTGGCCGCACCAGACACGATGGCGCCCATCGAGCTGGTCCTGCAGGACCCGAGCAGGCTGACGCAACAGCTAGCGGGCGAGTCCAAGGCCGAGCAGGCCACCAAGATTGCTGCGCTCAAGAGCCAGCTGGCGGAAATGGAGAAGTTGGGCGAGCCAGGCACGCCAGGGCCAAGCTCTGAAAAGGTAAATAATTAATCAACAGTTTGGCGGTCCAACTTGCGCAGCAGCTCGGCCGTGTTCACGTCATGGCACATACTCGTTACAATGCGCGTGCAGCCAGTGGTGTCGAGCGCGGAAGGCGCAGCCACCTGACGTTCCAAAACAGCGCGTCCGACATCATCCATTCCTACCGAGGAGGCGCAGTTCAATCGGAATCGGGATGGAGTGCAGGCTGTAAGTCTCAGAAGCACCACAACAGCAGACATGGTACGTACCACAGCTTTCACTGGACCGCCCTTGCCGTCCAAGTCTCTGGAGACCTGGCTTGGTCGTGGGATCCAGCCAGCACAAGGCGCACGCCGCGGCCAGGCCGGGCCGGACCAGAGAGGCCTTGCGCCAGTTTCTCGGCAACCCTGCCGCGAACGACAATGCAGCTTCAGCGCGCAAGACCTGCTTGGCCACGCACGCCGAATCAGCTGCTTGGCAACTCTTGTCTCGGGCCTGCGCCCGACTCGGCCTGGCCACGGCGGCGAAGGGTCGAGCGGAAAATCTGTGAGCGCGGGCTCGATCAACGAGGGCTCTCACTCGCACGTGCCAATTCCTCGACTTGCGAGAAGTGACCTGGAGCCTATGGGGCCGGCGCGCAAGAGCAGCGGAAAGCGCGAGCTGTGAGGGTGGACGGGTGAGGACTCTGGCACGGTGCCGAAGCCGGCTTGGAAGCGTGCTTATTCGGCTCTCCCGCACACTTGTCTTGCACGTCAGTGGCACCCCGCTGCCGGACCCTCTGCCCTTGAAAGTCACAGGCTCGGCGACAGGCTCGGCCTCGGACGGACGCGGGCCTGTGCTGGTCGGCCGTGTGAAGAGGTGAAATAAGAGTCGTGTGCTTGATTGCACCTTTGGATAAAGTCCACACCATTACACGGGACGTGAGCGCTGTTCTGTTGCAATCAGTCAGAAAGCAAAAAGAGCAGAGGCCGCGAGCCAGTGCTGGCAGGGCTGGCAAGGCAAGGCTGGCAGAACCCGTTCGAGCCGAGTGTCGACCAGTGAGCGAGAGCCCGGAGAATGCCGCCGAGCGTTTGGTGTCACCAATACCGGATGGACAAGCACGAGAGCAGCGCACAGCACCAGCACCAGCAGCACCAGCACCAGCAGCACCAGCAGCACCAGCACCAGCAGCACCAGCACCAGCACCAGCACCAGCACCAGTACTCGACCGAGGAGGATGCCTTTGGTCCGTATTACCAGGACCCGCCGCAGCAGCCGGACAACGTCGTCACCTCGGGCGCGCACTGGCACGAAGCCGCCGCCGCCTTTGACACTGGCCACGTGGTGTTCCCGTTCGACGCCGAGCCGAGCTTTGCGACGGCTGGTGCCCTGCCGCCGGCAAGCGGCGCCTATGGGGGCACGCCCGGCGCCTCGTACCCTCAGGCCAAGCAGTACACCCTCGGCGACTTGCAGGACGCGCGCGGCGGTGCTGGGATGGGCGCCGGCTCGCTCTTGGCGCTCCTGAGCCACAGGAGCTTGGAGAACATGCCGCGAAGGGAGCAAGCGAGCCTGGAGGCCGAGCTGCTCAACAGAAACCACTTTCGCTCGTCATACCAGCGCAACAACAAAAAGGGCGGCAAGAAGCACCTGCGCTGCTTCCCGATGTGCGGGCCACACCACGTCAACTCGCGCGCTTGCGCTTACCCGGTCAAACTCCGGTTTTCTCGACCAGTGCGGCCCGGCACGCGGCGCCTGGTGGCGCTTGCGCGCTTCCGCTGCCTCAACGACGAGCAGAGCGCGACGGGCTACCACGACGAGGTTACGGGCCTGAATCGCGACTTTATGCCGGACGACGTCGTGCGCGCCAGCACTTTGGCCAGCTTTTACCGGACGCACGAGCGCCCGCTGCTGCCGCTGTTTGCTGCAAGCTCGTGAAGAGCGAGCACATGGAAACGGCTGACGGCGAATGCGAGCTTGGCCGCTTCGAGTTCCAGGAGCGGGCGTGGCATTACGGCTGGGCCGGCGGGCGGTACCGGCAGGACATGGAGCACGTCCTTCGCATGTACATATTCGAGGCCAGTGGCAGCATTGAGGCGCCCTCTTACATCTGCCGCGCGGTTATCTCCTCGCCGAGCTTCAAGATCTTCAGCAGTCGCTTCCGGTACAACGCCACACGGGCTGCGCAGCTCGCGGCCGGGGCGGCCGCCGCTGGCGCCGCGGCGGACACCGCCGCTCTGCCGGGCGGTGCTGCTGGACCCGGTTCGAGCGATAATGCCGCCGAGGATGACCCACTGGCGCTGCTCGTGTCTGGCGCACAACGAGAGTTCACCCGTCAACGTGCCAAGACGTCCCCAGCAGCAGCAGCTGCTACAGCTGCTGCTGCTGCCAAAGGAGCACCACCAACAGCCGCCGAACAAGGACCGACAGCGAGTCTGCCAAGCAAGCGCAAGTGTGTCGACGAGGCGGACCCTGCCGATGATGACGAGTCTCGTTCCTGGAAGAGGCAAGCGTCCGAATAATGGCCCAACTCTCAATTTCGCTGTGTTTTCTTTTGCTTGCGATGGTGGATCGCTCCCGTCACACGACGGGGGCCGTGTCACGTGTACCAGGTGTGTCACGGTTTGCGGCGGCGCTTGGCCAGGTGTTGTTCATCCGGGTCAAGCGGCGTCGCCTGGGGAGAGGTAGATTGGAGAGATGGCCCGTCCGCCGCGCCTCGGTGGGCGGGCTATGCCTTTAGACGACGGTTACGATCGGTTAAAGGCATCGGGATGGGGCGGGCGAAAATATTAGCTGGCGGTCGCGTGCGTTCGGGCTCTGCCCGACGCGCGCGCCCGCTCAGAGCCACTCATCGCTGGCGCACAGAAAACAAACGTTCCAGTCCGCGCCAGGGTCTCTTCTCGCTACTCGTGGCGCGACCGGGCGATGTCATCCTCCTCCCGACCTGGTGCATCCAGACGAGACTTGAACTCCCCCCCCCCCCACCCACTAACATGCTTGGCGCGCTCTGTCAGCCTGCAAAGGCGACAGCAGGCTGCAGCCAGCCCCCTTTCTCATCGCGCCCTTCGTGCCACACATGATGGCACGAATCCTGTCCACCCGCCCAGCAAGCATCGCCGTGCTCAATCGAGCGCGCTCCTGCCAGCCAGCGTCGGACGTCCAGGGACTCAGCTCCTGGACAGGGACCTGGACCCCTGCCCGTGCATGTTCCGGCGGTGGTCAAAGCTCAGACTTGGCACAACCTGGGAGCGACTGGCTGCACCACGCCCACCGCGCTCGACCCTGCTCGAGGGCAAGTCCCTCGGGCATTCGCGAGGTAGGAGTGGTGCTTTCCGGCACCGCTCTGCATTCCAAGTTTGCAACTCGCGCTGGACGGTTTCCACGCCTCCGTTTCGAACTTTGCGTGGCTGGGAGAGTCGTCGCGTGTGCAAGCCGCGCGCCGTTTTGCGGCACCAACACAGGCTGTGAAGGCACGGCACTCTAGGCGAGCACTGCGCTGTGTGCAAGCGTGACGCGTGTGAATTCGCGTGTGGTGCCCATCCGTGACTCATCCATCGTCGGTACGTACGACAAGAAAAACGTGCGATAGATGCCGCCGACGACGTGGATCATGTCGGCCAGGAACTCGCAGCATGGCTGCCGGCAGCAGCCGCGCCGTGACGACTTTCGCGCGGCCTGCACGCAGCTAGACGACGATGTGCCTCGCGCGCAGGCGCTCGCGGCCGCAGCGGCGGCGGCGGCTGCCGTGCCAGCGCGAGGGCGCTGGTCCGAGGGCACGCAGGCACCGGGCTCACTGCCCAGCTACCCGCAACCACGGGTGCGCGCGGGCCAGAGCTTCAGCCCCGACAGCGCGCGCCGCAGAGGCGCGCCACGGCGCCGACTGGCGAGTGGCGGCACCCGAGCAGCCCGAGCATCGGGCCTGCGTTCCTGCCGCCGCAGCAACAGCAGCACCAGTACCACCAGCACCAGCACCAGCACCAGCACCAGCACCAGCACCAGCACCAGAACCACCACCGGCACCAGAACCACCACCAGCACCACCACCAGCAGCTGGACGAGTACCCAAACTACAGCACACCGCACCACACGCGGGCCAGGACGGCCTCCGCGATCACGAGTCCCGCAAACGGCCCCGCGGGGAGGCCAGCGGCGTCCAGCAGGCTCTGGGCGCTGGATCGCTGCTAGCGTTTCTGGGCTGCAACTCTGCCAAGTTGGAGCCGCCGCAAAGTACGACACACTTTGAGGCGGAGGTGCTCGAGCTCGAACATTTTCGGAGCGAATACCAGCGCAACAACAAAAAGAGTGGCAAGAAACACCTACGCTGCTTTCCAATGTGCAGCCCGCACCACGTGGCCTCGCGCGCCTGCGCGTACCCGGTCAAGGTGCGCTTCGCGCGACCAGTGTGGGCTGGCTCGCAAAGGCTCGTTGCGCTGGCGCGATTCCGATGCGTCACGGAGGAGCAAAATCAAGGCCGAGGATGCCGTCGACGAGGTGACAGGGATGCATCGTGATTTCGAGCCTGGTGACAGGGTTCCCTCAGCGCGACTGGCGGGCCTGTGCCGCACGCAAGAAAACCCGCTGCTGCCGCTGTTCACTGGCAAGCTTGTGGAAACCCAAACCTGCGCGGGCGCCGGTGGCTGGGAGACGGAGCAGGGTCGCTTTGAGTTTCAAGAGCAAGCGTGGCAGTACGGCTGGAGGGCTGGCCGGCACCGCCGCGATATGCAACACGTCCTCAGAGTGTATATTTTCGAGTCGAGCTCGGCCACCAACGAGGAGACTTCGTACACGTGCCGCGCCGTGACATCGTCGCCAAAGTTTCGCATCTACAGCAGCCGCTTCCGGTACAACTCGCTGCGCGCGGCGAGCCTGCGCGGGGTGCAACGGAGGGCAGCCGAGGCGCAGGCATCAGACCCGCTTGCGGCGCTCGTGCAAGGGAGCGCCAAGCGGCAAAGCGCGACAAAACGCAAGACGTCGGAAGACGCAAGCAGCGGTGGCGAGGGGGGCCGGCGCCAAAGCGGCGCGCCTCGGACCCCCCGGAACACTAAACGACGAAACGAAAAGGATGATCTTGAATCTGATTGCAAGCGCTGGTGGTTGTGCTTGATGATCACAGCTTTGCGTTGTGCCAACCGCCCAAGAAGCTGCGGAGGAGATGCAGTGTCGGCTCGGGCTTGTAGCGCGGCGCCATATGGCCCGCGTCGCGCACTGTGGCAAAGGCGAACGAGTGCGCCTTGTTGCGGGGAGTGCATGACGCTCAGGTACCCGGCAGGCTGGTGCGGGTCGGCTGGCTGCGCCATGGCGACCAGTCGCGCACCGTGTCGAGCTCGAGAGAGTCGACCCACTTTTGCGTGCCAATGTACGGGACGCAGGGGTCGGCGTCACCGCTGTACTGCAGAATGTCCAGTTCCTCGGCCAGCTCGTCGCGGTAGAGGTCCACGAGAGAGTGCGAGGTGAACGCGTAATGCAAGGAAGTCTGGAACCCGAACGCGGTAGGCTCCACGTGCAGCGCGCGCTGTACCTCGGGTCGGTTAAGGTACGCCAGCGCGCCGCGCTCCTGCCCGCACGCATACTCGCCGCTGTTGGGAGGTGGGGCCGACGGAGACGACGACGACGACGCGACGACGACGACCGAGCGCCGAGGGCGCGCTCAGCGCGCTCAGCTAACAGGATCTCCTCGGGGTGCACCTCGCGCCGCTTGTGCGTCGATGGGTCGATCGCGCCGAGGTCTTGCTTGCACGTGTCGTATAAAAAGTAGCCTCCGCCCATGTGGTATGTGTCGCCGGCCTGGCTCATGACCGGTCGCACGGGGTCCTCGAGGAGCGAGCGGCAGCGCGCCGAGGCCGGGGCCTCGTACGTGTCCCACTGGCCAGCGCAGGCTTGCTGGATCTCGGCGTAGCGCTTGTCGCTGATCATGCCGTGAAAGTAGCGGAAATCCACGGCCACGCGCGTGCCGATCCAGCCGCTATAGGGCGTACACGTGAAGACACGGTTGCCGGGGCAGGCGTTGCCAAGAGCAAAGCCGCGCAGGCTCCAGGGCGCGCGTGCGCGGTTGGCCTTGGTGCGGTGCGCGAGGATCTCGTGCGCCAGCGAGGGCACCAGGACGCCGGCGTAGCTTTCGCCGGTCATGAAGAAGGGCTGTGTCGCGAATTCGGGGTAGGCCGCGAAGAAGCGCTCCATAAAGCCGTAGCTGACGACGGCTTGGCTCGTGTCGTCCCAGCGACAGGGACCGGGGGCGCAGCGGCTAAACCCCGTCGGCGCCGGATGCTCCACGTAGAGCATGTTGGCCGGTGCTGTGTGCCAGCTGTGCGGGTTGGCAAAGACCTCGAGCTCGCCATCCTCGCGTCCGAACGACGCGTCGCTCAGGAAGAACGGCCCGTTCTCCGTAAACAAGCCAATCATGCTGGACCCGCCAGGCCCGCCTTGGAACCAGCTCACCACCGGCGCATCCGCCGCGCCCTCGCTGTTCCACGAGCCAATAGTGCACGAACGCCGAGGTGTTCTGCCCCGGCACGGGCACCTCAATGTACCCGCTCCACTGCCGCCCTTGCACCTCGCCAAACCCCGGCAGCTCGCGCACCCTATGCGCCGCGATCTCCGCCCTGGCCGCCACCGCCATCGCCACGCCCACCGCCACCGCGGCGGCCACCCTCCCGCCCATCCTCCTCCTCCTCCTCCTCCTGTCCCCAAACTCGTCCCAAAAGATCCAGAACCCATCCCGGCACCGCCAGGGAACTATCACGGAACATACTCAGAACATATTCGGAACCGGCGCGAGAACCAACCGCGCGGGGTACCACGGTACATGTACCAGGAACCTCGAGCAGCGCTGTGTGGAGCAGCAGCCAGCCGCAGCAGCCGGGGCTCGCTCGAGAGCATTGCAACAGGCGCGGAGGGGTGCGGCTGGGCCTGAGCCTCATCAGTCGGTCAGTCAGTCAGCGAGCTGCAGTCTGCAGGTCTCTGTTCGGCGATCGACGCCGCTCGTCGATTTGCCACGTTTTTGGCTTCGCCTTTTTTTTTTTCTTTGCTTTTGTTCGCGCGGGTCGCAAGAGCCACAGACGACGACGACGACTTGCGAGCGCAGCAGTGCACGATCGAGCGAGCGAGCAGAGAGCATGGCGCAGCAGGAGGAGGACCCCACGCTGCGGTATGTGCGGCAAGACTTTGTCAAGCTGCCGCAGTATGAGCCCATCAAGCCCCTCGACGTGGTGGCGGCAGAGATCGGCGTGCCCGTGGAGCGGCTGGCCAAGCTGGACGCGAATGAGAACCTGTACGGGCCGATGCCCGAGGTGAGCCAGGCGCTCGTGGACCTGCAGGGCATGCACATACCCGACCCGCAGCAGACGTACCTGCGCGAGGACCTCGGCCGGTACGTGGCATGGGCAAGGAGAACGTGGTCGCCGGCGTGGGCTCGGACGAGCTGCTGGACCTCCTGATCAGGCTAATGGACGCCGGGTCGGGCATCGTCACCGCGCCGCCGACCTTTGGCATGTACTCGTTCCTGGGCAATCGCGGGCAGCCGCGTGATCGAGGTGGAGCGCGGGCCGGCGCCCGACTTTGCGCTCGACGTGGACGGCATGCTGCGCGCGATCGACGAGCAAGAGGCCAAGCTGGTCTTCGTGGCGTCGCCCAACAACCCGACGGGCGGGCTCATGGCGGCCGAGACGTGCGGCGTATCTGCGCCAAGGACGTCCTGCTGGTGGTGGACGAGGCCTACGCCGAGTTCTCGGGCGGCAGCGCGGCCGGCCTTGTGCCCGAATTCCCCAACCTGGTCGTATTGCGCACGTTTAGCAAGTGGGCGGGCCTCGCGGGCATGCGAGTGGGCTTTAGCATCGCGCACGCCAAGATCACCGAGAAGCTGCTGGCCATCAAGCAGCCGTACAACATCAACGTGGCCGCAGAGGTGGCCGCGCGCGCCGCGCTGGCGGTCAAGGACAAGATTCGCGAGCAGCACATCGTACCCATCCTGCGCGAGCGCGAGCGCATGCTCGTGATGCTGCAAGAGTTTGCCTGGCTCGAGCCGATGCCCTCCGTGGCCAACTATGTCCTGTTTCGCGTGCAGGCGCCCATGGCGGCCGACAAGGTATACTCCGAGCTGCGCAAGCAAGGCGTGCTCGTGCGCTTCTACCCCAAGGGATCGCTGGCCGGCTTTGTACGCATCTCTTGCGGGCGGCCGCAGGACACGGACCTGCTCGTCGAGGCGCTCCGCCGGCTGGACGCCGACGGTTCGCTGCTCGCTGACAGCGCCGCGCGGGCCGCCGTGGCCCCGCCGCCGCAGGCGCTCCTCCTCGACATGGACGGCGTGCTGGCCGAGGTCTCCATGTCGTACCGTCGCGCGATCCAGGACACCGCCAAGCTCTTTGGCGTGGAAGTAACTGCGGACGACATCCACGCGGCCAAGCTCAAGGGCGACGCCAACGACGACTGGAAGCTCACGCACCGCCTCGTCGCAGAGGGCCTCGAGAAGCAGAACAACAAGAGCACCCCTGCTCCCTCGCTCGAAGAAGTTACCGAGCGCTTCCAAGAGTTTTACCTCGGCACGGACGGCAAGCCTGGGCTGCGCGACCTCGAGACGCTATTGCCGTCGCGCGCACTGCTCGTCGAGCTGCGCAAGCGGTGCCCGCTGGGCATGGCCATCGTCACCGGCGACCGCGCGACGAGTGCCTGCACTTTCTTGACACCTTCAACCTGCGCTCGCTCGTCTCTGACGGGACAGGCACGCCCTCGATCGTGTGCATGCACGATGCGCCCTCCAAGCCCTCGCCCGAGCCAGTGCTCTTGGGACTCAAGCGCCTGGGCGGCGTGGCGCCTGAAGTGGCCGTCTTTGTGGGCGACACGCCGACGACATGCGCGCCGTCAGCGCCGGCGTGCGCGGCTTTGGTGTGCTGACCCCCAACGCGGAGGCGTCAATGCGGCCCGCGCTTGAGCAGGCGGGAGCCGAGCGGGTGCTCAACGTGGGCTTTGCTGAGCTCCTCGAGGTGTTCCCGCGCCGCGGGCAGCGGCCACGCCATCGGCACGGCGGCGGCGCCCGGCCTGGCATGGGCGGCCCCGCGGTCGGCGGCCGCAGCGGCTCTGTGGAGCGCAAGACCAAGGAGACCCAGATCGCCGTGTCTGTGAACCTGGACGGCACGGGGTCCTCGAGCGTGTCCACGGGGCTCGGCTTTCTGGATCACATGGTGGACGCGCTGGCCAAGCACTCGCGCGTGGACATTTGCATCAGCTGCGCGACCTGCACATTGACGACCACCACACGGCCGAGGACGTTGGCATCGCGCTGGGCGAGGCCTTTGACAAAGCGCTTGGGGCGCGCCGCGGCATCGCGCGGTGGGGCTACTCTCTCTGCCCGCTGGACGAGCGCTGTCGCGCGCCGTGTGGACATCTCGAGCCGGCCCTGGGCCGAGATCCGGCTGGGCCTGGTGCGCGAGATGATCGGCACCGTGTCTACCGAGATGCTGGGCCACTTTGTGCACTCGTTCGTGACGGCGGCACGGCTCACGGTGCACTTGGAGTGCCTCTCGGGCGCGAACGACCACCACCGCGCTGAGAGCGCCTTCAAGGCGCTTGCGGTGGCGCTGCGGATGGCCATCAGCGCGGACAAGACGGCGGGCGTACCGAGCACCAAGGGTGTTCTCGCCTAAACATTAAAAAAATCAAGGACCGGCTACGGTCGCTATCATCAGTACATCCACGCCAGCCGCCGCCACCGGTACGCCCGGTATGCGCGCTGCACGCGCCTTGCAGCCACGTGCTGCTCTCGCCCGCCGCCGCAGCTCGCGGGCCCACGAGCCCCGCCATGCTGCTTGGATGAGCACGGCCGCGGCACCTTGCCGCGCCACGCGCTCCTCGGTGGCAAGCAGCACCTCGAGCTCGGCCCGCGCAACGCCCTCCGCTTGCGCGCGCTCTCGGAGCGCCGCCGGCACCTCGAGGCCCATGTTCACCAGGTCGTCGAAGACCTCGGTGCACAAGGTCGCGTGGGCCGGCCTTGCCCGCGGCCAGCCGCAGTCGCTCCTGTCGCAACCGCGCCAATGCTCGTCCCAGGCTGCGCGCGGCGGGGGGGAGGACCTCGACGGCTCGCCGCCAGCGCTGCCGGTACGCGCTCACCGTGCCGGCAAGCTCGTCGTTCAGAGCGCGACTTATGCGCAGCAGTCGGGCCTGCGCAGCAAGCTGCCGTTCTAGCTCGGCCACCCGGGCCTGCTCGAGGCCTGGCGCCGCCTCGCCGGACCAAGCGCCGCGAAGCAAGTGCGCTGCCTGGGCGGCTGTGCTCTGCAGGGCCGCGCGCGGCTCTCCATCCGCGGGCAGTGCGAGCTGCGGGAGCGCAGGCGCCACGGCCCGCTGCGCGGGGACGACATGCGCCGCGACGAGGAGGGTCTGCCGCTGCTGCGGATCATTGCTCTTGGCCTCCTCAAGGAGTCGCAGAGCGCGATCAGCCGCCTCGTCGCGATCGCGGTGGTCCACGGCCGGGGGCCGGATCACGAGGGCGGCGCGAGCGTTGCGCAAACCGGTGGTCTCAATATAGGCGCGCTCCTCGCAGCCAGGCGGCGGCGCGCCGCGAGGCCACGCCCAGGCCGCCACGCCGAGACGGTCGAGCTCGGCACAAACGTTGGCGGCCAGGGCAGGGTTGCGGCTCATGTCGAGCACCACTGCGTAGGGGCGGTTGTGCGACGGAGGGTTTTCACGTAGGCGGCAGTGGAGCACGCGCCCACCGCGTTGGCGAGCCGGCTGGTCGCCGCAGCGCGGCGGTAGCGCCCAAGGCGCTTGACGCGTAGCGCGAGGCCGTCGAGGGCCTCTGCGCTGGCGCCCTCTGGCGAGGGCGCCGCGGCTTTGAGCTTGTCCAGGGCCTTGCGGCGCAGCAGGACACCAAGTGCGTCCTCGCCGCGCCGCGGGGCCCGCGCCGCGGCCATCTTTGCGGCCTGTGCCTCCAGGTAATCTCCGAGAGCCCCCGCCCACTCGCGCACGTCAAAGGTCGTGGCATCAGCGAGCCAGGGCTCCCGCGCAGCCGCCTTGTGCGCGTCAGGCGCCGCCAAGACCGCGAGAAGTGGAGTGCGCATCTCGGGTTCTGGGGCGTCCTCGGCCTGGGCGCGAAGACGGCGCTCACCGTCGCGCGCGCGGTCTACGAGCGTGGCGAGGGCGCGTGCGTGACCGGTAAAGGCGCCCACGACGGCCACGACCGCGGCGCAGTATAGCTGTGGGTAGTCTGCGTTCTGCAGGGCCTCCTCGGCGGTCAGGAAGGCCGCGCTTATATTATGCGTGCGCTGCAGCCAAAACATGAGTTCTGACGCAATCTGGCGCTCCGTCTCCTCCGCGGCGCAGACCACGAGGACGTCTGGCCGCCCCGCGCACTTTAACGCCTCCTCGCGCAGTGCCTCGGTTGCGGCGCATTCCGAAGGCGACAGGCCGTGCCGGTTGCGCACCGTGAGCGGCGCCCCGCACTCGATAAGCAAGAGGCTGAGCGCGGCATCGCCAGCGCGGAAGGCGAGGTGCAGCGGGGTGTCGCCGTTGCGGTCGGCGCGGTCGAGGGGCGCGCCGCACGCCATCAAGGTCTTTATAATCCACTTTTCTGGGGCGCGCACGGCCTCGTGCAGCGCGTGGTCTTGGAGTCGCCGCACGGCGTAGCGAGTATCGTTGGGCTTAGGCTGGGCCCCAGACGGATGAGAGCGACTGTGCTTCTGGCGCGCACGACACCGTGCACGAGCTGCGCCGTCGTCATCGTCGGCGCGCTGTCACTGCTGCAGACAGCTAGCGCGCGCTGCACCTGCTCGTTCAGGGCCACGCGCTCGGCCGCGGCTGGGGCCAGGAAGGGTTTGGTGTCCAGAAGCCGCACGTCCACAAGCGAGCAATTGAAGCGGAGCAGCTCGGCCAGCTCGACCTCCGCCTCGGAGCCGGCGAGCTTGTTGCCGCGCAGGTCGAGGCGCCACAGCGTGTCGTTGTACTGGCCCGTGTCGCGGGCCGTCATTCGCGTAGTCGCCGTCGGCGACACTTGTCCGGAGGCTGCCAAAGAGCGCGCGCACGCCGCCAAGGTCCCCCGCGCAAGCCAAGTCGTTGCTGCAGATCAAGCTTGCGCAGCGCGGTGTGCCAAGTAGGCGCGCAAGCGCGCGGGCCCCATCGGGCAGCAGGCGGTTGTCGGCAAGCGCCAGCTCGAGCAAGTGGCCGCGGGCTCCGCCGCCGCCGAGGCGCTCGGCAATGCGGGCTGCACCGCTAGCGCCCAGGCCATTGCGTGACAGATCGAGCGCCTCGAGTTGCACGTGGCCCGCGCAGGCCGTGAGCAGGGCGTCCAGACCGCGCTCGTTCCCCCATAGTCTGTGAGACAGTTGCCGGCCATTTCCAGCCGCCGAAGGCAGTGGTTGGCGCCAAGCTGCTGCGCCAGCCGCAGGAGACCGCTCACATCGATCGCGCTCGCTCCCGGCATCCGTAAGCGCGGCGTCATTGAGTGCCAGCTCGCAAAGCCCCTGGTTGCGCGCCACCAGATCAGCCACAACGCCCAGCCCCGCCGCGCCCAGGTGGTTACCGCTGAGATCGAGGCGCACCAAGTGCAGATTCCCTGCCAGCGCCTTGCATAGCGCGCCAAGGCCGCGAGGCCCGAACGCGCTGCGCGCCGTGCCAGGCCCTCCAGTGTGATGTTGCGCTCCAAGCCCATGGCCAGCGCCTCCAGTGCCTCGTCGTCAACGCCGAGCTCCGATAGGTCTACGCGCGGCGGGCCCGCGTCCCCGCGCACGAGCTCTGTCGCGCGCTGGATCGTCTGGCGGGCCTCCTTGGACGCCATCGCGCGCGCATCCCGTGCCAACGCCCGCTAACGCAACAGAAAAGCATTCTGATGATGGGTCAACTACTGTGGTCTGAGCGCCGCTGATGGCACTCTCCCTGGTGCCGAGCCGGATGTTGGCGTGGAGAAAAAGGAGGCGCCCCCGCCACCTTGGCCGCCGCCCTGGCCGCCGCCCTGGCCGCCACCACTACCACCGCCGCTACCACCGCCGCTGCCACCGCTTGAGACCAAGTCGTCCAAAGTCTCTGCTATCGCTCGTGAAGCTGATGTCCTCGGCCAGATAGCTGCCCCACTTGCAGTGGATCTGCGTCCACATTAGGATGCCCACCACGCAGGCCGCAGTGATGAGCGAGGCGGTCCAGGGGTAGTTCCAGTACTTTACCCAGCCAACTAGCGCAAGGTTTGCCATGAAGAGCGGCACACCCACGGTGAAGAACCAGAAGGCACGCATCCAGTCCTCCTCGCACTTGAGCACCCAAAACTGCCGGAAGGGCATCTTGGCGCGCTCCAGGTCGAACGCCTTGAGCACCCCAACGAGCATGAGCGTGCAGGTGACCACGCTGAGGCACATGAGGCACACCGTGACGGCCGTTACGAGCCCGAAAAGCGCCACAAGCGCCGCCGGCGCTTCAGGCGCGGGGCTCACCTCGATTAGAACAACCACGTCAAACCCCGCGATGAGCGCAGCCAAGTTGGCGATGGAGCGCAGCTGCTCCACCTTCTCGTCGATCTGCCGGCGCAGGATCTCGAGCTTGCGGTACTTGATCTCCTCCTCGCGCCATTTGCTCGCGAGGTGGACGTCGGCGATCGCGATGCCCGCGTTGAACAGCTCTGCCATCGCGCCCCCGACGCGTTCTGCCAACGATCCGACCCCGTTCCAGCACGCGTGACCAAGAACAAAAAAAAAAAAAAAGACGATGCGCACTGTGGGATTTGAACCCACGAGTCCGAAACATCGCAACTTGAGTGCGACCCCTTAGACCACTCGGGCAAATGCGCGTTAAAGTCGGCGGAGGAAAAAGCTTTATATACTCTGGCGACGCGAGGACCGGTGCTGGTATCTAACGCTGCGCTGCGCTGCGGCTGCGCTGCGGCTGCGCTGCGGCTGTGCTGCGGCGCGGCGATCGCGCGTGCCGCTGGCGCCTGGGCCCGAGCTGCTCAGGAGAGCCCGCGCGAAAGATGCGCAAGCAGGCTCCTGAAAGTAGCAGCCGTAGAGGCGGAAGACCTACTCGCCCGGCTTTGCGCGCCGCAGCACAAGCGCCAGCCTGGGCGAGACTAAAGCCACGACCTCCAGCTCCTTGAGGCTGGGGATGGCTGCTGAAGGGCCCGCGAGTCACCCGCTAGTCAACGAGCAGCCGTCGTAGGTTGGTCTGCAGCTGCTGGGGGCTGACCACGTTGTTATACAGGTCTTGGCCCATCTGCTCCCAGTGCCGGAGAAGGTCGCCAAGACTCCAAACGCTCTTGCCGCCGTCTAGCGTCACAGGATCGCCCTTATCGCCGGTGACGCTCTGCATCAGGCCCAGACGCGGCTCACATTCTCGCTTTGGCAGCTCGGGCAGCTCCTCCCATTTTAGCTTGCCGGTCACCTCATGGCGCTGTTGGCGCTGCCACTCGGGCCACTCGGCTAGCCAGGCCTCAAACTGGTCGTCCGTGATGGCCAGCGCGTCCTCCCTGGCCGCCTCCAGCTCCTTCTCGGTGACATCGATGTAGGTTGGGAAGAGCATGGCCGTCGCGTCGACGGGCAGGTCCAGCGCCTCGCGCAGCTCGATCTCGAAGCGCAGGTACACGCAGACGTCGTCGACCCAGCGCAGCGAGTCCACCTTGCGCTTGGCGTGCTCGTGCACGACCATGAGCCGCATCACCCTGCGCCCGAGGTCCCGCAGCACCTCGCGATCGCCTTGAGCCTTGGCGACCTCCACGACCAGGTGCATCTGGTTGAGCGCCCAGACCGGCTTGTCCCCGCAAGCATCAAGCGAATCGCCCATGCGCATTAGCAGTTCCTCGTTCACCTCACCTTGCGCGAGAAGCTCGAGTACGGCAACAATGCGCTTGGCCAGGCTTGTGCGGGTCGCTGCGATGCCAAATTCTCTCGCGTCGCGCAACCGCGAGAGGAATCTGACTAATCTCACGTCGTCGTCCACCATGGGCACGAACGCCTCCGGCGCCGGCCTCCTTTGTCCAGAACGCCGCCGCAACTCGCGCGCTCGCAAAGTCTGGTCGCCGCCTGTCGGCGCGAGCCATCACGTGGAAGCGCAAGCCCGGCGCATTCGCCTCGCGAAGCCATTCAAGCGTGTCCGATGGCAGCCCCGAGCTAACCAGGATGATATTGTGCGGCTCGCCAGAGTCCTCCCGCACCGGCCATTGGAGGATGCTTGCTGGCAGGCTCTCCAGCGACGCGCAGCGTTCCAAGGTGAGGTCGCCACCCACATAAAGGTCTTCGGGCAGGGCCGTCAAAGCGAGGCACGTGCCCGCGCGCATGTTTCTTCCAACAAAGAGGCCTTCGAGGACGGTGGCCAGGTTTGTGCAGCAGTCCAGCAGGAGGTCACGTTCGACGCGGAGACGGGCCGGAAGTCTTCTAAGCGCCGAGCAGCCCGTCAGAGTGAGGTCGCTGCCAACGCGCAAGCCCTCGGGCAGGCCTGCGAGACGCACGCAGCCACAATCGAGGCTCTTGCCGCTGGCGAGCAGGCCGCCCAAACTGGTCAAAGCGCTGCACCCCATGAGCTTGATGTCGCCGCCCACGTAGATGTCCCCAGGTAGGCTGCCCAGAGCGTAGCACCTGGCTAGCAGAGCGCGCCGCCACGCGGAGGCCCTCGGGAAGGCCCGCAAGCGAGGTACAGAAAGTCGCGTCGAGATCGCCCTCGACTTGGAGGTTTGGGGGCAGCTGCGTCAAGCTCGCAGCAGCCGCTGCACCTGAGGCTGCCGCCGATGCGAAGGCGCCGGGGCAAGAGGCCTGCGAGCACTTCCGCAGAGTCCAAGACGAGCAGGTCGCCTCCGATGCAGAGGTCCCCCGGCAAGGCGACGTCCTCGCCCTCGAACTTGTCGACCACGACGAGCGAGCCACGGATGCTCAAGCCCGCCGAGAGCGCCGCTGCCGCCGCGGCCAAGTCGTCGCCCTTTGCCAAAACCACGTGCGCATCGAGCTCGGTTGCATTCTTGCCAGCGAGTGCGTCCAGCAGCGCGCGCCAGTGAGGATGTCCAAAGCAGCGTCCTCGCCGCCCGCAGCACCCGCCTGCAGCAGCGCCTTGCGGGCGCGCTCGGGTAGCTCGCCGAGCACGCGTGCACGTGCTGTTGCTTCCATGTCACGAGGTTGATGTCGCACGTCACTTGACACATTCACCAGAGAGGGAGGCCGATTTGGCATCGAGATGATGCGCATCACGGGACTGTCATGCGAGTCTCTAGCCCCGCGCGGCCCCAGCGCCGCAGCGAATGCAGGGACGCCCAGAGCCCAGCATGACCGGGCCGTCTGTGCTGTGGCCCATCATGAAGCCCACCATCTCGGGACAAGGCAGAAGAAGTCGAAGGCGAGAAAAGGAAAAAAAAAAAGGGTGCCCGGTGCCAGTTTCGAACTGGCGACCTTGAGCTTGCTATTCTGCCGAGGCAGGATTCTGTATTATGAGACTCACGCTCTAACCAACTGAGCTAACCGGGCTTGCATTTCCCTACCAGACACGGTGATTCGAAGATGAATCGCTTGAACTAGTGGGGCTGCTTTGCTGAAAGGTTGCAATAGTCCTGCAAACTTATACCGGCGTTGCCACCGAGCTGCATTGGGGACGGACGTGCCGAGCGTGAGCGCCGAGCCGACTGGCTGTGCTCGCGCGCAGCGCCGAGGAGTTCATAAGGCTCCCAGTGAATGGATGCTATCTTGTTCATCCCGCTTCCAGGGCCATGGTTTCTGGGTGCTGGGTTAGCGAGCAGCCCGAAAGCGGTGAGGCAGAGTTGTGGTCTTCTCAGCTGGCGTAGGGGCAGACGCGCTTGAGGCGCACTTTCCGGTGCCACGGACGCGAGATGGCCGAGGGCCTCGTTGCGATACTCGTACCGTGCCGAACTACCTGGCTGGTATTCGATCGAAAGCAGCAGCGCGAGTCCTGGCAAGCGAACACCTCGTGGCGGTCAACGCGAACGAGCGCGGCGCGCGAGGAACGGGCCGCCACACGTGCGGGGCAAGGCCGTGCGCGAGCGACGCGCGGCGCCAACTGACGCTTTCAATAGCTCGACCGAGTCGTCAGAGGCGGCACAGCAGCGTACCGGACGGACGCATCCTGTCCTCGCGCTCGAGGTTGACGAGGTCTCGGCGGTCAAGCTCGGCGCGCGCCTGGCCGAGGCCGTCTGCGAGACTGCGCCCGGCCGCACCGTCCGCTGGCCGGCCCGCTGGTTGCCAGAGAGCTACCGTAGCCGAGCGCGCGTCTGGTCGTCCCACCGCGGCCCTGTTGGCATGCTCAGCAAGCGCGATGGAGGAGGAGCTGCGCGAGGGCGCCCTTGGCGAGGGAGATGAGCAAGAGCAGCAGCAGCAGCAGCAAGAGCAGCAAGAGCAGCGAGCCGGGCGGGCTGCGTTCGCTCGCGCGAGGCTGATACTGGAGATGGAGCTGCTGCGTCAGCAGCTCTGGGCACTGGTCGTGTGCGCGGTGGTGCTCATCTACGGTGCGATGATGGTGTTTCGCAACGTGGCGTTCTACCGGTACCGGATCGAGCAGGGCCGGCTGCAGGACGCGGGCTTCGAGCTCTTGCCGGACTGGGAGAACAAGCCGCACCAGTGGGTCGGGGACGTGCCAATGTACGTGATTAGCGCGGCTATGGCGGCGATGTTTCTTGCGGCCTTCGTGGCACCGGCTAGTGGGTGTGTGGGCGCCAAGCCCTTTGTGCTCAACATGCTGCTTCGGTATTCGCAGGTGCTTGCGGTAGGCCACACCCTGCGCTTTGTCACCTACGTCTCCACGATCTACCGGGCTCGAGCGAGCAGTGCCTCGGCGAGCTGCACCACCAGCCCACGACGCTGGTGGAGGTCTTTTTCACGCGCTTTGCGCTCGTGCCGGGCGAAAACTGCGGCGACCTAATGTTCTCGGGCCACATGCTCCAGATGATCACGCCGGTGCTTTGCGTGTCCCGCTATGGGCAGGCCGCATTCTCCTACTCGCGGTCGGCGCACATGGCGCTACTGGCGCTGCTCTGGCTCTGCGTGGCGCTCCTCTGCGTGTCCATCGTCATGCGCCGCCACCACTACACGCAAGACGTTGTCACGGGGGCCTACGTCACGCCCTTGCTCTGGCACTTTTACAGCGGCGCGGTGCGCCCGCGGGACGTGCCGCTTTCTCTATCGCAACGCGGCGTTTGCGCCCTTGTGCCATGACATAGCAAACAAACAAACAAGATCAACATCCTCTTTGTCGAAAAGGGGATGCTGCTACTTTCCGTCGCCGCTCAGGCGCGAGGGAGCAGTGCTGCCCCCGGCGCCGCGGCTTGTGCCCGCTGCCTGGCAAGCATCGTCGTCGTCGTCAGACGAGTCCGAGTCGTACTGACGCCAGTACTTGTTGCGCTCCTGGTCGACGGGACGGAACTGTTTCTTCGTCTTTGCGGGGGCGCGCCGTGCTCGTAAAAGACGCGGCCAGGGGACCGCGCATTTTCGAGGTCGACCGCGTGGCGCTGCGCGTGCATCTTGTTGGCGAGGATGGCGCTCTTCAGCTCCGACTGCTGCTCGAGCAAGACGCCAATCTCCTTCTCGCGCTGCGCCAACTCGACGCGGGAGCGCTCGCGCAAAAGCGACTTGCGCACTCTCTGGAACTTGTTCGCCATGCCCTCCACGCCCTCGGGGCCGAACTGCGTGCGGCTGGCCTCGCGGTGCCGCCGGCCCTTGTCGATGTAGGCCTTGTCGCGGTCCCACGTCTTCTTCCAGCACATGTACATGGGAATGATGCAGCAGAGGATGGCAAAGATGCCTGCCGCGCCAGCGCCGCTTGCCACGATGAACACACTGTTGTCGTCTGGGTCTGCAGGCGCAGGCGGCTCGTATGGTGTGGTCGGAGCCGCTGTTGTGACTACTGGGGGCACCACGCGTACAGTGCCGGGGTGCTCGGCAAACCAACACGAGCCCTCCGAGTTTTGAATCAGCTCGACCTGCCCGCTTTCGTCGGCTCGCAGCGAACAGTTTGCGCCAAACGTGGCATAGGCCCGGTACTCGCCGAGAGTCTCAGTGTCGAGCTGCACTGTGTAGGTGCCGTCGCCATTATCGACGGCTCGGCCCGGGACGACCACGACTGGCGCCCCTCTCGTCCTCGTCCTCGTCCCCGTCCTCCCCCTCCACCTCTTCCTCATCGTCGTCTTGTTGCAGGTTGCGCGGCGAGGCGGCGCCGGTCTCATTGTTGTTCCCTGACGGGTCCACCTTTACAAAGAGACCCGCGACGCGGTCGACGGCGCCGCCGTGCTGGATCGGGTTGCCGCACTTGTCGTGGTTTTGCACGCGCACGCCCCCGTTCCTGGCCCCGGCAATGCCCTGCGTTAGAGACAGGTCATTCACATAGGTGGTCAGGTCGTTGTCGATGATTACCGTGCGTAAGGCCAGGTCGGTGATCCGGACTTCTGCCGTTTCCTCCCCAGTGCCCGCCGTAAAACCCACGTAGGCGTTCCGGCCGCAGTGATGCGCTGCAGCGTAAAGTGCTTTTGCCGCAGGTAGAGTGAGCCGTCCAGGTAGACCTCGAGCCAATCGGGCCGCTCCAGATACTGCACGCGCACGCGGTGCTCGGCGCCATCGGCAAGCGACACGGCAACATTGTCGTAGGCATGGCGCGTGGCGTTCGAGCTGGCGCTGTTTTCGGCGGTCGGGCCCTCGCGCGGGTAGTGAATGCGCACCTGGTTGCCCTCGCAGCGGCCCTCGCTGTCGCGGTTGACGCACAGGTCAAAGACCACGGCCACAGAATGGGTGACCCAGCGCATGCCCAGATGCGTGCCCGTGCTGACGGGCCAATTGGCCAGCCCCGAAGGCCGCTGGTGCAGGAGCAGCGCAAAGCCGTCGCCATTGTCCCCCGAGACGGCAAATTTAAAGTCAAGCACAAAGCCCGTGCCCAGATTGTGCTGCTGCTGCAAAAACGCGTACGTCGCCGCGTGGGCTGCGTTGGCTCGCATGAGCACCACCTCGCCCATGGCTTCGTCAAAGGCCGCGTCGCGGCTTAGGATCCAGTCGTCCGCGCGTGTGGCGCCCATTTCGGCGCTCAGCGCGCCCGACTGGAGCACGCTGCAAGACGCGCGGAGCGAGGTGGTCAGCTTAAAGTTGCTCTCCTTGGTGTGCCGCTCCGCGTGGAAAAGGTCAAACTCGTAAATCTCGCCCACTTTCAGGCCCATGGCCCCGCCAGCTCTGCTAGTGAAATGTTGGCCCGTGCGCGGCTATGTACGCCGCCAAGGTCCACCACCAGCCGGCCGTCAATGTACACCCAGACGTCGTCGTCGCCAGAAAACTCAAAGGTCTCGTTGCCCCGAAAGGCAAACCACGTGTGCAGCTCCGTGGTGAAGAAAAACTTGTGCTCAACTTGCGCTCCAGGTCTGTCAGCGGCCACACGGGCCGCTCCGTCGAGTTGTCGTCCAGCGGGCCGAAAGTCGTCCACTGGCATGTATTCGTTCTCGCCGTGCAAGATGCTGTCGTGCTGGAACAGGTCGCCCTCGAGGTGGGGCACGACCAGGTCAAAGCTCGACCGCTTGTTATACTTTGGCACGTCCGAGAACCACATGTCAAACCAGGTCGCGTTGGCGGTGATCCATTGCCCGAGCAGGTTGCCGCCGCACCGGCCCTCGAGCGAGCAGTACAGGGGCTTGGAAAGTCCGCTCGAGGCGTACTTGAACGCCCCGCGGTCCACAATCGAGCTAACCGGCGAGTTGCGCTTGCTGTTGCTCTCGATCTCGGGTCCTTCCTCCCCGTGTACCCCGTCACGCCATACCCGCCGCGCCGAATCTCAAAGTCGGGGTGCCCGCTAATCTTGCCTGCCAGAATGTCCTCCACGTCTGGGCACCCGTTGTGGTTTGGCTCTGCTGACCCGTCCTCGGGGATGCCCCAGGTGGCGTCCACTTCTGGGTACGCCGAGTAGCTCGGGTACTCGCTCGCAGGCATGCACAGCGAAGGCAAAAAGTCGCGCATCGTCAGCGAGTACACCAGCGGCGCGTCTTGCACCTGCTGCCCGCGTGCACTTGCAGTCGCCATCAACACCACCGCGGCGCCGGCCCTCCTCCTCAGGGGCGCCATCGTCCGCCGTCGCCGTCGTCGCTGCCGTCTCTGCCGCCGCCTCTGCCGCCGCCGCCGCCTCTCTCGCCGTCTTCGGCTTTGTGCGTGCGTGTGCGTGCCTGTCTCAGCTGCTGGCTTGCTCGCTCGTTCACCTCGCGGATGCTCTCGCGATGTCACTCACTCGCATCCCTCGCACGACTCATGCCAATGCACACGATGATGTCCCAGGCCCAGGCTCCTTGATCTCGCCTGCTGGTTGAGGGAGGGAGGGAGGGACGTGTGATTGGCTGGCTGGTGGGCTGGCGGGCTGGCTGGCAGGCAGGCAGGCAGGCAGGCTGGCGGCGGTGGCTTGATCAAGGCCATGGGAAAGGAAAGGAAGGAAAGGAAGGAAACAGCTTGTTGTTGTTGAACTTGAAATTTAGATGCGCGGGTATGGCGGCGGAGGCTCGTCCACTATGTGCGGCAGTGGCGGGGCCGCAGGAACGATGGGGAGCGGCTGCGGGCTAAAGCGCGGCGCGAGAGGGTCGAAACCGCTTTCGTAGCTCGAGGCCGCCTCCGGGCGCATGAACGAACGGTCCGTAGCGCCCCTGGTGTTGGTGTACGAGCCGTCCTTGCTCGGGACGCTCGAGACCGCCTGCGGGTGCGCGACGCGGCGCAGTGACTTGACCACGCTGCGATGCGAGTAGAAGAGGATGGCCGTGAGGATGTACAAAATGAACACCGCGAGCATGTCGTTGAGCCACGTCAGCCAAGAAAAGCTGCCGTACACGGTGTACTCGCGAGAACCAGAGGGGTGCAGCACCGAGTTGAAGAGGAAAAACGGGATGCCCACGACGATCACACCGATGATGCCCGCGATCACGTGCAAGCTGACCCGCTGGATGACCTCCATCGTGCGCCGCGTCCGCTCGAGAGTGGACTTCTCCGTCGAGCGGCCCCCCGACGCTTGAAAGGTTCATGGTGCTCTTGCCGGCGGAGGAAGGCGTGAGCGGCGGCGCCAGCACGCTACCGGACGCCGCGGAGCCCGATACCCCGCCCTCGTTCGTGCTGCTCGACATCGCCATGCTCATCGCGCCCTTGAGCACCGAAACCATGCGCACGCGGCCCCCACGGTAAAGCTAACGCCGATGACAAAGAGAAAGGGCAGCGCGATGACCGCCGCAGCGCTCCACATGCCCAAGATAGCGATCGCGAGCATCGCAGCCCCAAAGAGCACCTCAAACCAGCACCGTGCGCCGGTAGTACGTCACGTTGCTGATCAGCTTGGTGCGCATGTTCTTGGCCCGGTACGCCAGCTCGACCCACATCACGCTCACGTTGAGGCAGGCCACCACCGTGAACACCAGCGTCAAAAACACAAAGGGCCGCATGATGATGGAGAACGTCGTGAACTTCTCCGCGTCGTCCTCGTCCGACAGGAAGGCGTTGTTCTCCTCGGGGATCAGCGTTGTCAACAGCAGCATCAGGCGCCACAGCGCGTGGAACACGAGGCCCAGGGTCACCGAGACGTGCGTGATGAGCAGCGCGTTCAGCTTGGCGGCCTTGCTCCGCACGAGCCGCCAGAGGTCTAGCGCGCCGCGCCAGAACAGCGCCAGCGCCAGCAGGCCCTGCAGCACCAGCACGATGCATAGGTAGAACGTGGTGCCCGACCGCCCGCTGCAGTCCGCCCCGCGCCACCCGTAGAACTGGTTGCAGACGCACAGGCCTTGCGTTGCGCTCTCGGCCAGCCACGTCACATTGCGATAGCACAGGAGGCCAGGCCCGCAGTCGCGATCGAATGCGCACGCGTCCTTAAAGATGTCCTCAGCCGCCATCCTGCGCTCGCTCGCCAGCCGTCTCGACCTTTCTACCGCCCCCTCGCGTCTGGCTGCTGTCCTCGAGCGTGAAGGCCACTGATGTCGCTCACTCTTGCCGAGACCGTGCGGCCCCCTTCGCCAAGTTGCAAGTCGTCGCAAAACGCTCTTGCGAGACTTGCGTTTCAAGGAGGTACCAAGAACTCGAAGAGACAGCCAGTCGCACTGGCACGAGGCCGGCCACGAGGACGGGTTCTGATCTTGATCGTTTGCACATGTCCCGTGCCACTTCCAACACGATCAAGGCCCTCGGAACAAAAGGACACCGCGGCCACCCGGAAGTCGGGCGCCACAACAGGTCGGTCGGGATGGGTGCGTTTTGCGAAGAAAAAAACCACGATGAGGGCGGGCGCGGTACCGTACTACCATTGGTACCCATACGGTACGGTACGTACGTACGGTACGTACCGAGAAAAAGAAAAGCGGCGCGGTGTGGCGAAGAAGAGAAAGGAACAGAACGCAGATTGCCCAAAAGGGTTGGGTCTGTCCAACGGACACCTCACCTTTCTTCTGCTTGTGTTTCTCGATCGAAAGGCAGCAGCGTGACACTCCGTGCTCAATGCGTACGTACTTGGCATGGCGTCAATGGCGTCAACTGCACCTCCCTGACTGGCGCGCACGTTCTACTGACGTGAAGCGTGTCCGTTGGAGAGGCCGCTATCGCCGCCCATCCTGGTGCAGGCGGTGCGGACAGGCAGAGCTGGAGGGACGACGAGGACGGAGCGCAGCGCAGGAGAGATGCGGACGAAGACGATGCGCGCAATGACATTGGCCGCCTTCGGCGCGGTGGCGACTGGCCCAGTGGCCGCGGGTGCTAGTGCTATGTGTGCCATCGAGGCCGCCGCCCCTCGCGCGCTGCCCGAAGACACCACGGCCGCGCTGATCCTGCACGGCACGGGGTTCGAGACCCTGAATAACGCCAGTGTTGTGCTGGATGACGGGACGGCTGTGCACTGGGCGGAGACCAGCATTGTGGAAGACAAGATGGACGAACTTGAGGACAGTGCCATGGCCGGGCCAGCGTGCCTGCCGGCACGTTTCAGGAAGGCGCGTTTTTGCGGGTGCGCCTCTTCGACGGCGACACGCTCGCGTGTGAGCTCTTGGGGTCGCGCGTGTTTGTGCACGGCAACGTGACGCTGCTCTCGCACGAAGAGCTCGAGCCCAAGAGCGTCCGCCCTGGCGTGTACAACATTGAAGCCGAGCGCAAGCTGGTGTTCCGCGCCAACGGCTCTTTGACGTGTCTGAAGGAGAGGCCTGGGTGCGGTACCGCGATCTGGACGGCAATGACCTGCAGGTCACGACAGCGGGCCTCATGGAAGCCCAAGGCGGCGAATCGGTGCTGCTGACGCTATCGCCAGTGCTGCCGAAACCGGTGGACTGGACCTTCAAGTGCGAGGACGAGACCCGGCCGGTTCGAAGCGAAACTTGCGTCTGGGACATTCGTGTGCAGGCGGACGTTACCGTGAACGGCGGTGCGTCCTATTCGAACGCCCTCGAGCTCACGTTTGGGTACGAGGCACCACTGCGGATCGCTTTCCTGTACGTAGGCAAAGTGAACGACTTTGGATGGACGCACCAGTTCGACGTGGCGCGCGTGAGCATGCAGGGCAAGTACGGTGGGAAATCGACGCGAGCACCTACTTTGAGACCGTGGTGGAGGGCAACTACGAGGGCCGCCAGACCAACAAAAAGAAGACTCTGGAGACAAACACGCCCGTCCCCGAGTTTTGGAGGACGGCACGCCGAACCGCTACTACCCGACGCTCAAGCTCATGAAGCAGCTTTGCGATGAGGACTTTGACCTCGTGGTCGCGGCCTCCACCGGGCTCATGGACCAGTCCATCGACGTCACCAACGGCTACCCGGGCTGCCGCCTCGAGGGCGACGGGACCGCCACAGACGCGCCTGAGCGCAACACCTTCTTCATCAACACGGGCTTCATGACCACGCCGCGCCTCTCCACGGCCTTCTCCAAGATCTACCAAGCCCGCTACCTGACCGGCTTGGTCGCCGGCCACGAAATGCAAAAGCGCGCCGCCAAGGCCGCTCTGGCTGAATCTCAGGAGGACAAGGACGAAATTCTGGGCGATGCGTGCGTCGGCTACATCGCCGCCTACCCGAACCCACAGGTCTCGCGCGGCATCAACGCCTTCACGCTGGGCTGCCGCGAGATCTACCCGAGTGCACCGTCAAGGTCGCCTGGATGGGGACCTGGAACAACAACCGCGTAGAAGGCCTGGCCGCAAAATTCATGTGGAACCGCGGCGGCTGCCGCATTGTCACAGCACAGCGTCACCACCGAGCCGCAGATCTACTATATGGAAAAGGGCGGGGCCGGCATTGGGTACAACTCGGACGCGAAGAAGCTCGTCGGCGACTCGGTCCTCACCTCTGCCATCCTCAACTGGAACCCGTCCTGAGCTACTTTGTTGAGCAGATTACGCGGGGTGAGTGGCGCCCCGATGACCGCGACCCCGCCAAGGGCGGCTCGAGGTTTGCGCAGCAACAGGTCTGGCTTGGTCTCGACGACTACGCAGCGCGCCTCGCCCCGTACTTTAGTCCGCGCGTCGAGCGCAGCATCCAGGACTCCATCATGCGCCGCTTCGAAGAGCTGAGCGAGCGCAAGGGTGCAGACGCATTCCACAACATTTTCTGCGGCAACATCAAGAAGCGCTGGCACATGGTTAGCGATCCGGTCGCTGGCGGGGCCCGCGCAAAGGGCTGCGGCGGCCAGCCCGTGTGGGAGCGCCTTGACGAGCCCGGAACGCTCAACCCGCAGCACTTTTGGGGCCCGGACAAGACGCCCCTCGGCCCCGTTGACGCCATCGGACCCGACGACTGCCTCTTTGGGGTGGACTTCGCCGGCCAGGCCCTTCTCGCAAGCCCCTACCCGTTGCCCCACGACGAGCTTCGCGTCTTCAACGACTTCCTCGTCGAGGGTGTCGAGCTCTTCGAGCCGCAGGTCACCATGTACGGAACCATCCACAACGACACGACCCACGGCTGCGCCACTTCCTATGGCTCGTCCGGCGACCGCTTCTTCACCGGGCCCGTTGAGCTGCCGCGCTGCGACGGAACGCACTGGAACCTGACCAAGGGCGAGTGCAACCCAGACTTGGGCGTTGCCCAGTACTACTACGCCTGGAAGACTGACCCCGAAACCGGTGAAGAGATGCGTTGCAGCGACGCCCCTGATGAAGTCGGGGTCTACTCACAGCCAGCGACCCTTCCAGAGGCCATTGACCCTGACGGCAATCCGCTCCAGGCCACGTGCGTCTCGACCGTCGACACGCTGCCGATCACGATCGCCTCGCTCGGTGCCGGCGTCATTGTCCTGGCCATAGTGGCCCGCAAGATCCGCAACGGCGGCACTGCGGCAGGCGACGTGATCGCGTCCCCATTGCTGGCGCGACTGTGACAATGACACTGCTACTCGGAAGCGCCCTCGCAGACATTCTCTCCTCGCGCAACTTTGTCGCCGCCGCCGACCCAAAGATGGTCCACCTCGTCGTCCCATTCGTCACCCTGACCGTGCTGCAAGTCATCTCCACATGGCCTGCCGTAACCTGTTCTCGTACACGCGCAAGGCCATGCGCGCCGTGACAAGCCGACGCAAATCCACCAGTTTCGGAATCGACACGGCCGAATCCAGGCAAAAGTTCATCGACGCAGAGCGGGCCAACATCAACAACGAGCTGCGTCGCCTCAAGGTCAGCGCCACAGTCTTCCTCCTTCGCGACATCCCGCCATCACAATGACATTCGCCATCATCTTTACCAGCGTGCAGACCCTAGAGTCCCCGGCCTTTGCGCTCTCGGCGCTGCTCCGAATCGTCACCGCGACCATCGGAGCCACAAAGCTGCCGATGCTGCGCAAGGTCCAGAACGAGCGCGCCATGCTGGAGGTTCTCGCGCTCGACACCACGGGGTGGCGGTCAGGAAGCCCTGGTGCGGCATCTCCCACGCCAATGTGAAATCGCCCTTGTCCCCGTCCGCGACCAACAACAAGGTCGCCCCGGCGCCAGCGAAAACGATGGCTTAAGTTTTCAACTCCGCTCTACTACTCTAGCGCCTGCGAAAATCCTAACAAATTTCTGCCTCGCGCCTTCCACCACCTGCGCCAGCACCTCGAGGTCCTCGACCTGTCGGTAGTCTGGTTGCGACCGGATCTTGCTGCATAGGTTGTGCGCCGTAACAAGCGCCTGGAGCAGTTCCTTCTTCTCCCGCTGCGCCTTTCGCTCGCGAAACCGTGCAGCGGCTCCGCCGTTGCAAGCCTTGCCCTCTTCCCGCGGCGACTCCACTTTGTTTGTCAGCTCGCGGACCTCGCCCTGCAGCCCAGCCACCACCTCGTCGTGCGCCTGGGCCAGCGCGTCCAGGTGCTGCGGCACGGCGCGTCGAGCCGCCTCCAAGGACGCGACCTCCTCCAGCCTGCGCCGCGCAGCGGCCGCCGCGTCCGGCTGCCCCAGCATCTCTCGCACCGCTGCATGTATTCCAGCAGCACCTGCGCGAACTCGCGCTCCACCGCTCCCCGCAGCCGCTGCGGCTGCATCGCCTCGACGCGCCGCTCGCGCGCCAGAACCGCCGCCTCGCGCCGCTTCGCCACCGCCGCGCGCTTTCGCGCCGCATCCTCCTTCGCAAAAAGCGCTACGCGCCGTACCTCGACCGCCTCGGCGCGCTGCAGCGCCTCGGCCTTCCACGCCCGTAGCTCCTCGACCTCACGCGAGAGATCGGCATTCTCCGCCAAAATCATCGCTTCGTGGCGCCGCACGTCGAGGATGGCCGTGTCAAGGATGGCCTCCAGGACCCGCTGCTGCTGTGGCGGTGGCTGCGACGGCTGCGGCAGCGGCGGCGGCGGCATCGGCTGCGGCGCTGCGTGCGTCTCCATGGTCGCTCCCGTCCCAACCGTCGCCGCGATGTGTGTGCGTTCGTCAGCGCATTGCCTCATCACGTCAACGCGATGACGTGCTTGGCGTCATTGCCAATGACCTTGCCAAGTGTTCGTTCGCCCAGGCCGACGTCTCAGCACGTCAACAAAATGACGTGCGCTACGTCATTGGCATTGACCTCGGCGACGTCGCCCGGAAACAGGGGGGGAACGCGTCCTCCTCCGACGCTGAGAGGATGCGGGACGCCAGGCCCGCGCTCGGCGCCGAGGGCCTGCGCGCGGCCGTCAACGCCGTGCTGTCCCGCCGCTGCCGCGAACGCCCGCGCCGCGCGCCGAGCCCTGCCCAGGCAGAAGAGCATGCCGCCGAGGATCGCCCGCCGCCCTTTGGCCTGGACGTGCCGCTGTGCTCCCACGCCCTCGCCGACGACCTCGGCGACCTCGTGGTTGTGGACATACTGTTGGCAGCGGCGGCCGCGGTCGCGGCGGGGGAAGGAGAGGACCCAAAGCGCAGGTGGTCGAGCGATGGCGATTTCAGCTCGTCGCTCACGACGCTGCGGCGGCGGTGCAGGGCGTGCAGGCGCAGCGCAGGGCGCGCATCGCGCTGCGCGCGCTGTACTCGCTGTGCCTCATGCTGCCGGCTAACGCACTCGCGCGGCAAGCCGCCGCCGGGGGTGCGCAAGTCGTTGCAGTGTGGCACGTCTGCACTCGCCGGGGGTCGAGCCGCCGCCCTTGCCGAGCGGGCAGGCGCTCGACCGTCGCGTGGCGGCGCTGCCTGGGCTTCCTACGGCGGAGGGCGAGCTGAGGATCGCGGTGGAGTACCTGGCCGACCTGCCTGCCGCGACCACCACCACCACGCAGTCGCTGCCCGCTCCGAGTGGATTGGGGCGGCTCTTGCGGGCTGCGCCCCGTATGCCATCGCCGCCGCCTACTTCTGCCGCGTCCGCTGCCTCGGCCGCGTCCTCTGGTTCGACGGCGTCCCTGCAGGGAAGGCGCTCGACGCCACCGCTGCCGCCGACGCCTGGCGAGGCGGGGGAGGAGCCTGAGGCGCTCACGCGGGCCACAAGCGGGCCGCGAGACATTCCCGGGTGCAGGGACGTCGCGCGGCACCGGCGACAGGAGAAGCGGGCGGTGGCGACAGAGGCGCGAAGGCCGCGGTCGTTCCCACAGCGGCCGAGTGTGTCGCCGTTCCGGACCTCGGGCGCGAGCGGGTCGCGGATGAGCACGCGGTTCTCGGCGCAGGGCGACGAGTCCATCTTTGCGTTCGCGCAGGACGACTCGCTCGAGCAGACGCGGCCAGGCCACGCGCCGCAGTCGCTGCCCTCGCGCTTCGTTACGATGCCTAGCGGCAGCGTGTACCGCTCCCTCCACGAGCAGCAGCTACGTGTCCAACATGACCGGCTCGCACACGTCGTCGGTACAGCTGCCTCAGGCGCGATCCAGCGTCTCCCCATTCTCGCCGTTCGTGTTCAGGCCAGTGGCGGCCTCCTCGCTTAGTAGCGGCAGGAACCAGTCGCCGCCGCGCGCTGCTGCCGCCCATGGGCGGCGGCGGCCCAAGCGGGCCTTTAGCGCACCCAACGAAGCGCGCCGGGCCGCCTCGCTGCGGCCCTTTAGGAGGTCCGCTAGCCGAGCCTCCGCCGCCGCGTTGTCAGCCTCGGCGCTGCGCGCCGCCGAGGAGATGCCGTGGATGGCGTCAGGCGAGGACCTTGACAAGTTTGCGCAGAGCCTGTTGGAGACTGCGGGCGTGTCGCTTGGGGCGACGGAGGCTGCAGCGACGCCGCTGGAAGCCATCGCGGTGCTGTGCAAGAGGGCGCCCGAGGATCTCGGCCTCGCGCCGCCGCCGCCGCCGCCGCCGCCGCCGAGCTCTGCGCCGCAAACGATTGCGGCCCTGCGCGCAGAGGTCGCGGCGCTGCGCCGCGCGGCGCAAGAGTAACGTTTTTGAGATTAGAAATGTCGATGTAGGTTGATTAGGCTAGCTAGTTGTGGCAGCAGGAGCATCATGCCTCGGTAAGGTCGTCATTGAAGTAGACGTGGATCGGGGATGTACTCGTCCAGCGGGATGCTCAGCTTGTTGAAAAGCGCCGTCTCATCAGCGATCCCGTTCTGCTCGAGCGTCCGCGACATGTCCAGCGGTCGGAACACGTCCTCGTCCAGCACCTTCCACGTATAGCTGCCCGAATGCGCGTTCCAGTCCATATAGCGGTCCTGGATTTCCTCGAGTGTCTCCTCCCCGCACACCTCGAGCTTGGTCTCCTGTGCCGTGTGAGCATGTTGACGAGCACAATTTCGCGCACGGACTCGGAGAGAGCCGCCCGATGCAATAGCGCGCGTCGTCGCGCCACCATGGCTCCTCAAAGTTCGTCGCCCAGTTACTCGCTGGCTCTGAGGGCGCCACGTGCAGAAAGCGCCCGTGCGGCAGGAACGGTAGCACCAGGCCCGTCGTCTCGTCCCGCTCACGGCGCACCTCGCGCGTGGCCTCGTCAAACCACTCGGACACGTCCGTCCCAGCGTGCGCCACGATGGGCAGCGTCAGCTCAAAGTCCTCGTGCTGCTCGTCGATGCCGCCAAGCAACAAGCAGGTCGTACACCTTGCCAAAGATGGACACCCGCAATCGCTTGCGCAGTTGTGCAGGGCCACCTCCGCGGGCGTGTAGAAATTCCGTCGCTTGCCCACGACCTCCACCTCCTTGCCCTCCGTCATCGCGAGCGTCCTCGGCCTGCTCGACCTCCACCGCTCCTCCTCCTCCTCCTCCTCTTTCTCCTTCGTTTGGACCACAAGATCCAACGGACACTTGCCGACTCGCGCGTTGACGCCGGCGACGGTCGCGCGCTAGGTCGCACGCCAGCGTGCACGCCCTTGCCATGCAGTGCTTGCGCTGCGCCGGCCTGAGCGCGTGCGGGTGCCGCGAGCGCCGCCTGCGCCGCGCCAGGGGCCTCATTGGAAGGCGGCTGACGTACCTGACCCTGCGAATTCGGGGTGCATGTGCCTTGCGCCGGTGGGCAACGGCGGCACGTCGCCGTGCCGTGCCTGGAGGGCATCACTGTGCTCGCGGATGTGTTGCGCGCCTTTGGGGAGGCGTTGCCGGGCGTCGAGCTGCCCAAGGTGCGCGGCCGGCCCGTGCTGATGTTGCAGGACGGCTCGGCGTTGGATGCGGCAAGGCCGGTGTCCGAGCAGGTGCCAGACCGTGCTGTGCTATTCTTTGGGCGCCTCGCCGCGGATGGTAAGAGCGTCGTGCCATGTCGTGTCGAGCGTAGTGGCACACCGGTGGCACCAGGCGGCGCATGCTCTGCGGTCACAACGCGGCAAAAGGCAAGTACGCGCGAGAGGCGAACGCCGCAGCACGGCAAGCATTCACTTGAGACCAGAGACGCGCGGCGCGCGGCCAGGGAGGCCGCGGCGCGGACGGAACATGCCGCTCGCAGCGCAAGCGCGCGAGAGGGGGGCGTCTCGCCAAGTCACGGCCTGTGCAACCTACGTCATGGGCGCGAGCGAGACACCCACAACATCGGCTAGTCGAGCTTTGGCCAGGCGTGGCACACGTCATCTACCACGCCACGTCGTGTTCTCGTCCGGCCAGCACCACCACGCGGCCGCCCCCAGGGGGGCGCGGCGGCTGCGGGTGGCGGCACGGGCGGGCGCGCCACTACGGCTTCATCCACCTCATCTGCCTCCTCGGGCGAGAGCGGGGCGGGAACGGCATCACCAGCAGTACCAGCAGCGCCAGCAGCGCCGGACATCGAGGAGGAGCGGCACAACCCGTTGCTATTACGTCGTTTGCTACTTGGCGGCCGCAAGGTGCTCCCATCCGCAATGCGATCCTCGCGACGGGAGGAGGAAGGCGGCCCCGCTGGGCACCGACCTCGACGTCGCTGGCGTGCCAAACCTCGCAGCCGTCGCTGCCGCCTCCGCCGTCGCAGCAGACGCAGGGTGCTCGGCAAGCCCGCCGAGCGTGCCGCGCAACAAGCAGCAGCCGAGGTGGCGCGAGGCTTTCCGCTATTGCGGCAGCCGCGCAAGGCCAGCACGGCCAAAGGGCGCCGCTCACAGCTGCTGGCTCTCACCAAGTCGCGGCCTGCAGGTCCGTCCCGTTGGCAGCAGCTCACAAAGGACAACGCGGTAAACGGCTGCTCGGTGCTTGGCCCCGTGCAACAGGGCAAGGCCCGCCAGGGCTCTTGGCTCGGCCCGCGTCCGCGGGTCGCCGTGCAGACAAGTAGAACCTAATCCTCTAGCTACAGAACGAGGCAAGACCACTCTTGTTCCAATACGTTTCAAGAGTGACATACAGGGTACCTGGTACGGTACGGTAGGTAGGTCATGATGATCTTGACAAACAAAAGAGATGGTGCCTCGCCGCCTGGATTCGAACCAGGAAACACCTCTTGTTGCACGTGTTGAAGAGCCAAAGCTTCTCATCATGATGAAAGGAAATGAGGCTGCGAACCGCTTGCACTCGGCGAGTCGAGGTCCTTGCTTCTCAGGCGTCGTTGCAGCCTTAAAAGGGGTGACTTTTCGTCCACACCCGTGTCAACTGCTGTCTTTGGCAAAGCAGCGACAGAGCAAAATGAAAGCAAATAGGTAGGCGCAACAAAAGACGATGGATGATGATCTTGACAAAAAGATGATGCCTCGCCGCCCGGATTCGAACCGGGTAACACCTCTGTTGAACTTGTTGAATAGCCAAAGGCTTCTCATCATGTTGAAAGGAATGAGGCTGCTAACCGTTTGCACTCGGCGAGTTGAGCTCCCTGGCTTCTCAGGCGTTGCTGCAGCCTTACATGTTAAACACTGTCTCTGGCAAAGCAGCGACAGAGCAAAATGAAAGCAAATAGGTAGGCGCAACAAAAGACGATGGATGATGATCTTGACAAAGATGATGCCTCGCCGCCCGGATTCGAACCGGGTAACACCTCTGTTGAACTTGTTGAATAGCCAAAGGCTTCTCATCATGTTGAAAGGAATGAGGCTGCTAACCGTTTGCACTCGGCGAGTTGAGCTCCCTGGCTTCTCTGGCGTCGTTGCAGCCTTAAAAGGGGTGACTTTTCGTCCACACCCGTGTCAACTGCTGTCTTTGGCAAAGCAGCGACAGAGCAAAATGAAAGCAACAGAGCAGGCGCAACAAAAGACGATGAATGATGATCTTCAAACAAAAAGATGATGGTGCCTCGCCGCCCGGATTCGAACCGGGTAACACCTCTGTTGAACTTGTTGAATAGCCAAAGGCTTCTCATCATGTTGAAAGGAATGAGGCTGCTAACCGTTGCACTCGGCGAGTTGAGCTCCTTGGCTTCTCGTTGCCAGGCTTAAAAGGGATGACTTTCCGTCCACACCCGTGTCATCTGCTGTCTCTGGCAAAGCAGCGACAGAGCAAAATGAAAGCAACAGAGCAGGCGCAACAAAAGACGATGGATGGTCTTCAAACAAAAAGATGATGGTGCCTCGCCGCCCGGATTCGAACCGGGAAACACCTCTTGTTGCACGTGTTGAATAGCCAAAGGCTTCTCATCATGTTGAAAGGAATGAGGCTGCTAACCGTTTGCACTCGGCGAGTTGAGCTCCTTGGCTTCTCTGGCGTCGTTGCAGCCTTAAAAGGGATGACTTTCCGTCCACACCCGTGTCATCTGCTGTCTCTGGCAAAGCAGCGACAGAGCAAAATGAAAGCAACAGAGCAGGCGCAACAAAAGACGATGGATGATGATCTTCAAACAAAAAGATGATGGTGCCTCGCCGCCCGGATTCGAACCGGGTAACACCTCTGTTGAACTTGTTGAATAGCCAAAGGCTTCTCATCATGTTGAAAGGAATGAGGCTGCTAACCGTTTGCACTCGGCGAGTTGAGCTCCTGGCTTCTCAGGCGTTGCTGCCTTAAAAGGGTGACTTTTCGTCCACACCCGTGTCAACTGCTGTCTTTGGCAAAGCAGCGACAGAGCAAAATAAAAAAAGGCAGGCGCAACAAAAAATGATGATGATTGATGATGCCTCGCCGCCCGGATTCGAACCGGGTAACACCTCTGTTGAACTTGTTGAATAGCCAAAGGCTTCTCATCATGTTGAAAGGAATGAGGCTGCTAACCGTTTGCACTCGGCGAGTTGAGCTCCCTGGCTTCTCAGGCGTTGCAGCTTAAAAGGGTGACTTTTCGTCCACACCCGTGTCAACTGCTGTCTTTGGTAAAGCAGCGACAGAGCAAAATAACCCCCCCAAAACAAGGGCAGCGAATCAGCAAAAAAAGATACGTAGATGGTTGATACCTCGTCGCCCGGATTCGAACCGGGTAACACCTCCAGATGCCCATGTTCATGAGGCTGCTAACCGTTTGCACTCGGCGAGCTTGCTCCACGCCCTTCGTTTCCGCAGTTGGCCTCCCTCTCGCAGGTATGATGGTCCCAGCAGCGGTACCACCGCAACAAAATTCAAAATCAAAACGACACCCATGTTGGCCATTGCGACTCGACCCACTATCTGTTGCGACTCGACCGCGTATCTCATTGAGACTCGACCGCGTGTGATCGCGGCACATCGCGCAAGGCGCAAGGGCAGACAGAGGATGGCGACCTCCAAGCAACGCGTCGTCGTCCAGAGCGCGGCGGCGGGAGCGGCGCTGATGTACGGCGTGCTCTATGCGTTGGGGTACGCGCCGCTCTGGTTCGGCCCCGAGCTGCCGAGCTGGGCGCGGCCCCTGGCGGCCGATTCGCGCGCCGCGGACGAGCTCGGGCGGCTCGCCCGCGACGGGCGCTTCGGGCTGTTCCGGCCCAAGGCCAGCACGCGCAACTTCCTCGCCGTGCACAAGTCCACGGCAGAGCGCCGCGTGGAGCGCCGCGTCTACGTGGACCGCGCGCGGGGTGTGCTTCGAGGCGTGGTGCATTTCGGCCCCGACGTGGAGGGCCCGCCGCGATGCGTGCATGGCGGCTGTTCGGCCGCGGTGGTGGACGGCTGCCTCGGCGCGCTCGCGCACGTCGTCTCGCTGCTGCCGTGCGTCACGGCAAATCTGAGCGTCAACTACAGGCGCAAGATCCCGCTCGGCACTTGCGCTGGCGTGCGCTGCTGGCTGGTACGCCAGGAGGGCCGCAAGATACACCTGGCTTTCCAGCTCTTCGAGCTGCCCGACTCCTCAGACGCCGCCTGGTCGGCGGCGGCGAGCGATCAGGGCTCAGACCAGGAGCCGCCGCCCGCCGCCGTGTTTGTGGAGGGCACTGCGCTATTCGTGCAGGTTACGGCCTCGATCCTGACATCGTCCTCGCTCTTGCCCTGAGCCGCGCCGACTCCCCAACGCGCCGAGTTGCTTCGCTCGCTCGCTCGCTCGCTCGCTGTTCGTTGGTTCATGCCACGGCCCGAGTAGCAGGCTGGCACGCAGGGCCGCCGATGGACGATTGCCGCCGACGCCCTCGCCGCCACCCCATCGTGATATCGCTCGCTCGCCTCGACCGCTGGCCATCAGCTCATCAAGCCACCTCTATGTTGCGTGTGACAATCAAGGAGCCTGGAATCGTTTTTTGAAAGAGCCAACGCGGCGTGGCGGCGGAGCGCAGCATCGCGGCGGCGCTCCGCAGACGGCGGCGATGGCGGCGGACGACGACGACGACGCGTGGCTCGACGACGACGCGCTGAGGCAGCTGGAGCTCGTGGAGAAGGCCGCCACGCTTCCGCAGGCCAGCGGCCCGCGGCCATGCCCTAGATGCGGCTTCCTCATGGACGGCCCCGAGGGGTGCGACTCGTGCGACAGCCGCGCGGCACCAGACCCCGCGCCAGCGCCAGCACCAGTGCCATCCGCAGCCGCAGCCGCAGCCGCAGCCGCAGCGCCGCTTGGAGCCGCGCGCAACGCGCCCGTCGTGTTGGTCGACGCTCCGCTCCCCGGCCACCGTGCTCCCTCAGCCTGGCAGCAACAGCCCGCGTGGCGGCCCAAGGGCAGGGCGAAGGCCACGGGCCCCACTCCGGAGCCTCTCGCGGCAGAGCGCAAGCGGCGGCGGCGGCGGCGGCCTTGGCGGGACGTTCGCGGTGCGGCCGCAAGTCGGTCCAGCGGCGGCGCTGCCAACGGTGGAGCGCGACGAGCAGGCCATGCAGACGTGGATTTTCCCGCGCAGCGAGACGTTCGCGGCTCGCGAGTACCAGCGGAGCATTGTGCGTACGGCGCTGTGAAGAACACGCTGGTGGTTCTGCCGACGGGCCTGGGCAAGACCTTCATTGCCGCCGTGGGTGATGTACAACTTCATGCGGTGGTTTCCGACCGGCAAGGTGCTGTTCATGGCGCCGACGCGGCCGCTGGTGACGCAACAGGTGCAGGCCTGCCACAGCGTGGTGGGTATCCAGTCGAGCGACATTGCTCGGCTGATGGGCAAGGTGCGGCCCGAGGAGCGCGCCCGGTTCTGGCGAGAGCGGCGCCTGATCTTTGCTACGCCGCAGACCGCTGCCAACGACGCTGAAGAGGGCATCCTGCCCTGCTCGGAGGTCGTCCTCGTGGTTGTTGACGAGGCGCACCGCGCGACCGGCAAGTACGCCTTCAACACTGCTCTGCAAGAGCTCCGCCTGCAACCCCAACATCCGCGTCCTGGCGCTGAGCGCGACGCCAGGTAAAGACCGCAAGGGCGTACAGGCGGTTGTGGACAACCAACATCGCCGCCATCGAGTACCGCAGCGAGCAGGATCCCGACGTGAAAAAGTACGTCTTTCAAAAGCTGCTCGAGGTACAAAAGGTGCCCATCACCAATCTGTGCAAGGGCATCGTCAAGGACCTGAACGACATGGCCAGCGACGTGCTGCGCGAGCTCCAGTGCATGCCGGGCTGCCCGGGGCTGCTGCGCAAGAAAGTCGAGCAGCTCAACCACCAGCAGCTTGGCCAGGTGCTGGGCCGGCCCGGGTCCGGGTCCATGCCGGTCAAAGAGTACTTTGCCATGCAGCCCAAGGCCGCGGTGCTGCAGTTCCTACTGCACACGCGGCACCTGGTTGTGACCGGCGGCACTCGCGCCATGGTCAACTTTCTGGAAAAGGAGGTAGAGTCCACCAAGGCATCCAAGGGCAAGCGCGCCTTTGTCAAGACACCACGCTTCAAGGGCTTTTTGGCCAAGTCGCGCGCGCTGCTGCGCGACCCGTCGGCCAACCCGAAGCTGGTCAAGCTGGCGGAGGTGCTGGTGGACCACTTTAAGCGCATGCGTGAGGCCGGTCAGCGCACGAGCTGCATCGTCTTTGCGCAGCTGCGCGGCATCGTCGCGGAAATTTGCGAGCACCTGGAGAGCGTGTCCGACTTGCGCGTATCGCCCTTCGTCGGCCAGTCCAGCGCTCGCAAGGGCGTCAAGCGTCGCTTCACGACCAAGCGCAAAGGCCAGCGCTCCACCTCGGGCGATGGCGATGGCGACCCAGGCGAGGCCATGTGCCTGGCCGAGGAGGAGGAGGAGGTGGAGGAGGTGGAGACCGTGGCGACGCGCGGGCAGGCGCAAAAGGAGCAGCAGGCCATCGTGCGCAAGTTCCGCGATGGGGAGCTCGACGTGCTGGTGGCGACCTGCATTGGCGAGGAGGGCCTGGACATTGGCTCGGTGGACCTGATTGTGTGCTTCGACTCGCTCAACGACCCGCGCCGCATGGTGCAGCGCTTTGGCCGCGCGGGCCGCAAGCGCTCCGGCTCGGTAGTCTTGCTATGCTCGGGGGTAAGGGATGGACGACTACGAGAAGGGCATGGCTCGGTCCAACACGGTGCAGAAGCTGCTGCGCAGCTCTGGCCGCCTCAAGCTGTCCACGACCTCGCCGGCGATGCTGCCCTTTGGCGTTCGGCCCGAGCGCAAGGACGTCGTGCTGGACATTGCGCAGTATGACGCATCCAAGGTGGCCGGCTCGACGCAGGAGCGGACGCGGCAGCGGACGGAGAAGCGCGACCGCGCGAGGGCGGAGCGTTCGCGGGAGCAGCAGCTGCAGCGCGAAAAGCGGCAGCGCGGACTGCCGCACGCCGCGAATCGCGCAAGAAGCGCAAGTCAGGCGGCGGTAGCGCGTCGCCTACGCCACTCACGCCAGAGCAGGCGCTTGTGTGGACAGGCATCAAGGCGGCCATAGAGGCGGCCGGGGGCTACGATCTGAACTCGCGCCGCATCGTCTCGTCATTCTCGGTGTGCAACCTCAGCCGCTCGAGGCGCTCGCGCTGCTTGGAGAGTTCTATAGCTATGCACAGACGCAGGCCGGCGGCATGGAGGCGATCCTGGCAGCCAACGAGTCTGCCGGGCTGTGCCACTCGGCAGGGAGCTCGCGCAGCAGGCGCAATCTGCAGGCCGAGCGCGAGCGTGAGCGCGACGCAGAGCTGCGTAGCGACAATGGCAAGGTGGAGGGTGAGGACGACGACGGCGATAGCGCCTTCTCCGACGACGAGCTCTTCCGCTTCGGCCTCAAGTCGGGCCCAAAAGCCAAGGCCAGGGCCAGGGATTCGCCGGACGCGGTTGCGCCCATCGCGCTGCTTTCGAGCGGCGACGAGGACGAGGATGGCCCGAGCAAGGGCAACTCGCTGAGCACGAAGGAGAAAAAGCCGCTGCCGCCCGTGGTAGAGGAAGAGCGGATGGTGGAGGAAAAGAAGGACGACGAGGAGGCGGATGACCCGCCTCCAATCGTACTGGATGACGAGGACGAGGACGAGGACGAGAATCGTGACGGCGGCGGCGGCGTTGGCCACGACGTCAGGAGAGACAAAACGGCGACGATGGCGGTGGAAACGGAGGCGGAGGCGGAGGCAGAGGAAAAGGACCGGGAGACGACGCCGCCACTCTTCCGTCAGGGCGACCTTGTTCACGTCTTGCCACGCATGGGGCCCAACCAGAACAAGCCCGGCGGCGCCGCGGTCATTATCGGTCCCAGCCAGGGTCAAAGTACGACCTTCGATACGTGCTGAGCAGGGCCACGGAGGTCGGGGTGCCGGCTGAGCTCGTGCGCGCCGGGCCAAAGCCCGACTCGGAGCGGCCGCGGCGCGCATCGGCCCGCGCCACGGTGGACTACCGCGAGGCAAGCCTGCCCACGAGCTCGCAAGCCGAGGCGACGAGCAGCACGAGCAATAGCGCCCCTAGCAGTCGCGTTGCGTCCGCCTCCACGCCGTCAGCCGCACCATCGGTCGTGCAAGAGCACGAGCCGGAGAAGCCGGTGACCACTCCCGCGAGCGCCGCTTCCAGCGTAGCAGCGTCTGCGGCCCTCGCGAGCCAAGCCGAGGCAAAGGACGCGGACGGCATCGACGTCGACGAAAATCTCGACGTCGACGACGCGTGGAGTCGCTATGTGCGGAAGAGGTCCCCTTGCCGCCGTGGCTCGCGCCGACCGCAAGGTACGTCTCAACGCTGAGCGATAAGCGTACCTGTTCGGTTTGTGGCGGCGGCGGCGGCGGTAGCGACGCGCTCGTGGTCTGCGCGGAGTCGCGCTGCTGCGCGGCAACACGTCGGCTGCTACCGCGGCGCAGCATCGGGCAACGCTTGGCGGTGCCCGCCGTGCGCAGCTGGCGTGGGCGTGGAACGGCTTGGCCAGCGCTTTTGCTTTCTCTGCCCGCGTCGCGACGGTCTCCTGCACCCGATATCCGGCGGCACCTATGTACACGCGACCTGCCTTGTCCTCAACAGCTCGCTCGCCGTGGCCCGCAAGCCCGACGGCGCGTTCGACTCGAGCAACGTGCGCGAGGTAATCGCCTCCGGCCGCCTCCAGCTCGGGGAGAGAGCGTGCAGCCTGTGCGAAAAGAGCATGGGCGCGTGCGTGCCCTGTGCAGGCGAGCCGCTCTGCGGCGTGCAGGCGCACGCTTCTTGCGCCGTCGTCAAGAAGCTAGTCCGCGGCGGACGGGTGTTCTGCAAGTCTCATGTCAGTCAGGCCGCCCTGAGCACCTCCGCCTCCGCATCCTCGCTGCCATCACCGCCGGCAGCAGCAACACGGCGGCGGCGGCGGCGGCGGCGGCGGCGGCGGCAACTACCCCACGCGCTAATTCCAAGGCAGCTGCATGGACGACCCCGCCGTCCTCGAGGCCCGCAAAGCGGAGCCGGGAGGCAGTGAAGCGCTCGCTCGACACCGCTGCGGAGACGGCAGCCCCGGCGGCGGCGGCGACGGTGGCAACGACGGCAACGACGGGCGACGGCGGCGACTGCGCCGCTCAAAGCCAGAGCAGCGGGACGAGTGGATCTTCGGGGATGGAGCTCCCACAAGCAAGCGCGAGGTCTGCGCGGCCTCGGTACCGCAAATACCTGGACGACGAGGACGAGGACGAGGACGAGATCGTTCTCCTGGCGCCTCCCGCTACACGGTCAAGCCCGCATGGCGCGGCACTGGCAACACCCGCACCAGCAGACCCGGCCAAGCCCGAGGACGACGACGCGGACGCTGTCGCCACACCCATCCCACAGCGGCCGGCAAAGAAGAGCAAGGTCATACTGGACAGCGAAGAGGACGACACGCCTGTGCGGCGGCCGGTGCAGCGCCAGGTGACCTCCGCCCCGTCCTCGGCCTCATCGACGCCAGCCCCCGCGTTGCGCATACGCCGCAGCCGCGTGATCGCGACGACGACGCGACGACAGCGACGCTGGTGGCACCGGCGCTGGCACCGGCGGCGATGCAGAACGCAGGCAGGGGGTGCCGCAGGACAGCGACGCCCGGGGTCAAGCTGAGGACTCCTCGACGGACCCGAGCCAGAGTCCGTGCGAGAGCATCGAGCGCGGCAAGAGCCGGAGGCTCAAGCGACGCAAGCAGCCTGCAGCGGAGGCCGAGAAGAAGAAGAAGCAGAAGAGAGGCTCCAGCAAGGGCCAGCTTCTCGTAAGAAGCTGCGGCGCGGAGAGCATTTCTTCGATCTGGAGGCGGAAGATTCGGGCTCGGGCGGCGACGACGACGAGCTGGCGGCCGAAGACGTGGACAGCCAGCACAACGTCCGAGGCCTGATCGACGACAGCTCACAGCTCTCGGTCGTTTCGAATGGAAAGGACACGTCACCGGTTCACATGCACGACATATACCGCAAGTCGCTGATGGAGTCTCCTGCCGGCATGCCGCGCTCGCGTCACGCTGCGCGGCTCCAAGCCCGGCTAGGGGCCATCATGCGCGCCGAGGCGGTTGGCGAGGCCACAATTGCCGAAGAGGACGACGAGGACGACGAGGACGAGGACAGCCAGCTCTCGGAGTCACAGCCGCCGCCAGCGATACAGCAGCCGCAGCCGCCGCAGCGATACAGCAGCAGCAGCAGCAGCAGCAGCAGCAGCAGCAGCAGCAGCAGCAGCAGCAGCAGCAGCAGCAGCAGCAAGCCGAGCCAAGGCCCAAAGCCGACCCGCAGCGTCAGTCGTCGTTGGACCGATCTTGGCGACGCGGGCGGCGAATCGGAGATAGATGGCGAAGCCGTCGTGGTGTGGAATGATCCTCGATCCAAGGGGAGGCTGGTCGCTCAGATCGCACGCACCTTGCGAGGCTCTCGTGACGCGGTCGTGGTGCCGCAGCGCGACTTTGGCCTGCAGGGCGCGGACTTTGTCGTGGGCTCGCAGCACTGCATCGTCGTGGTGTCGCAGCAGCAGCTCCTTCAGCTGCAGCGCAAGTGCGAGCGCGGGCCGCACCCGACGCGGCTGGACGAGCTGCTCTGCCGCGTGGGGCTGCGGTACGGCGCCGTCCTGGTGATCGTGCAGCACGACCCTTCGGAAGGGCCCGACCTGCAGCTGTGCCCCGAGCAGACCTTCGCAGGCCACTTTTTCCGCGCGCTCATGTACGCGCAAGAGTTTCAGAACGTGAGCGCGATGCTCTCGAGCAGCGATGCGCAGACCGCCCGCGCGATCGTGGAGGTCGGCCGGCGCGAGCGCCGCGAGGGCACCGCGCTCGACAGCCTGGGGCTGTCGAGCGCGGCCCCGGCGACGCAAGAGCTGGACGCGCACGGCAAGCAGGTGCTGCAGTTCCTTTTAAGCAACCCGGGCGTGAGCCTGGTGACGGCGCGCAGGCTCGTGGCCGTGTACGCCGGGCGGCCGCTCAGCGACTGGTTCGCGACGGTGCGCGCGGCGGCCATTGTGGCGGAGGTGCCGGGCGTGGACCTGCGGCAAGCGGGCGTCATCAGCTCGTACCTTGTGCGGCCGTGGAAGGGCTTGCAGTCGTGATTCACAAGTATCTTGGTTGGTAGCTGGCTAGAGAGTCTTGGCACGCACCGGTCCTTGGCGTGGCGGAGGTGCGGACGTGGACCAGCGGCGGCGAGCGGGCTGATCTCGGCGCGTCCGTGGGAGGGCTTGCGGTCGCTTTCGCTCGCGCTAGTGCTCGTACAGGTCCTTGACGAGGCGGCGCACCTCGTGCACGTGGTTGCCGCCACTGGCCTCAAGAAAGGCCCTCAAACGCACGTTGAGCGGCTGCGCCTCTCGCTCGATGAGGAAAGCGTCGTGACCAAAGGGCGAGTCGAGCGTCTCCATGTGCACGAGCACGTTGCCGCGGCCGAGCACGGTGGCCAGCCGCTCGAGGTCCTTGGCCGGCGTGAGGCGGTCAGTGCTGTAGGACAGCAGCAGGCCCTGCTTGGAGTCGGGGATGCGCGCCGCGCCCGCCTCAAAGCCGCCATAGCCCTGGCCGATGTCCATCATGTCCATCGCCTCGGAGAGCAGCAGGTAGCAGTTGGCGTCGTAGTTGACGTTGCGCGTGAACTTGTGCGCCTGGTGCTGCAGGTATCGCTCCACCTCGAAGGACACGCCGCCGCTCTCCAGCTGCGTGGAGCCAGTCGAAGCGGCCGTCGAACTCGGCCGGGCTGCGGTAGCAGATGGTGCCGAACATCCGCGCGATGCCCATGCCCTGCGTGGGGTTCGTCTCGTACTCGCCGCCCTTAAAGTCTGGGTCCATGCGCACGGCCTGCCGCTGCACGGAGCGCAGCGCCACGGTCCCCGGTGACGTGTGCGCGGTGGCGGCTACAGCCACAAAGGTGTCGTACATGTCCGGATAGTTGACCGCGAACTGCAGCGACTGCATGCCGCCCATAGACCCGCCCACCACCGCGAACACCTTGTCGATGCCAAGCTCGTCCAACATCAGCTTCTGGTGCGCGGCCATATCCTTGGGCGTGATCTGTGGAAAGCTCGCGCCAAAGGCCACGTCGCTATCGGCAGCTCGCGGGCGTTAGCGGCGACGTTGACCCGAAGGGGGATCCCAGCGGCGCGCCGCACAGCACGTGGAATCGGTCGAGGTCGATGCCAAAGCCCGGCCCGTGGCCCACGACGCCGCGCCACCAGCCGGTGTGCTGCCGTTCGGTGCCATCCGGCGCCACCTCGGCCATCGACCGCGTGCACCGAGTTGGACATGGACGGCAGCAGCAGCACCGTGGGCTTGTCCGGGTCGCCGATGGACGCGTACTTGATGCGCAGGCTGCCCGCAGGCAGCGAGCGCTCGCTGCTCAGCCGCAAGCCGCCCGCAGGCTTGAGGGTGTCGATGCGCACCCGGGGCGCGCGCGGCGCCTCCGCCAGCCTGGGCGCGCTAGACAGGGGCCGTCGCCGCCCTGCGCTCGCCACCGCTGCTCTCGCGCTGCCCAGCATGCTGCCCGTCACCAGCTAGAGCTCGACCTCGATAGATGTCTGTCTGTCTCTCTCCAGCATCCACGTTTTTTCAACTCGGCGTTTCGGGGAAATCAGAAACGTCACAGCAACGGAGTCCGCGGCCACGTCGCAGCGCGCATTCTCTCTCTCACTCTGGAAACAACACTCGAGCACCACTCTGTCACTCTGGGGCCAAACCATGTGGCCGCTGCGGCCATCAGCCTCTGGCGCTGGAAGAACGCGCCAAGGGCGTTGCGCTGCGCTGGTCTCCGTGATGGCGAGGGGCTCCAGTTGGCGACGCCTCGTGGCGATGTCTCCTGGCCAGCCCTGGCCAGCCCTGGCAAAGGCCTTTCGGGAGAGCCCGCCGGAGTTGCCGAGGCGAGTTGCCGAGCTTTGCGTTTGCACGGACTTTCGGCGGCGGCGGCGCGTGTTCCGGTACGGCGCGACCTCCTCTTCCGCCATGTGCGGTTGTATGTGGTGGTGCGTGGATGTTAGCAGAATGTTGGGTGCCGAAAACTGGAAACGAAGCGCCGAATCGCGCAACGAAGAGCGCCTGACTGAGCCACAAGTCGAGCGACGACAACAAATCCAGATCGAGGCACAGACAGCCCAGACAGACCGCAGACGAGACAGAAGAGCGAGCCGAAAGTAGCGAGCAGCATGGCGCCCAAGCTCGAGCAGCAGCACGTGAGCGAGCGCAGCCTCCACTTGGGCGGGACGGTGGAAAAGCGGCGGCCGCAGTCCCTGGACAAGCGCGACGGGCTCGCGTTTGCCGAGTGGGACGTCAGCCTGCCAAAGTTCACGCCCCTGAGCGTGGCGCAGCCCGGCGTGCCCGAGGAGGTGGCCGAGACGCTCCGCAACACGTACACCAACCCGCGCGCCGACGTGTTCGAGGTGCGCGACACCGGGTACCTGGAGGGCACCAAGGTGGCCAAGGGCGGACGCAAGCGCGCCTCGCCCGATGCGGCCTACAGCGTGGTCGGCGTGCAAGTGTACAAGTCGCGCAAGTCGAGCACGTGGCGAGCAAGGTGGAGTCGCTCAAGAGCTTCATCGCGAAGCACGCGCCCTCGGGCGCCAACGCCCGCGGCGGTGCTCCCGAGTTCCTGGTCATCACCTGGATGTTCAAGTCCTCATGGAGCAAGGAGTACACCTCGGTGGTGCACCTGTTCCGGCGCAACATGGAGATCTCCGTGGACGCGCCCAAGAACGGGTTTGAGCGCGCGTTCAAGAAGTTCCTCGAGGGCGACGACAAGGTCAAAGCCAGCAAGCTCAAGTTTGTGTTCAAGGTGCGCGAGGCGCCCTCGGCGCTGCGGCGCGCGGTCAAGCTGGTGGGCGGCGAGAAGCCCGTGCTGATCGGCAAGGCCTTGACCACCAAGTTCTTCGCGGGGCCAAACTACGTCGAGGTGGACCAGGACGTGGGGTCGTCGTTTCGTGGCGAGCTCGCTCAACTCGACCATGCTCAAGGCGGCCAGCACGGTGTGTGCGGACACGGCGTGGCTGCTTGAGGCGCAGGAGGAGGAGGAGCTCCCCGAGCGCCTGCTTGGGGTTGTTCGCTGGCACTATGTGGACCCGAAGAAGGCCTACATCCAGCTGGACGACGACTACAACGTGCTCGAGGCGCAGAAGGAGTAAGCCGCCGCCGAGCGCTATCCAGAGCGCGTGCGTAGAGATCATAGGATACAATTTTTTGACGATGACGATGATGCGCTCCTTGCACGCTAGCCGGCCAGCTCGAGCTCCTGCAGCGCCACCGCCGTAAAGTTGTACCCGCACTCAAAAGTCGGCGGCTTGCCCTCGTCCGTGATCCCGTTGGCGCCGTACAAGCAGCCCTGAAGCACGAGGCTGAGCAGGTTGGCCAACATAATGCCGGTCGTGTCGGCAACTGAGGCGCTGCCCAGCGCCAGCTCGCGCTGTTCGCGCCGCGTGTGCTCGCTGATCAGGATAAGCCGTGCACGTACACGGCGCCGCCCAAGCAGCCCACGAGAAGCGCCAGCGCGAGCAGGCCATAGTTCCACCAGAGATGCGCCACCCCATTGCAAAAAGAGCAGGAGCACGACCTGCAGGGCGGGCATGATCCAAAGCTGGGCCTTGCCCACCGGAGGCACGTGCCCGAGGACCGTGACAGGAACACGCCGACTTGGTATGTCCAGTTTGCGTCCACGTAGAACCGGTCCCGCGCGGCCTTGCTGGTGATGGGGAAGCCCACGGCAGCCCAGGTGCCCGCCTGCATTAAGTATTCGGCGAGGTACACGACAAAGAGCGGCACGGTGAAATGCCACAGCTTTAGCACTACGCGCATCCGGTCGCGCACGCCCCACTCGTTGGTTGGTTTGTCGATCCCAAAGTCGATCACCGCCGTGGCGCCGTTCCCGCCGCCGCCGTCCCATTGCCGCGGCCGTCGCCCGCGAGCGCCTCTAGCTCCTCGTCCTGGTCCTCCACGGGTTCGCCGCCGTCGTCCTCGGCCTGCGCCTCGGCTTGCGCCTCGTATGCACCGGCCGGGCCATCGCGGCGCGCCAGGAGCGCCAAGAAGACACCGAGATAAGCCACCGCGAGCACGTTGGCCACAAGCAAGCAGTCGCTAAAGCTTGCGCCAAGGCCCCGCGTGAAGAAGACTACCCAGCGTACCCAAACACCCCCGCAAAGCCGGTCCCGCTGCTCCAGGCGTCAGCACCATGCGGCCGCGGAAGCGCGACGAGTACGCCAGGAAGCTAGTCTCGCCAAGGGCGCCCGCTGCCGACCCCACACCCACGCCCGCAAGTGCTGCCCAGTGGTCGCGCCGCTGGCCACCAGCACAAAGCTCGCGGCCATGAGCGCACTCACAAGCGCCACGCGCGCCTTGTACCCCACCAGGTCGAACCAGAGCGGCACGGTGCTCTTCACCAGCAGCGACGGCATCACGTTGCACAGGTACACGAGCCCCACGCCGCCCGCCTCGATCTCCTTAGCGCCGGCATTCATCACCACAAAGCTCGTGTTGTTGAGCAGCCCCATCAGCCAAAACCCAGCCACGTGGCCCGCGTCGCGCCGCCAGTTGCGCGCGCGCACCACGCCCGGCCCCGCCGCGCCCCCCGCGTCAGGCCATCTGGCCGCGCCTCCCGGTCCTGGAGGTCGGCGGCCTCCTCCCGCGTCAGCATCGCCGCCCCCAACGACACAAACTACGACTCTCGACTCTGCCAGAGAGCATTATGGCAGCGGCGCGGCGCGGCCAACTTGCGCCGCGCGAGCGTCTCGTCGAGCGCCGACTCGCGCGCCAACACCGACTCGCGTCGGCCCGAGCACCGCCCCCCGCAGCGGCAAGCGTCGTTGGCACGTCACCTCGCCGACATCTCGGGGTGCGGCCTGTCGTCGCCGATCATCGAGGATCAGGGAATCGAGCATTTGCGCTCCACCCAGCGCGACCGCCGCCCAGTTCGAGCCGGCCGGAGCGAGCGAGCGCTGCGTCCATCAGACTTTCCACCAGCTTCGTCGACGTGCATGATGCGTGAACATGTTCGTCCGCAGCTCGCAGACGAGGGGCCGACCAATCGATCGGAGAGGGAGAGGCACTCTCCTGGTGACAGGCCTGCGACCTGCTCGCGTGGAGGAGGTGGGAGGACACGCACAGCTACCTCCCTTGCAAAAGCAGCAGCAGCCAGCTGCTCGAGTCAAAGTTCGCTGATCGAGAGCCGGTATCGCGCTCCCGACAGCGCTGTGTGCTCCTGGGCGTGCAAGTAGGTGCGAGTCGACTTTGCGGTTGCGTTGCACATCTCGTCTCGTCATTCCTAATGTTTGTCGACTTTGGCGCAAGAGCTGGGTCGAGGGAGAGTCCAGTTTGGCAGGCAGGCAGGCAGGCAAGGCGAGGCAAGCAGGCAGCTAGCTAGCTCTTGACGCGCGGGCCAGCGAGAGCAGCACCATGGGCGTTCCAGTGCGGCCAGACCAGAAACCCAAGGAGCAGGACGAGCTGTCGCAGAAACAGGACGAAATGTCGGCGGTGGACCCCGAGAGCAACCCGCGGCTGAGCGCCTCGTCCGGGGAGAGCGCCGGAGCGATTGAGGATGGTGCCAAGGCCGGGGCTGCTGCGCAAGAGCAGCGCAAGGCGGGGTGCCTTGTGCGGCTGAGCACGGCGCTCAACGACACGCTGTCCGGCACGTTCTACAGCGTCGGCCGCTTTGTGGGCACCTACCCGTGGCTGACCATCCTCATGTCCCTGGCGCTGACCGGCGGGCTGGCCGTCGGCCTGGCGTGCTGCTTTACGACCGAGTCGCAGCCCGAGAAGCTGTTCGTGCCGCAGGGCACGCGCTCGCTGGCCGACCGCGAGGACCTCGTTGCCAACTTTGGCCAGTCCCGCTTCGTGAGCTTCGCCGTGACGGCCAAGACCGACAAGGAGGGCGAGCTGGGCAACGTCCTCACCAAGGAGGCGCTGCTGGCCTTCTACGACTTTTACGAGGCCGTGATCACCGTGAACACGACCTACAGCATCGGCGACGAGGAATACGTGGCCAACCTGGACGACCTCTGCGTGGCCTTCGACACGCCGCAGGGCCGGCGCTGCGCCGTGAACTCGGTGCTCTTCGCGTTCTGGTACCCCGCGAGGAAATCGAAACGAGGAGGACGTGCTGGCGCGCCTGGCCGACAGGCTGAGGTCGAGCAGCTCGAGCAGCTTGTGGGCGGGCTTGAGATGAAGGACGGCAAGCCTGTGAGCGGCAAGGTGCTCAGTCTGTCCATGCAGCTCGAGAAAAACCTGGTGGACCCCAACCCCGCCGACGACGTCGAGGAGGAGGTCGACGTGGCCGCCACAGCCTGGGAAAAGCGCGTGGTGGACGTGGCCAACGAGGTGGACCCGGAGGAGCCCGAATGGGCCCAAATGTCGGTGTACATGCAGAGCGAGTACAGCTTCTCGACCGAGATCGGCAACTCGATCGTGGGCGACGTGGGCATCGTGTCCGCGAGCTACTTTATCATCATCGGCTACGTGGTGTTCGCCATGCAGCAGCGCTGCGACCGCGTCTTTAGCAGCGTGGGCATCGCGCTGCTCTCCGCGGCCACCATCGGCATGGGCATCGCCAGTTCCTTTGGTCTCAGCCAGTACCTGGGAATCAAGTACGGCAACACGCACTCCATCCTGCCTTTCATCGTGCTTGGCGTGGGCGCGGACGGCGCCTTTATCCTGGTCAACGCCTTCCGCCGCACGCCGCTGGAAGCCGCTGCCGGAGCGCGCCGGCGAGGCCCTCGCGCACGCCGGCGTCTCGCTCTCCGTGTCCTCGCTCACCAACGTGGCCGCCTTTGCGATCGGCTCGCTCACCGTGATCCCGGACCTCAGCAGCTTTGGCAAGTACGCCGCGCTGGCGCTCTTCTTCCTCTGGGTGTACCTTTGCACCTTTTACATGGCCGTGCTCGTGCTGGACGCCCGCCGCATGGAAAAGCGCAGGCTGGACTTTCTCTGCTGCGCGCCCTCGGCCGCTCCGAGGAGCGCAACGCGGCGCGCGAGCCCGAGGTCTTCCGGCCGGGCCCGCTCTCGCGCTGGATGCGCCGCGTCTACGCCCCGCTCATCCTCACCAACTGGTTCCGGGCGATGGTGCTGGTCCTCACGGCCGGCTTTGTGGGCTTTGCGGCTGGCAGATCACCAACCTGCGCGTGGAAGCCACGGGCTCCAACTTTCTCCCCGACGGCTCGTACCTCAAGACCAACTTTGACCTCACGGCAGAGTACTTTGGCGGCCAGTCCACGCGCGTGCAGGTCGTGGTCAAGGACTTTGACCTGGCCAACCGTGAGGAGCTGCTCGGCCTGGGCGACAAGTTTCGCTTCGAAAACTTTGAGACCGAGGCGCCTTTCATCGACCCGACCTTCACGTACTGGCTCACCGAGTTGTGCGTCGACCTCAAGGCGGCGGCCGACGCGCCGGTCTCGCCCTCCTGGACGGACGTCACCGCCGACGACCTCGAGCCTGTCAAGGTCGGCGACGTCACCTACCACTTTCCAAGACCGAGGAGCGCTTCTTCGAACTGCTGGACCAGTGGCTCGGGGACCCGGAGGCCACCATCAACGCCGCCCCCGGCGCCTTCTTCGCCAGCTCATTCGTCTTTGCCGACGACTCGCGCTCTATCGTGCGCGCGGCGACGCTCATGGAGCACATCCCGATCGGCGACTTTGACGACGACGGCATCTTCAAGGAGGACGCCAACAAGATCGTGGCGGCCGTCGACAAGATGTACGAGATCGCCGACAGCTTTTCTTTTGCCGTCTACCCGTACGCCTTCACGTACACCAACGACTGGGCCTCGTTCAAGGTCATCGGCGACGAGCTCGTGCAAAACGTCGGCCTGGCGCTGCTCTGCGTCTTCGTCGTCGTCACTCTCCTCATCGGCAACCCGGGCTGCTCCCTCCTGGTCTTCCTGTCGTGCGCCATCACTATCGTGGAGCTCCTCGGCGTGAACGCCTTCCTGGGCCTCGCCATCGAACCGTCGTCACGGTGCTGGTCGTCCTTGCCGTCGGCCTGGCCGTCGACTACTCGGCTCACCTCGGCTATGGCTTCATGCTCGAGGAGGGCACGCGCGCGGAGCGCATCGCCGCCGTGCTCGAGGACGTGGGCGTCCCCGTGCTCAACGGCGCCATCTCTACTTCCTGGCCATCATGCTGCAGAGCATGAGCAAGAGCTACGTCTTCGTCGTCGTATTCATCGAGTTCAGCTGCGCCATCGCCTTTGGCGCGCTCAACGGCATCGTACTGCTGCCATCCTGCTCTCCCTCATCGGCCCGGCGCCGTATGCCAAGAAGCCCATGCTTCCGCGCCCAAGGCCGAGCCGTAACCGAGCTCATCAAGAGTACGTTTTGCTGTTTTTTTTCTCTCCTCCTCCTCCGACTGCAACAACCATGGCCGAGCCGAGGCCAAGCCCGAGGGCAGGCAGGCAGGCACGCGGGCGAGCTCGGGTTGGCGAGTGCCGCTTCGAGTCGTGACCGTGACCACGACCATGACAGGCAGGCAGCGACGGCTTGGCACATGTCACACGTCAGTTCTGCGTTGGTTTTTTATTTTTTCTGATCCGCGTGTGTGGGGCGTTCCGTGGGTCGTCTTTGCGTTCCGCAGGTGGGGCGTGCGGACGTTGAATCCCAATGAAAAAGGGAGGCAGCAGAGAAGGCGGAGAGAGAGAGCAACGGGCGACCAGAGGAGGAGATGGCGGGCGTGGTGAACAATGCGGTGGGGGCATGATGGACGAGGCGTACTTTGTCGGGCGCAACGTCATCCTGGATTGGCTCAACTCGCTGTGCCAGCTCAAACTGTCCAAGTAAGTTTCTGCTCGCTTGCCATGCTCGTCGCTCATTGATGATGCTGAGGGCTGACTGACCCTGCGCGACATTAGGATCGAGGAAACCGCCTCGGGCGCCGTGGCGTGCCAGGTCATGGACGCGCTGTTCCCTGGCACGGTGCCCATGTCCAAGGTCAACTGGGGCGCCCGCACGGACTACGAGTTTGTCAGCAACTACAAGGTGCTGCAGTCCGTCTTTACCAAGCTCAAGATCGACCGCGCCATCGAGGTGGACCGCCTGATCCGCGCGCGGTACCAGGACAACCTCGAGTTTATGCAGTGGCTGCTCAAGTTCTTCGAGGACAACCGCAGCGAGAGCGTCGACTCGTACGACGCCGTCGCCCGCCGCAACAAGGGCAAGAACGTCAAGCTCTTCAAGCCGGCCGCGGGCGGCGCCGCCAAGCCCTCCTCGCGTGCCGCGCGTCCGGCCCCGCGTACCACTACGCAGCGCGCGCCCGCGGCCCGTGGCTCGCCATCGGCCAAGGAAAACGCCCGCGAGCAGAACAGCACCGCCGTGGCCCGCAAGGCCAGCGAGGCGGAGAGCAAGCTCGGCGACGCGCAGGCCTCCGTGCGGGCGCTGCAAGAGCAGATCGACCAGCTCACCAAGGATAAGGCCGACATGCAGCTGCAGGTCGAGGCGCACGAGCGCGAGCGCGACTTTTACTTTGACAAGCTGCGCGGCGTCGAGCTGCTCTTGCAAAACTACGTGGTCCCGACCGCGACATTGTGCTCGACGTGCTCAAGGTGCTCTATGCCGCCGAGGACGATGTCGACGGCGAGGCGGCGCTCGCGGCCGCTGAGGCCGCCCTGGCCGAGGCGCAGCAGGCCGGGGAAGCCCCCCAGGCGGACCAGCCCGAACCGACTCGCGGTGTAGACGACGCGCAGGACGCGGCCGAGTCTAAGGAGGGTCGCGCTGCGCTCGACGCACCAGAGCCGGTGGAGCAGTCTGAGAACACCGAGCCCGTCTACGCCGACGAGTACTAAGCATATGACTCTGATCCTCTCTCTTGCTTGGAACTGCTCTCGCCCGCTGCTCTCGTCCGCGTCGTCGTCGTCGTCGCCGCCGTCGCCGCCGTGTTGCTCCTGTCGTCGTTTGGCCATCCTCAGCAGGCAAAGATGGCGGACGAGACTGAGAGGCTGACGGGCAATGGCCCGAGCGGCGGCGGCGGCGGCGGCGGCACCGGCGGCCCGCCGCGGAGGAGGTAGGCGCGCGGTGGCGGACGGCTTGGGACGCGGGTTGCAGGCGCCAAAGCAACAAGTTTGAGGTGATCAACAAGCCGCTTGGCGAGATGAACCTCAAGACTCAAGTCCAGATCACATCCCTTATCAAACGCGAGCACCTCATGAAGGCCGTCGGCCGCTCCGTGGCCGTCGAATTCGGGGAAGGCCCGCTTGGCTTGCAGCTCGCCGACGTGGGTCGCCGTGTGCTTGTCACCGCGTTCGAGGGCCCGCCAGAAGGCGGCCCCGGCCAAGCCGAGGCCTCGGGCAAGATTGAGGTGGGCAACCAGGTCGTGGCCATCCAAGGCCACTCCACGCTAGGGCTCAGCATGATGGCCATGCTCAAGATGCTGGCGCAGGCCGGCCGGCCGTTACCGTGGACTTTCAGCCGCTCATCATCCCACACTACCCGGCACGCGATCGCGAGACGATCTTTGCGCGCCTGGGTCCCAATGGGCGTCTCGAGGAGACTGGCGACTCGCCCTTTGAAGTCGAGTTCCCCAACAAGCTGCTCGGGCTCACCGTCGGGGACGTCAGTGGCATGGTGGTCGTGTCGCAGTTCGTAGACGGCGGCGACCCAGCGCTCTTGCAGCGCGTCGACCTTGGCGATCGTCTCCGGTACGTGAGCGTGCGGCTCAAAGCGACTGGCGACGACGCGGACTGGGAGCGCCGCGATTGCGCGGGGCTCGACTACGCCGAAGTTGCCGCCTTGGTGCGGGACGCTGGCCGGCCGGTGCGCATCGGCTTTTCTCGGACGCAGGTGGTGAAGCCGCCCTCCCGCCTGCCGCCACCCTGCAACTCCAAGAGGCCACGATGGGGGCCCAAGAAGAAGACGAAGAAGAAGAAGAAACCCAAGCGCAGGCCTAAGGGCGCACCTTTGCCGCGCAAGGCTTGCAGCTCATGCAACGAGCCCAACCCGGGCATAGCGCGTTTCTGCTGGTCATGCGGCGAGCGCTTTGAGGAGGAAAAGCCTGCGGCGCAAGAGGAGGCTGCGGCGGCCGACCTAATCGGCCTTGGCACCGAGGAGGATGAGACGCAAGCTGTTGCGGAGAAAGCTCCGCCTGCAGGGGTCGCGGAAAACGATGAGGGGGTGGAGGCAGACGACACGCTTGACATCTTTGCATGACGTGTACGTGCTCAAATTGTTCACCATTCATTCATCAATCACCAGTTGGTAATCTGGCTGTCAGAGCCGGAGCACGACCTTGCCCGTGGTCTTGCCGCTCTGAAAGAGGCGCAGCGCTTCAGGGAGCTCGTGAAACTTGAACTCGCTGCCAACAAAGGGCGGGTCCAGCCCCAGAGTCTCGACCTGGTCCATAAGCTCGCGCAGAACGCTTGCGTTGTTCAGGCAGTGATCAAGTTGAAGCCCATCACGCTGCGGTTGACCGAGGGCAGCTCCAGAGGGTCCACGCGCGGGCGCCACAACCACTGCCACGCCAGCTTGGCCCATTCGAGCACGCCCAGCGAGTCGGCCTGAGGCGTCATGGACGCCGCGCCAAACAACATGCCGCCCGCCCGGCACGAGCCGTGCCCACGCTGGTCGAAATACCGTCCCAGCACCCGCGTCTAGCACGACGTCAAACCCGTCCGCGCCGACCGCCGCCAGCGCCTTATCAAGCTGCGCGGCGAAGCCCGCAGCGGTGGCGTCGCGGACCACGATCTGCTCAGCGCGCAGCTCCGGGAACTGCTTCAGCAGCGCCTGGACCTTGTCGGGCGAGCCAACGGTGCCCACGACGCGAACGCCGAGCCGCGCGCAGATCTGCAGCGCTTGCATGCCGCAAACCGCCCGCGGCCGAGTGCACGAGCACGGTCTGGCCCTTGCGCACGGCGCCGAGCTCCTTTAGCGCGTAGAACGCCGTTAGCGTCTGCGTCGTGAACGCAGCGCCTTGCGCCAGGCTCCAGCCTTTCGGCAGCTTGCGCAGCTGGTGCGCGGGCGCGTTGACGCGCGTCGCAAAGGCGCCAAAGCGCAGGCAGCCCATGACGCGGTCCCCCACGCGCAGCTTGTGCGACTCGCCTCGGCGAGCGCCCAAACCTCCTCGCGCAGCTTGACCAGCTGGCCGCCGCGGCGCAGCTGGTCCGCGCCGTTGAGCGAGTCGGGCGCCCGTGCGTCCTGGCGCCGCCGATGCGCTCCACCACACCCGCGAACTCCAAGCCCGGCACGATGGCACCCTTGATCTCCCTGCTCTTGATGGGCGAGTAGAGACCCAGAACGGTGAAAATGTCGGCAAAATTAAGCCCCACGGCCTCCACCTTGACCGTGACCTCGCCGTAGCCGGCAACCCCACCGCGCCCTGCTCCATGCGGAGCGCGCCGAGGTCGCCGCCGCCCGCGGGCATCACCCAGTGCTGCCTGCCCACCTCCATCCTCGCCCGCGTCGATCCCGATCCTGCAGTCGTCCTCGCCTGCCTGCACAATCTAAACTTTAACAAATTCCCACCTAATTAATTAAAGTACAATTTAATTAATTCGATCTTGCGTGAATTGAATTAAATGAATTGATCCGTTGGGGCGGCCGAGTCCCAATGGATCGGGCCGACGGCAGCGGCCATGGCGACACAAGCCATGGCGGCGATGGACGCGGGCGGCGGCGTGGAAGCGCCGTGGGTGTTCGCCTCGGAGGAGCTAGGCGAGAGGTTCGAGCAGCATCGGCAGGCGCTGCGCGAGGAGCACCGCGCGCGGGAGGCGCGCGAGCTGGACGAGTGCCAGGGCGTGCTGCTCGGCGGCAAGTTCGAGGCGCGCCGCCGAGCGGAGGAGCGCGAGCGGCTGCGCGTGGAGCGACGCCGCGCGCGCCGTATAGCCAAAGAGCGCGAGTGGTTTGCCCGGCCCAGCGGCAAGAGCATCTCTTCCGTCGGCACGGCCATCGACATCAAGGACTCGCTACTGCACAAGTGCGTGGCCGCGGGAGTGAGCCCCGAGGAAGCCGCCGCGCTCGCGGCGCGCGTGCCCACGCACGAGGAGATCCGCCGCCGCCGGGAAGAGCGAATGGCGCGGCTGCGCGTCGAAGCGTTCAAGGCGCGCCCGCTTTCCTTTGCCAGCGACTGGCGCGTGCGCGGACCGGTGCTCGACTACGGCGACGCGCCCTCGCTACCCGCGGCGCATCGGCGCCGCAGCGCCAGCCCGAGCTCTAGCGCTTCCTGCCCAAACGATCGCCAGTTCGGCCGCAACGCGGTCGCGCGCGTGCAAGCCAAGATCGCCAAGCGCCGAGCCGAGATCGACGCCGCCGCCGCGAAGACCCCGCGCCGCCGTCTTGAACGCCGCCGCCGCGCCCTCCCGCGCGGGGTACGCCAGCCAGCACAACCAGCGCAGCCAGCGGCGAGGCGGCAACTTGCCCGTTCACCTGGGGAGGAAAGAATCTGACACGTAGCCAACCATCCTGACACCGCCCGCGCTCCCGTCCGTCGCGCACGCCCCGCGGCGCTCCTGCATCGCGGCAGCGGCGGCGGCGGCAGCGGCGGCGGCGGCGGCGGCGGCGGCGATGCGACGTACATCCGCCGCTTGCACACGCGAAAGTCCTGTGACTGTTTGTTTGTTGAGAAACTCGCAAGGGGTCACAGTCAGGGCGGCACGGTCCACGCGAGCGCGGGACGGCGGCGAGCGGCGGCAGCGGCGGCGGCGGCGGCGGCGGCGGCGGCGAGGGACAGGCGCGAGCACGCGAGACGAGCGCCGGCGGAGGCGGCGCGGACGGGCGCGCGGGCGGCTCGGTTGGATTGTTCGGGTTCCGGAGGCGGGGCACATGGCGTCGTACAACTCGGCGCAGGTGCTGATCCAGCGCGAGTTCATGGCGCTCAAGCGGCGGCCCAAGTCAAACTATTTTCAGGTGTACGACCTGGTGGACGAGAACATGTTCGAGTGGATCGTGTACATGATTGGCCCGCCGCAAACCCCGTACGCGGGCGGCATCTTCCGCGCGATCATGCGCTTCCCCACGACGTACCCGATGGAGCCTCCCTCGGTGCAGTTCGTGTCCACCATCTACCACCCCAACGTGTACCGCGACGGCAAGGTCTGCATCTCGACGCTGCAGACACCAAAGCGGCGCGGACAGCTCGAGCGAGTACTGGCGGCCCGTGTTGGGCGTCGAGCAGGCGCTGCTCAGTGTCTGCTCGCTCCTCTCGGACCCCAACTGCGACGACCCGGCCAACCAGGACGCCGCGCATGACTGGGTCAACAATCGCGAGGCTTTTGCGAGCAAGGTAGAGCGACTGGTCAAGAAGACCAAGAAGGACCTCCCGGCGGACTTTGTCATGCCCGTGGTCGTATCTTCGGCACCCTCGAGGGCAGCACTGGGTCCTCCTCGAGCTCCTCCTCGAGCTCCGCATTTGCGGCGGCCGACGGCGCGGGGCCCAAGTCGAGCGCGGCCATGGCATGCGAGGAGCAGGGCCACACCACCGACAAGGATGAAGACGGCGACCCTGGCGAGATGGAGGTTGACTACGTTTACTCGGACGACGAGGACGACGCCAGCGACGACGGCTTCGTGTTCAGCAGCAAGACCAAGGCCGAAGTGGAGACCGACGCGCAAGAGGCCGCGCCAGCAGGTCGAGCAGCAGGACCAGGCCTGCGAACCCAAGCAGCACAAGGCGTTGCCAGCGTCGGCGCAGCAGCAAGACCAGGCCGAGATGGCTGCGGGGCACGGCGGGAAGCGGGCTCGCGTCGTGAGCCCCGACGCTACCGGGGCCGCACGGTGACGACGATAATGGCAACGAAACGCTAACAACACCAACCACATGTGCCTTTTCTTCTTCCCTCCTGCGCCTTCACCGCGACGACGGTGTCGGCGACGACGCCGGCGCCGTTGCGAACCACTGCGCGACGCGCGACGCTTGCAATTCTACGGTGCAGGCCTTGACCACCAGCGCCTCGGCTTCGTCCATCTCGCATACCTCCAACCGAAAGCTGCCGACGCCTTCGTCGCCCGCCTTGAGCTCAAAGGCGCGCTCGCCGCCGCCGCCGCCGCCAAACTGGAAGCCGCCCGCCTCGCGCGCAGGCGCGCGAGCAGGCACGGCGCGCGAGAAGGCCCAGAACACCTCGCCGTGCTCGTCCCACAGCGCAAAGTCCAGCACTGCCGCGTCCGCCACGAACCCTGTGAACGCGTCCGTGCGAAAGTAGAGCTGCGGCCTGCCGCCCTCAGCGCCGCGACCCTCCACGCGGCGGGTCACGTCCGCGCAGCACGTCTCTGCGCGCAGCAGCTCGAGTCGCACGACATCGGGCCCGGCGCCGGCAGCGGCCGCGCAAGCTCAGCGTCCACGTCGCGAAAGGCCGCGCTCCACCATGCCGTGCCCAGGCTGCGCAGCGTCACGCTGCAGGTGTACCCTCGCAAGCCGTAGCGGCTGTCCAGATCGTCCGGCACGGGGACATGCCCGCGGCCAAAGCCGCGAAGGCCGAGACCAGCCAGCAGGTCGGCATGATGCAGATTTACAACGAGCAACGCGACGCTAGCGTCCGCCTGGCCATCCTCTAGCGTGCCGAGCAGCACGCTGCTGCCCACACCTGCCGCGTGGGCCTCGAAGCGCTGTGCTGTCTTCGCGCCGCTCAGCCGCGTCGCCTTGGCCGGCACCATCGTCGCTCGCAGCACGGGCCGCGCCACGCGCGATGGCCGCGGTTTGGCGCACCTGCAGCTCACCACCACCTCGCGCACGGCGTCCATGCGCAAGCCTGGCGGCACCGCAATTTTGATGGCCGAGCTGAGCTCGAAGCGCAGCGCGCCTTCCGCCAGGTTGGGGGCTGCGGCCGCCGCGTGCACGCGGAAGGCCTCGCGGCGGCTCTGCTGCGCGCGCGTCGAAAGCCCAGCAGCGCGCAGGTCTGCCCGTTGACCGCCACGCTCAGCTCGGGCTCGAGCGCCGCCACGGCGGCCGCGAGGCCCTCCGCGCGGCCGCCGCGCGCCGCCGCGCGCGACACGGCAGCCTGCAGGCGAGAGCGGCGGCCGGCCACGGCGGCGTGGCGCTTGCGCAGCATGGCGTGCTTGACCGTGCCCGCCGCCACCGGCACCGGCTGGCAGCTGCGTCGCTGCCACAGCCGCCGCCAGACGGGTCTGCGCTGGCAATGCGCAGCAGTTCGGAGCAGCAGACGGCTGTCGCGAGCACATCTCGCTCGTCGAGGAACGCCAGGACTTCGAAGACCACGTGCTGGACGGGCAGCAGGTCGATGAGGCTCTTTCGCGTCCGCCGACGGCGCGGCGCGGCTAGCGCGGCGAGCCGCGCAGGGTCCGCGCGGCGAGGCGGGCGGCGGGGTCGCGGGCGGCGGCCGCCCGCGTCGCGCTCGACGCGCGGGTCGTCCGCGGGTGGCGCCTTGGCGCGACGGCGCTCGCGTCGTCCGCATGGCTATTCACGATGTATTCCAACCGTCATCAAGGTCTGTGAATTGACGTGGCGCGTCATCCCCAGGTGAAAAGAAGACCTAAGCTTTGACGTCGTGGCGTTGTCGCAATGACCTGGGCCAAACAAGTGACAGGTCACTGCAAAGACCAGAGCGAGGAGGATGGCGAAGGGCAAAGCACGTGGCGGCGGCGGCGGCGGCGGCGGGGCAAGCCGGTGCCCGCGTTCGTGGACGAGGGCTACAAGATCCGTATCAGCGCGCAGATCGAGGCCTTCAAGGCTTCCGGCGAGCGCGAGCTGCGCTTCGACCCGACGCTGAGCACAGCAGAGCGGCAGTATGTGCACAAGCTCGCCGAGCAACTCGGCCTCGCGTCCAAGAGCCGCGGCAAGGGCGAGGGCCGGTACCTGACCGTGTCTAAGAAGGCAGCTAGCAAGAAACGCAACGAGGTGGCCGGGGCGCCGCGCCTCAGCCTCGGCACTGCGGCGCGACGCGCGCTGCGAGACTACTTTGCCGGTTTCCGGTCGAGCCGGTCGAGGCCGCCGCGCTGGCTGCGCGCCGCCTCAGCGCCCCCGAGCCGGTCCCGCCCGACGCGGCGCCCGCCGCGGACGCCGTGGTGCCGCGCCGCCGCCGCTTGAACCCCGGCAGCGCGACGCCGAGTTTGCGCACGTCAAGGGGAGCCGCCGGCAGCTTCCCGTGTGGAACCTTCGGGACCAGGTGCTTGACATGGTGGAAGCCTGCGACGTCACGGTAGTTTCCGGCTCCACGGGCTGCGGCAAGAGCACCCAGATCCCGCAATACCTGCTCGAGCTCAACGCAAAGCACAACATAATCTGCACACAGCCGCGCCGCCTGTCCGCCATCGCACTTGCCGACCGCGTCGCGGCCGAGCACGGCTGCGCCGTCGGGCACGAGGTGGGCTACAGCGTGCGCCTGGACCGCAAGGCCGGCGACAAGACTCGGCTGATGTACTGCACAACGGGGGTCGTCCTCCGCGACCTGGCGCACAACAGCGGCGCGCTCAGCAGCCTGACCCACCTGGTGGTCGACGAAGTGCACGAGCGCGACGTGAACAGCGACTTTTTGATGCTAATCGTGCGCGAAGTGCTGCACACCGCCGCCAGACACCGCTCAAGCTCGTTCTCATGAGCGCCACGCTCAAGGCCGAAACGTTTTTGGGCTACTTTGGCTCAAACGCTACCACGCTCACCGATTTACGGCCTGCGCTGCGGCTCCGTGGAGGTACCCGGCAAGCTCTTCCACGTGCACGAGCTATTCTTGGAGGATATCCTCGCCCGCACGTCGCTGCTGGATAACCTTGCCGCGTCCAACAAGCGCATCGCGTGCGCTCTGGACTCTTTGGCGGAGAACGCCGCTGGCTCGGACCAGTCGATGCAGATCTCGGCCGGACTTGATCCCACCGGCGGAGGTGGAGTCGTTTCGCTGCGCACTGTGTGCGGCCGCTTTCGACGACATCACAGCCTTTAGCTTGCACGTCGCCACCTGCACTGCCGGCAGTAGCAACGGTGGTGACGACGGGACCGGCAGCAACCTCGTCAATCCGTGGGCGATGGACGACGAAGAGGAAGAGGAAGACGACGTCGAGAAGACGACCCGTTCGCCGTGTTGTACCCCGCTTCTTCAGCCGAAGAGGCAGCCGTGCCGGACCAGGAAGCGGCCGTTCCCGCCGGCGACTCGGCCTCGCTGCTTTTGAGCAAGTACCATTACGCCAGGCAGCTCCGCGGGCTGGAGACCGATACGCAGCTGGACGTGGAGCTCGTGATCGAGATCCTCGAGCTGGTTGAGAACACGAGAGACGACCTGAACAACCTCGTCGACGACTACAAACCAGACCCTGCCGACTCTCGTGGCGACATCGGCAAGGGCTCTGTGCTGGTCTTCCTCGCCGGCTGGGACGAAATCTCCACCCTAGTGGGCCGCCTGGAGGAACACCCACGGTTTGGCAACACAAGCCGCTACGTGGTGCTGCCGCTGCACTCGGGCGTCTCGACGGCCAACCAGAAGCGCGTATTCCATCGCGCGCCTCCCAACGCGCGCAAAATCATCTGCTCGACCAACATCGCCGAAACCTCGGTCACCATCGACGACGTGGTGTACGTGGTGGATGCCGGCACCTCCAAGACCAAACGATACGACCCGTACACCAAGGTGTCCACGCTGCTGGCGGACCGCATCGCCAAGGCCAACGCGACGCAGCGGCGCGGGCGCGCGGGCCGCTGCCGCACGGGCGTCTGCTTTCGTCTCTATTCTAGCGATCGGTTCGAGGCGATGGCCGAGGAAGAGGCGCCCGAGATGCGCCGCACAGCGCTCGAGGAGCTTGTCTACAGACGTGCTTGCTGCTCGAGAAAAAGACCGTGTTGCGGCAGGCCTTTGGCGACCAGCGCGTTGACGTGCGCGGCTTTCTGCGCCGCACGCTCGACCCGCCGCAGGAAGTGTCGGTCGCGAACGGCCTGGCACTGCTGCGCGACTTGGACGCCATTGACGGCGACGAGCGGCTGACGCCCATCGGTCACGCGCTTGGTCGTCTGCCACTGCACCCTGTGTTGGCCAAATGGTCTACTTTGGCATCGTGCTGGGCTGCAAGGAGGAGGCCGCCGTCCTTGCGGCTTTCTTTTCGGTGGGGCGCGACCCATTCGTCATGTCGCTGGACCCGAACACCCGCCGCAAGAACAGCGAGGCGCGGCAGCGTCTCACGGGCGGTATCAACAGCGACCACTTTGCCTATCTGCGCGCCTACAACGCCTGGGGTGCCGGCGGGCGCGGCGCATGCACCGAATACGGCTTGTCGCCCAATGTGCTCAACACTGTGCACAAGACCAAGGGTCAGATTCTCCGTTTGGTTGCTAGCAAGACGCCTCTCGTCACGCTGGTGCCCGGGCTGGTGAGCGAGTTGGCCCTCACTGAGGTGCTGGCGTGCGTGGGAACTTTCCCAAACGTCGCGCTGCTCCACCCGGGCATGCAAAAGATGATCTCGGGCCCCGAGAAGAACATCCGCACGCACGTGTCGTCCGTGGTCAACCTCGACACGTGCTCGCCGGACGGCAAGGACCACATTTGGGTCGTCTTCTCCGAGATGATGCGCGCGCAGCGCGGCTGCACGCTCCGCGGCTGTTCGCACGTGATGCCCATCTTCATCGCCCTCTTTGCGGGGGTGTATACTGTGGAGCGCAGGCTCGTGCCTGTTGATCCCGCGGCCGCCGCAGAGGACGATGCTGAGCCCGACGAGCAAGTCCTGCTCCACTTGTCGGACTGGCTAGAGCTGCAGGTGGATGACGCCGAGCTGGCGGAGCAGGTCGGGGTGCTGCGGGCGCGGCTCCACGACCTCTTCTCGCGCTTCGCGGCCTTTCAGGGGGCGCGCTTGCCAGTCACCCAGCGCGACCAGGAGACGGCGGTGGCGCTGCTGCAGCTTTGCAACGCGGAGAAAACCGGCGAGACGATCAACTCAAAGGGCCGCAGCATCATGTCGCGCGGAAGCCGCGGTCGCGGTCGCGGCGGCAGCAGTGGCGGCGGCGGCGGCGGCGGCGGCCGTGGTAACGGCCGTGGGCGCGGCGGCAACGGGGCTGGCCGCGGGCAAGCGCAACAATCCCGCGGACGCGGCCGGGGCGGCGGCGGCGGCGGCGGCCGGGGTGGCGGCCGCGGCGGCCGCGGAAAGAGCAGCAACGGTGGCAGTGGCGGCGGCGGGCGCGGCGGTGGAGGCCGCGGCCGCGGCCGAGGCCGGGGCGGAAATGCTGCAAGCGGCCAGTAGAAAAATAAAGCTGCTCTGCATCACAACTCTTCCGAAGCTACCGAGCGAACGTCCTCCACGTATTGCATGGCTGCCAGGATGGTCTTGGGCATGTGGTCCCGAAACATGCTCTTGCACACTTGCACCGAGGCAAGGTCCTCCCGGTTGGTGACCTCGGTGAGGTCGTACATTCGGTACGGGGAGCTCGAGCATAACCTGTTGCGCGTCACCTCCGTGCGCGTCTTGGGCAGATGCACGAGGCGGCCAGGGCAAAACATGGGCGTTTGCTCGAGACGACCCTCGAGCTCGCCGCCCCTAGCGCTCTCCCGAACGCGACGCACCGCCTCGGCAGCGCGGCGAAAGTCGGGCGTGTCGGGCACCTCGCCAGGCGCGAAGAGCAGATCAGAAGCGCGGGTCCGCTTCACTGCTGAGCAGCACCGTGTTCTTGTTGGCCTTGCATCGCTGCCAGCAGTCGAGAAGCTGGGCGCGCAGCTTGACAAGCGAGGTCCAGCTCAGGCGCGGCACGACATCCTTGCCGACAAAGACGGTGGTAAAGTAGCTCGACACGGACTCGGCAAGGTCACGCGAAAAGACGCAGCCCGGCGTGGACACGCCGACACCCTGAATCTGTGGAAACGCCGGCCGCAGCAGCAACGCCTCGATTGCGGCCACGCCCGCCCCGAGGCTTGCGCCGGTCACGAGAGCCGGTAACCTGTGCAGTCTGGCAGCTTGGACCCGTCCATCTGCTGGATGGAAGAGCGCTCCAGGTCCGAGAGACCCGTTGCACTTGGCGACGTGTAGGGCTCGTGCGGCATCCTGAACAGGCGGTGCAGCACGCCGGTCTCCTGCAGAATAGCGCGCGTCTTTAGAGCGGCCGAAAGCATCCCGGCGTGAGCGGCGTGCTGGCGTCCGTCAAACCCCCACGTGCGACCCGCCTCGGCGAGGCTCTCGGGCTGCATGGCCGCGTCGGTCACAAAGTCTGCGAGCGTCTGGGAGCCGCGAAAGCAAAGCCCCACGGTGCGGTTATCGTGGTCCACTGCAATGGCGAACGCGACGAGGTCGCCTGCAAAGCTCGAAAAGTGCGAGAAGACGAGGTCCTCGGCGGCAATGAAGGCCAGATTGACAAAGGCGGTGTGGTGCCAGGCGCAGCAGTTGTCGCCGCGGTGCATGGCTGCGCCGGCGCGTCGCACCCGCGCATTCTTGAGCGCACCGCGAACCAGCTTGGCAACGGCGCCGAGCGGCCGGCGCTCTTCCCAGGCCATCAGGAGCTGCAGGCGCCACGTGTTGGCCGCAAGAGCGAACACTCTCGCACGGGCCAAGTGGTCGAGCAGCTCGTCCGCGTCGCGGCCATGCACAGTGCGCGCGGAGGGGAAGGCCTGGAGCTTGTCCTTGACCTGCTTCGCCCCGGCCGGATCCTCGGCGCCGTCTACGCGCACTACGAGCGATCGCTCCACGGCGGCGGCGGCTTGCTCCTTTTGCTCAGCGCGCACGAGAAGCAGCGCCACCAAGAGCTCGGTCTGCGACATTTTGAGGCCCAGAAAGAAGGTGGCAAACACCTCGCCGATGCCAGAGAGCAGATCGTCGCCCTGTTGCCCGCGGCGCGGGTCGGAACTGCAGCGACATGAGAGGCAGTGCAGGCGGAAGCAAGTGCGCCGCAGGCGTTTGTGCCACTGCTGCGCGTAGTGCTCAAAGTCGTCGAGCGCCGTGCTGTCCTTGCCGCGCCGCCGTTCAGGCTTCAAAACGGTGTACCACAGCGCGGCGAGGAGACGAGGTCGCCCCAGAGCGAGATAATGGAGGTCAACGCCACCCAGCCGAGCTCGGAGGATGGCCCGCAGGCACTGTCTTCGGTTGTGGACCAGCGCAGCGTGAAAAAGGTGCCGGCCAGAACTCGAGCGCGTAGACGGCGCCTTGCAGCTTGAGAGCAGTCCGCATCCACCGGCGCTTGCCTCCCTCGTGCAAGCCACCGGTGTTTGCAATGCGGAAGATGGCAAACCACCCCGCGGTGGTCACCAGGCCAATGACCAGGAGCGTCACGGCAAAGGCGCGCAGCGAGTTGGTCAGGAAGGCTGTCTCGCACTCGGCGCCGAGCGCGATGACGAGGAAGACGACCGCTGCGACGTTCCACAGAATGCGTGACACCCCGTTGGTCAATGCCGGCAGCGCGAGTCGGGCCACCGTCAGCCGGAACCCGAACAGCTTCATGGAGTACATGGCGGGCTGGTTCAGGTTTTGCAAGCAAAAGCGAGCTGGGTGTGCTTGTACCACCGCCGGGTTCGTTTTTCGTGCTGCGCAGCTGCCGTGTGAGTGGGACTGGAGCTCGCTTGGCTGCCGTGGGTCGTGTGGGCTACGCCAAAGCGCAGCGGCGCATGCGAGTGCTGTGCTGTCCAATGTTTGCGTTCAACTTCGGCCCGGCACGGCGCGGTGTGTATGTTGATTGTGTGAAACGAAAACGAAGGGACATTGCAACCGCGGTACCGCGGTACCGGTACCGTTCGATACCGTGAGACAGAGATCGTGACGGCATCGAGACCACTTCTTCGATGAACACGCACGTTCCGAAAGCTTGACGTGGGTTGCTTGCCACTTAATCCACTGTGAGTGCTGCTCGCGATCGATGAAGGATCTCAGGCAGGCTGGCTGAGTGCGGCCAGCCAATATTTGGCCAGCAGCGGACCTCGATTAAAGCGGCTTGGCCACAAACTGGGCCATGGAATAAGTGGAGCGCATCATGGAGCGGCGTCCCCGTGTAGCCCACCTCTTCCCAGCGCTCCTCGCGCAGCTCCAAGCCGTAGCCCTTCCACCAGGCAGCGCACCTGCTCGTAACTGAGCTCGGCGAGCGCTTGTCCGCGAGCGTCGCAGCCGCGCTGGAGTTGCCGCCCTTTGGCCCGCCGTTGACCCACACCCGCCCGGCTTGAGCGCGGCAAAATCACCTTGATGTAGTCCAGCGTTGGGCGCCCTGTCGATGAAGAAGCAGGTGACGACCGCGTCCCGCTGCCGGCTGCTTGCTGCATATCTCCACAAACTCGCCCGAACACATGCTCATCTCCGCGCTGGGACCAGGCAGACTTGTTGCGCGCAAGGAGCTCGCGGCCGGCACGCCCGAAATCCTCACGGGCCGCACCAAGTCGGCAAAGCTCTTGGTGTTAGACGGGTTTGGATCCACGGGAACAGCTCGGCCTGGTTGTCATGCGCAGAGCTGGTTAATTCCCGCCAAAGCCATAGTCGAAGCCCGCCGCGGGCATCATCAGGCCGCGCAGCAACAGGCTCGCGTCCCCGATCCCGCTCTTGAGCGAGGCCTGTCCTGGCGACCCTGCAGAAGCGAAAAGCACACCGCCTGGCGCACACGCGCCGGCAGATCGGCGTAGCGCTGCTGGTTGAGGATCTGCACCATTGCCTCGGCCGGGCGGAACTGCCCGCTGCCACTCGACTCGCCAAGCACGCCCTCCAGGATGTTGGAGGCCAGCTTGGACCGGTTGTTGTGGTGCCCAAAGCCGCCGCGCGCCAGAAACGCGATGCAAGCGTCGAGCAGGAAGAGCTTGCAGCGGTCGATGGCCGCGTCGTACAAGCCGCCGGCTTCGCGCGCGGTCAGGGCAGCGCGCAGGAAGGCGCACACCTTTTCTGCGCCGCGCTCGCTTTCCGTCTCGGTGAGCCACCGCACGCCGCCGAGCAGCACCAGTTCGAGCATGGTCACCTCCACATGTTGGAGGCGCGCCCACGCGCACCGACTCCGCCACGAAATGCGGCCGCTCACGCACGAAGGCCGTGCAGAGCACGAAAAAGGCTCGGAGGACCTCGGGGTCGAGCATCTCCTCGCTCAGCTGCACCTCAAGGAGGTGCCAAGGCGCTCAGGGCCAGTAGCAGGCGGCAAGCCAGGCCGCATCACGGCCCAAGTCACGCGTCCCAGGACGCCGGCGGCCGCGACCGCGTCCTCCAAGCCAGGCGTGTTGATGAGGGCGCTCACGACCTGCAAGCAGGACGCCTCGTAGGTGACGCAGAATAGCTCGGCCATCAGGACGGCGATGTCCGTGGCAAGCGGCCGCAGCGCCGCGCGCAGCGTTGCGATGACGTGCCGAAGGCACTCGCAGAGGGGTGGCAGCACATCGCCACCGCACCCCGCGGCAACTAGGCGCTCGCAGCACGCCCGCAGGCCAGGCCAGAGCGCCTCCCACCGGGCCAAGGCGGCGGGCACGACGTGCCGGTTGAAATGCCGCGAGCCGCCGCCGCGCAGGCCCTGCGCAACGTGAGACAAAAGCTCGAGCCCGTTCGCAAGCACGGTCCGCCCGCCCTGCAGCGCGCCCGGCACGGCCGGCTCGGCTTCGAGCACGGTGCGCACGGGGCCCAGCTCGGTTCCAAACTCGCAAAGCACCCCTTCAAGATAGCTGCGCAGCGCCTGGGAGGCCTGCGGCGCCGTCCACCCGGCCCGCGGCGCCTCTAGCTGCGCGGCAATGCTGCGCACCAGGATGCGCGTCGCGCCTTCGTAAAACTTGGCCGCGCTGCGCGGCACCTGCGCAAAGGCCGCTTCCCACGCACTGCCCCGCACGCGTTCCAGCATGCCCTCCATGCCCTCAATCAGCGTCGATGGGCCGTTGCTCACGGGTACGGTCACCCACAGCGGTACCTTGCACAGCAGCTGGCCCAAGTCGCGGTGCGCGCCCACGCGCAGCGCGATCTTGGAGAAGGCCGTGGCGGCGGCGAGGCAGACCTCGCCCTCCGTCACTGTCATCGAGCTACAGAGAAAGCCAGGGCCAGCGCGAGCACCTCGGCTGGCCCGCACCGGTCGTGGTCGCCCAGGTCCGGGTCGGGCGGCACGACTTGCGTCGTGACGAGCCCGAGCTGGCGCAGCGCGCGCAGCCACAGCACGCTGTCTCGAAGCAACGTGCATATGCTTGCGCGCAAGCCGGCGTGCGGCGTGCGCCACTCCTGGCGCACGAGGCCGGCGAGGATCTGGCAGGACAAGTCGGGCACCGCCTCGGTGCGCCACAGCGTCAGGCCTCCACGGCCACCAGAGAAGCGGTGCGCTTGCGAAAGGTCGGCGAAGGCAGGCCAAGCGTGGCGCGGCGCGGGAAGGGCACCGTGCCGGCACCGAGGCCGCTGCTCACTGGGTTCAAGTCCAGCGGGGAGCACGGCGCGCTACGCTCGCCGCTTCGACCTGCCGATGACGAGACCGTCCCTGGGCTGCTTAGGAAGGCCGCCTGTTGCACTTCGGCGGCGCTGCGTCCTTCGCGCGCGCCCACTTTTGAGAGGTTGCCGGACATGTCGCGGGGCGCGCGGGTGCTCATTTCGACCTCCGCCTCCAGGTCTTCGCTGTCCTCGTCGTCCCGTCGTCCTCGTCGTCCTCGTCGTCCTCGTCCTCGTACCCGCCGTCGTCCTCGTCGTTGTCGTCGTGCAGCTCGGCGGCGGCTTCGTCGGCCGAGCCCAAGAGCTCGATGGCGGCGCCCACTAGGATGCCGCGCTCGTGGCTGTTGCTTGGCAGGCGCGCCGCCTTGGTGAGCCTGTCGCGCAGCGTGACCAGAACGAGGCGCACTGATGCTTCGCTGTCCCGCCCTTGAAGGCCCTGGCGCGCACAGCCGTCCGTGGAAAGCTCGGGCCACGAGGTGCACGCCATCAGGGAGTCGTAAGCGCGCGTTTTGAAGCCGTGCGACGCTGCGAAGGGTTGGCGTCACGCGGATCCTCGCGGCGAAGGAAGGCGACCGTGCAGGACACAAAGCCGTCCACCAGCGCGCGGAATAGCTCTTGGCTGCCGTGCGAGAGCACGCGCGGTGCGAAGCGTTTCGTTGGGCCGCTTGGCGTTCCAGTCTTGCATGAAGCGATGGCACGAGTAGATGGTATCGCCAGCGATGTCCCAAAAGTCAAAGCACGCCTCCAGGGCGAGCGTGTCAAGCGGGCTCTCCAACCCGTACAAGAGTATTCCCATGACCTGCACGCACGACTCGTCGCAAAAAAGCGCAAGGCATTCAAAGTGCTCGGAGCACAGCGCCGCCGCGGCAAGGCAAATGCCGCGCCAGCGCAGGACCACAGGGTCCACCTCGAGATCCTCCACGCCGTTAAGCGGGAGGTGTGCGCCACGGCGCTTGGCCCAGCGCTGCACCTCTTCGAAAGCCTGCAGCAGGCTGGCGGCGACCTTGCCGATGCCGCGCACGTAAGGCCGCAGCGTAGCGCTGTCGCTGCTGGCAGAGAGGGTCACCTTTTCAACGGAGAGCCCGTCTACGAGCACGCCGAGCGCCCGACTGGAAGAGCGCCGACTCAGGGTCAGCGACAGCCACCTGATAGGACGCCCACTCTAGCAGCGAAGCCCTCCCCTCCCCGTCCGCGCCGGCCACTAGGTGGGAGAGCCCCACGCCCAGGAACAGCACGCCATTCTCACCGTCCGTAGCTGACTTGCGGAAGATCGAGCACGCCACCCAGGCCTGCAGGCACCCGAACGCGCTCGCGACCACCGCGTCGGGGACCTGCGCCTCGCGTCCTTCGCCAAGCAAGCGGTGCAGCAGCCAAAGCGTGTAGGTCCGCATGTCGGTCGCCATTGCGCTCATCGCCTCGCTCTCCTCGCGGTCCTCGCGCCCGATCTTCCAGCACAGGTCCAGCTCCTCCACCACAAGCTTCAGGAACTCGAACGCCTCCGTCAGAGGCGGCCGCTCAAAGCTCTCCACAGCGCGGCGTAGCAGGTCGCCGCGCTCGCGCGCCCCGCGCACGGCCAGCCGCCAGCAGCAGCAACCACGCGACTCCTCACAACGGGCCACGGGCTGCCCATCGTGGAGCAAGGCGAGGCCAGTCTGCAGCGCGTTCTTCTCCTCCGGGCTACGCTGCTTCCAGTTTGCCGCACTTGTGACAGCAGCAGCTGCGTGGCCACAAACAGCGCCTCGCTCTCCAGCGTCTCGCTGCCGTGCCGCGACAACAGCCGCAGCCCGATCTGGAACGCATCCGGCGCGCGTTCTAGCTCGAGCAGCCACGCGTTCGCGCTCTGCTGCGCGACCGACCCTGCCGGCCCGTGGTACAGCGTCGCCACGGCCTCGAGCGTGGCGCTCAGCCGCACGTCCATGCCTACCGGCCCCTCCGTCTCTCGCCCTCGCGAGATCTTGCTTGACGTCCACTCGGAAGACGCGCTTGACGTGACATGTGTCCCAATGTCACGTGTTCACGGTGCCCATTGCGGACGCCCAGCACCGTCGCAGGCGTCACGCGCCGCAGTGATGGCGGCGCCGCGCGCCGACGGCGCCGCGAGGCTCGCCTTCGCGCCGCTGTGCGCCGGCGACTTTGCCTTCGACCCTGCGCGAGCTGCCAAGGTGCTGGCCAAGGTGGTCAATGCCTGGCGCCGCGGATGGCTTGGCGAGGGCGAGGCAAATGCTGGCGTTCAGCTCCCTGGTCGAGGCCGAGCCGCAGGCCGTCGCGCCGCTGCTCCCGGAAGGCTTGCGGGACTGGAGGTGCGCGCGGGCTGGCTTGATGAACAGCGGGATTGTGCCTTGCTCGGCGTTGGGTGCGCCAAGCGCGTCGCAAGGCCAGGCGAGTCGGCAGAACGCGCGCCTGCACCGCTGCCTGGGGCTGCGCGAGGCAGCGGAGGCGCACTCGGCGCTGGCGCGATGGCCGAGGTTGGCGCGGCGCACGTTTTTAACTTGGAGGGCAGTAGTAGGCTTACGACGGCTGGAATGGCACGACACGTCGTGCTTGTGCGCGGGCCCAACATGAACGCCAAGCATGAAGATGTGTGCGAGGATGCTGCTCGTGGCGAGGAGCTGCTTGAGAAGAGCTACGAGGCGCTCTTTTCGGCCGCACGTCGTCTCTGCAGGCCGCCGCCAGCGCAATCGCCAAGGCAAAGCCAAGAAGCGGTCGCGTGCGCAGAGTGTGGACAGGCCCTTGCGGCAGCAGGCCATTACTGCCATGTTCAAGCCTACCGCGCCAGCGCCGGCACCGCCCGCTCTACCGCCACCACCCGCAGCCTGCTGGAAATCAACCCGATTGGGCTTGGCACGCTGCCGCTCGGCGTGCTGTACCCTGACAACCGGCGGCTGAGCGCGGCGGAGGCCGAGCAGCTTGTGCACCGCGCCTTGGACCTTGGCGTGGAGCTCTTCGACACAGCTGACACGTATGGACAGGACGGGCGGGACCTGCACTATGTGGAGCGCCTCCTCGCGCGTGCGCTGGCAAGTTATCCAGGCCCGCCAGCGCGGCGCGCGCGGGTCGTCGTGGCCACCAAGACGGGGATGGCGCATCGGACCGACCTCGCGCGACTGGCGTCAGGGCCCGAGCGCGCCAGACCGCGTGCGCGAGGCAGTTCTCGCAAGCCGCGCAGCCCTCGGCGCTCCCATCGCGCTGTGGCAGTGGCACCACGTGCCCAGCGACCGCCACAAGCTCTGCGCCGCGCTGCGCGAGGTGCGGCGCCTCGTGACTCAGGGCCATGTGCTGCAGGTAGGCTTGTGCAACTGCACTGTCGAGGACATCAAAGCGGCACAGGAGATCCTCCCGATCGCTTCAGTGCAGAACGAGTGGAGCCCCTGGCAGCGCGCCGCCGAGCGCCCGCTCGAGGCCAGTCGCGCCAAACGCCGCATGACCGGCGTGCTTCCCTATTGCCAGGCGCACGGGATCGCTTTCTTGGCCTACGGCGCCCTCGGCGGGCTGCGCGCCCGTGACGGCCGGCGCAGCTTGCGTAGCGACTTTCCGCGGCTCGCGCGCGAGGCCGAGTCACGTGGCGTCACGCCGCAGGCGCTCGTGCTAGCCTTTCTGCGCAAGAAATGGCCGTGCGCTAACCCGATCCCAGGCGCGCGCCGCGTGGAGCACGTTCAGGACTGCCAGTCCGCGAGAGCTTAGCTGGTCGCTCGAGCCGTCCGACCTGGCGGCCATCGAGCGCGCCATGGACGCCGGCGCATCGGGTTAGCCGCACGCCGCAAGAATTCTTGCGTCCCGGGCTCGCGAGGGGCCACCAGCGTGCGGCGCGAGGTCGAACAGCTCGGCCACCTTCACCTCGTCATGCGAAACGCGGTACAAACCGGCGGTACGGTACCGGTACCGATTCGAGCAGTTGGGACACAAGCAGAACATGATGGACAAGCTGGCGCAGGTGCTCGCGGCCGCGCGCGAGCTCGACTTGGCCGCGCCGCGGCGCTGGCGTCGGAGCTCGCGGCGCGGGGCGACGCCCCGAGCGCTGGCGCCGAGCAGGGCTACTCGGCGCTGCACGTCGTTGGCGCGCTCGGCGGATCCCACGGCGCAAGCGAGCGACGGAGAGATGCGGCGCCGCTGGGCGCTGCTGCTTGCGCGGTGGCGCTGCGCGCGCTTGTCAAGGCGGGTCTAGGCCTTGAGGCGCGCTCGGCGCAGCTGCAGCACACGCCGCTGCACGTAGCGGCCGCCTGCGGGGCGAGCGCGGCCGTGGAGGAGCTGCTTGCGCTGGGCGCGCGCGCGCAGGCCGAAGACACCGCTGGCTGCACGCCGCTACACCTCGCGGCCGCCGCCGGGTATCGTGAGGTTGTCGAGCGCCTGCTAGCTAGTCTTCTAGAGCGTGATATCGCGGTGGGCCACGGCAGCCGACAAGGAGGACACACAGCGCTGAGCCTAGCGCAGCGCGCTGGCAACGCCCGCGCGGCCGAGGTGCTGCAGCACTTTATCGCGCTGCATATTGCCGGCGCCACAGTGCCCGAGGAGCAGATCTCGCACCTCACCACCTGGCTTGAGGACACGGTCCGCCTCCCCGCCCTACTTGCACGGCTTCGTCTCACAGGGCTACACGCGGCTGGACCTCTGGGCCAAGCTTGGTCTCTCTGGAGGACTTTGACCGCATTGGCGTGCGCACCCGGCGCACCGCAAGCAGATAAGTTTCTTTCTCAGCAAGCTTGCCACCAACGAGTCCGGGGACGAGGACTCGGATGACAGCGGAGAGCTCGGGAACAGAGTCGTCCTCAAGCGATTTGATGTATTTACAAGGATTTCATCCCTTTTCATTCCCACTCCCCAGTCGTCGCCGAGCTCGCCGAGCTCGCCGTCGCCGTCGTCCTCCGCCGCTGCCGCTGCTTCCGCCGCCGCCGCCGTTCCTCGGCGGCAACGGCGGAGGCGATGCAGCGCCAGGGGCCGCCGCCGCTGCCGTGGAAGCACCACTGTCGTCGATTTCCCATTCGCTGGAAGCAGCCTCGTCCTCGCCCTCGCTGGGCCCCTTCGCCACGGCCACATCGTCCGAAGCCTTGGGCTCTTCGCCTGCCGGACCAGGGCCACCTGTGCCAGCGGCTTGCTCCAGCAGCTTGGCGTTCGCCACCTCAAGCTCCTCCACGCGCTTTTGCAGAGCATCGACCGTCTGCTGCAGCTGCGCGGCAGCCGCTTCCGCCTTTGCAGCGCGTTCCTCGGCGAGCGCGAGAGCCGTCGCAGTGCCACGCTGCTCTCCGCGATGCTCGGCTTCCTTTTCGCCCGCCTCGTCCTCCGCCTGCTCCGACACCTCCTCTTCCTCCTCGTCGTCGCCCCATGAGAGCGCTGCCTCCTCCCTCCTCCGGGACCACGGTATCGCCCGCAAGTAGCCGCGCCCGGCGCTGAATGTGTTGGAAAAAGAAGAAGCGCGCCCAGAACTCCGGCTCCTCCAGCTCGCCCGGCACGAAGCGGGCAAGCTCGGCTCCGACCTGTGCCCGCGCTTCTGCGAGCTGGCCTTCGCGCGCGCCCCAGGTCGAAGGAGGCCTGAAAGTCCGCAAAGGCCGCGTCACCCTCAAAATCGTGCTGCTCGAGGAAGGCGCCAAAGTCCTTCGGGACCTGCGGCGACTTGCGCGCTCCGCTGCCGGTCGCGGACTCCTTGTTGAGCTTTTGCAATGTATCGGCCGCGGCGCCGATAACCTGACTGGTATCTTCCTTCACCACGGACACGAACTCGCCGAGCTCTTTCCGATACTGGTCGATCAGTTCGGAGAACATTGTGGCCGCAGAGTCGCTACCGCCGCTTCCTCCGCCGCCGCTGCCCTCGCCGCCGCAGCCGCCCTCGCCCCGCGTCGCCTGTCTCGGCCCTGGCCCTCGCGCACGCGTCGCACCGGCCTGTGCCTGCCCGATTCCGCCCTTTTCCGCGTCCCAAGGAGCCTGGTGCAACGCGATTGCATGTGTTTCCATTGCAAGAGGCCGACATGGGCCTGGAGTGAGCTGAGCTCGCGCTCGAGATGGCCCAGGCGACCGAGAGCGCCTGCGCGAGAAGCTTCAGCTTGCTTGTTTGGTTCATCTTGCGTCTTCTTGCCGCGCTGGCAGGCCGGCAGGAGAAAGTTATGGCCCGGCAGCGGCAGGAGGAGGTCCTCCGGACGCGGCAGCGCGGCCGCCTCCTGGGCGTCCTCCACTAGCGGCGAAGAGCAGGCAAAGTACGCCGAGCGGATAATAGCCTCGAGAGCGTCCACGACGGTCACCGACGAGTCGGTGAGACGCGTTGGCGCGCCACTGCAGTTGTTCTCCTCAACGGTGGGTCGCAGGAGCGCAACGAGGTGGCTGTTGCAACGCCGCAGGTTTTGGCTCGTCGACCTCGGCGCAATCTTGGTCCCAGGCGGCGCAAAACGTGTCTAGACGGTCTGCCAGCGCGTTGCGCTCGCGGCCCACGGGCATGCGTGCAAGGATGTTGCGCTCGACGTAGCCGCGAAAGATGTCAGTCGGCATAGCGTCGAAGGCCGCGGGGTCGACCCAGTCCTCGGTGATGAGGCGGATTTCGTCCTTCTCCGGGTTCGGGGGCACGGCCGTGGGTGCATCCCCTTCCGTAATCGAGCCGTCGGCGTGGATTGCCTCGCCGCGCTTCATGAGCTCAAAGAGGCGCGGCGTTCCGATGGTGTCGATGATGAGTGCACTCGATCGACCGGCGAATTGTTCTCGACATAGTGGTTGTTGCCGTTGTCAAAGAGGTACGCGTAGCCGGCCTCCATATGGATGCGTGCTTCGGAGGAGCCAAAGATGACCTCCGGGTGCGTCACGATGGGAATGTGCATGCGGAATCGGCGGCCCCAGTAACCTGGCAGGAAGAGTCCCTTGCCGACGCGCTGGCGCTTTGGCACAAATGCACGTCGTCGACGTGCTTTTTGACCTTCTCGCCCGCCTTGAGCATCATAAAGCGCGAGCGGCCGAGCACCAAGCCCAACTCGTCCACGACGCGTCGAAGGTATGGGGCTATCGCGTAGCGCCCCGGCACCTCTGCAAAGGGCCCTACCCCCCCCCTGCTCGAGCTCGCCCTCCTTCGTGGCGAGCAGGATAAAATAGTTGTTGACGTCGGCCCGAAAGGTATAGCCGAAAGTCTCCTCGAGCCGCTTGGCGTCCGCGCGCAGGGCGTCCACGTCGAATTTTAAGGGAAGCCGCAAGAAGCGCATGTCGTTGTTCAACACGCCAAACGGAAAGCCAAGCGTCTTGCTCTCGCCAGCTCGCGGAAGAACGTGTTGGCACAGACCTTGTCCGCGGCGAGGTCCGGGGAGTTCCCGGGTTTCGACGTGCCGCCGTTGACGCCCGGCTCCTCGGCGGAAAGTCCACCTTGAATCGGCGCCACGGCGTCGCGGCGCTTGGTGCGCCGGCACAGCGGCACGCGGAACGGGTGTCCGGGGATAGGCAAAAAGGGCATCTCTGCAGCAACCTCGGCAGCAGCCTCGGAATCGCGACCCGGACCCTTCTTGCAGGCGAAGAAGAGCATTCGCGAAATGGCCTCCATCACGTCAGCAACGCGAACTGACGAGTTGTCCAGCGTCGTACGGCAGCCAAACGACTTGAGCGACGCGCGCACCAGGTTCTCTGCGAGCTCGTTGCACTCTTCATGCTGCGGGGTAACCGCATCGCCACAGGACTGCTGCCAGCCAGCCGCAAAGTGCTCGAGCTCGCTCGTCAACGCAGCCTTGGCTGACGAGGCGGGCAGCCGAGCCAAAACCAGACGTTCCACCGCCGCGACGACATCTGCCGTGGGCATGTAGGAAAAGGCCTTGGGGTCCACCCACTCCTCGAAGACGGGCTGCACGAGGGCATCCGCGACTGGATCGTGGGGCACCAGGCGATCGCGCGGCTTCGGCGTCGCTTCCCCGGACACTTTGAAGGCGACCCCTTGGCTCGCCAGCTCGAAAAGACGCACCGAGCCAATCGTGTCGATGATGAGGTGCACGCGGTCGTGCGGCGACTTGTTCTCACCGAGTGCACGTTGCCGTTGTCAAACAGGTACGCGTACCCGGCCTCCATGTGGATGGTTCCGCCCGAGTTGAACTTGACCAGCGGATCGGTGACGATCGGAATGTGGATGCGGAAACGGCGACCCCAGTATCCGTTCGAGTACTCGGGGTCGGTTTTCGAGGGGCGCTTGAGGAACTGCACATCGTCACGGTGCGGTTTCACCATCTCGCCCGCCTTGAGCATCATAAAAGCGGCTGCGCCCGACGGTGATCCCGAGCGAGTCCACTACGCGTCGGAGGTATGCTGCCTCGGGACTGCCCAAGCGGTCTGGCACCGGGCTAAACGGTCCTTGGCGGCCCTCTTCTAGCTCGCCATCCTTGGTGACCAACAAGATAAAGTAGTTGTTCACGTCCTTGCGGTACGTGTACCCAAACTTGTCCTCCATGGCACGGGCCTCGCGCTGCAGCTGCTCAACGTCAAATTTGAGCGGCAGCCGGTAGAACGCGTCGTCTTCCGAGCGCCCGATGCCGTGCGCGATGCCTTGGACCTTGCTGGTGAGTGCGGCCTGCATGAACTCTTCGTGCACGAGTCAGCTTCGCCAGGGCCGACAGCCACGCGGACACCAGCATCGGCATCATCGGCATCGGCACCATCGTCGTCATCGGCACCATTCTTACGAGCAGGATTGAGGCCCTTCTTGTTGGGCCCGTCCTTGCGCTGTCCTGGCTTGGAGAATTTCCTCCCGATTCGTCATGGCTAGGCCGCCTCGACAGTCCGCCCTGGCTGATCACCCAGAGGGTCTGCGCTCCCACGAGGTACCCAACCCTCCACGATGCGAGCGAGGTCGACTGGAGCGTTGACAACCTGCTCGCGAGTGATGCTTTGGTAAGTGCTGGACGGGGAAAAGTGCGGGGCCGCGACCACATTGATGATCCCCTTGGTCCCAACGCCCGCGCGCGTCCAGAGGTGCTGACGCTTGTCAATGTCCACGGCCACGAGGCTCGTGTCGACCATGCTGCGCCCTGCCCGGTTGCCCTGAAAGTCGCTAATGCCAAAGTAGGCGACGCCGTCCACGACAGCGAGCCCCTTGAGAAACTTGCGCGGCTCGTTAGCGCCTGCCGTAGAGTATTGCCACAAAACCTCGCGCTCGGCCGTGAGCTTGCCAGTAGCAAGGCAGTTGCGCGGCAGCGCAACCCGCACAAGGGCAACGTCTTTAGACGACAGGATGCACCGACTGCCCGTCCAAGCAGCACGAGACCATGCGCTTGGTTGCCGACGCCCTGGATCTCGCAAATCCTCTCGCCGGTGAACGGGTCGAGCTCGACGATGGAGCTTGCGCCGCGGTTGTGAAGCATGACAAGGAGCGTGCCATGGTTCGTGACGGCCAGCGTGTTGATGTGCTCCCCCTTGGTGAAAACGGGGAACTGCTTGAATAGCCATACTCGGGTAGTTTCATGAGCACAACGCCCGTCACGTCAACCACAAAAGCATGCGACTTGTCTCGGTTCACCACCGCGTCGTGCATGTACGACGTCTGCACGAGCGTGCTCTTGCGCATGGCGGCATTTCCAGCACGCTGCACGTTAAAGAGGCTGATCTCGTCCGGCTTGCGGCCCACGGAGAGACTGCGCCCGACCCACAAAGATACGGCTGCTCGCCCGGGAACACGCCGTAGTAGATGCCGTTGTTTTGGTCCACCGTGTGGTAGGCGTCGCGGTCTACGTTGTACAGCACAAGCTTGCGGTGCGACGCCAGCACCAGTACCACGTCCTTGTCGCGCGTGCCGTCCAAACCAACTGACCCTCCTTGCGCAGGAAGCTGCTTCGCGGGTGACGCGACCACGTGCTGCTGCGAGCCCTGCTCCCAGGCCGAGGCGGCGCCTTCCTGGCTGAACTGCAGTGCGCCGCCCATGCCGGTCGACAGCAGGTGCAGCGCGCCGAGGCCGATCGCCACGAAAACTGCACCAACCTTGACCGAGCTCCGCCGACGCGGATCAGCGCCGCGTTCCTTGGCGGCGGCCGGTGCCACGCCAGCGGCGGCACATGTGCCCCCCGCGGGCTTGCGGGCGACAACGCCGCCGCCGTCGCGCACCCCCCACCATCGCCGCCAGCTTGCCTGTCTCTCGCGCGTGCGCTTGCCGCTCCTCTGCTCTTCCGTGATTGCGGCCGTTGCGGGCCAACCAGGCTCCTCGATGGGTCCTGCAAGTTGATGGAGACGATCAGAGTCGGCAAGCTCAAGATGATCAAAGCCAGGGCGATCGAGGTCACAACCTACTGCTCCGCGCGTGCCCAGCCGAGGAGGCGGCCACCAGCGCCCGCGAGATCCAATGCCGCGACTCGCTCGGGTCGATGACGCTGTCGAGCGCAAACTCGTTGGCCAGGTTGAAGGCGCTGCCGCGCTCGTATGCGCTGGCCACCAGCCGGTCAAATGTCGCTTGCCGCTCTGCTGGGTCGCTGATCGCGGCGAGCTCCTTGCGGAAGCCAAGCTGTACCGCGCCCTCGAGGCCCATTGCGCCAAACTCGCCGGTTGGCCACGACACGACAAAGACGCCGCCGAGCTGGAAGCCACCGCCGCTCATGGCCATGGCGCCAAGCCCGTACGCTTTGCGCAACACGATCGTGAAATGTGGCACGGTCATCCGCGATGCTTGCAAGAACAGGCGCGACGTGCGCTTGACAAGCCCGGTCTTCTCAAAGTCCGCGCCACGATGAAGCCCGGTGTGTCGCACAGCGACAGCACCGGCAACCGGAACCGCTCGCAGAGCTCGATGAAGCTTGCGGCCTTTTCGCAGCCGTCGGCGTCAAGCGCGCCGCCGAGCACGAGCGGCTGGTTGGCCAGCACGCCAAGCGGCCGGCCTTCCACACGGATGAAAGCCGTCACGGTTGACCGCCCAAAGGCTCCGCACCATTCGAGGACGGACCCTGTGTCTGCGAGCGCCCTCACGACATTACGCACGTCGTAGCTCTTCTTGCGGTCTTCGGGCACGAGCGCGCGCAGCGCGCGCTGGTCGCCACAGGCCCAGTCGTTCGTCCGTCCTTGAAAGTAGGAGAGCGCCTGCTTGGCGGCCTTGACTGCGGCCGCCTCGTCTGGCACGAGAACATGCACCACGCCGTTGTCGTGCTGCATAGGGGCCGGCCCGAGCAGCGAAGGGTCTGTGCGCCCCTGGCCGGCAAACTCAACCATGACTGGGCCGGCCATTGCGATGGAGGCGTCCTGCGTGGCAATGATGATGTCGCACATGCCAAGCAGCGCCGCGTTACCAGCAAAGTTGTATCCTGAAGCCACGCCGATCTTGACACCACAGCCCGAATTTGCAAGGATGTGCCAGGCCGGTACGCCCAGACCAGAAGAGCTCGAGTCAGCGGGGGTAAAGTCGCCAGGCCGCCCGCCGCCGCCCTCGGTGAAGAGCACGACCGGGAGCTCCCACTGCGCCGCAAGATGAAAGAGCCGATCCTTCTTCAAGTGGCCCCGCACACCCTGCGTCCCGGCCAGGACGAGGTAGTCGTACGAAGCGACCACCGCGCTAAGGCCGTCGCGGCGGCCGAAGAGATCCCCGTTCACGTCCCCCAAGCCGCCGATCAGGCCGTCGGCCGGGGTGTTGCGCACCAGGTCTTCCAAAGAGCGCCGGCCCAGTTGGTGCGCGATGGCCAGGTCGCCATACTCTACCCACGTCCCGCTATCGACAAGCGCCTCCACATTGCTGCGAGCGCTGCGACGGCCGAGCGCGTGGCGCTTCTTGGCAATCTTATCGACGCGCGCGCCGTCCAGGAGCCACTTGCGCCGCTCGGCGAGGTGCTCTAGCTCAGGCCGGGAGTACGAGTCCAGGTCGACCGCTGCCGCTTGCTGCTGCAGTCCTTGGGCGGCGGCGGCGGCGGTGGCGGCCCCGGCGCCGGGCGCGGGGGCGTCCAGCTCTACGAGCGCCTCGCCTTCCGCGCACGAGTCCCCTGCACTCAGGAGCGCGCACGACAATGCCGTCGTGCGTTGCCTCGATGTCGTGCTCCATCTTGAAAGCGGACAGCACTGCGAGCTTGTCGCCCTTGCGCACCTTGTCGCCCTCCCGCACGCGCATCTCCAGGACATCGCCCTGCAAGGGGCTGCATATCACATTGGCGCTGACCGGTGTCAGAATATTCCGCGAGCTCGACGCGCGATCGCCAGCGCCGTCAAGGACAGAAGCGCCGAGTTGCAGGCCCTCGGCCCCGTCCACAAGTTGTGCCGCATGGTCCGCCACAAAACGCGTGGTCAGCCGCGCGTTGTCGGTGAAAAGGTCATGGCGCAGCACGCTGCGCAGGAAGCCCGCGTTTGTCCGCACGCCCACAACGCGGAGCTCCGAGAGTGCGCGCTCAGCGCGGCGCAATACCGCTTCGAAAGTCGGGCCCCACACGACAATTTTGGCCAGCAAGGCGTCGAACGCCGGGCTGACGCGACAGCCCGAGAACGCGGCAGAGTCCACGCGAACACCCGTGCCGCGCGGAGGGTCGAAGAGGTCGACAATGCCCGCAGACGGCTGGCAGCTTCCGTCGCGCTTGATCGTCTCCGCGTTGACACGGAGTTGCAAGGCGAAACCACCGACTCGGGGGCTTTGCGGGAGCGCAAGCGCATCGAGCGGCTGGCGAAGCAGTACTGTGGCAAGCAAGCTCTGCACAAGGTCCACCCCCCAGACTTGCTCGGTCACCGTGAACTCGACCTGCAGCCGTGGGTTGCACTCCATGAAATAGAACGCGTCGCGTTCGGCCTGCACAAGGAACTCGACCGTGGCCAAGCCCCGCAGCCCGCCCTGACGCGCGAGGTCCTCTGCTGCACGGCAAAGTCGCCTCCGCAGGGAACCGCTCAGCGACGGGCATGGCGCGATCTCGATCAGCTTCTGGTTCTGTCGCTGCACGCTGCAGTCCCGCTCGCCGAGGGTAAGCACATTGCCAAAACAGTCCGCCAGAACTTGGATCTCCACGTGCTTGGCGTCACCGATGAAAAGCTCCGCGAACAGCTCATCCGACCCGAAAGCGCGCATGCTCTCCGAGCGACAGCGCGCAATGGCGTCTGCCGCCTCACTAGCCTCGCGCACAAGCCGCATGCCCTTGCCGCCGCCGCCGTGAGCCGCTTTGAGCATCACCGCGGTCCCGCGGCCATGCACTTCCACCTGCTCGCGGAAGAAGGCTTCGAGGGCAGCGCCGTCGCGTACGCGGGCGCCGAGGGCAACTGGGACGCCCGCGGCCTCAGCGAGGGCTCGCGCAGCGACCTTGTCACCAAATGTCTGCAACGCGTCAGGCCCCGGCCCGACGAACACCACGCCAGCCTCTTCGGCCGCGCGGGCCAGCTCAGCCGACTCGGAGAGGAAGCCATAGCCCGCAAGATGCCGGAACAGCGCTGCTCGCGCGCACAGCGCACGATCGCGCCCACGTCCAAGTAGGCAGCGGCGCCAGAGCCAGGCAGTTGCACTGCGTCATGCGCAACTCTCACATGTAGCGCGTCGGCCTCATCAGCGGAGTAGACGGCGACGGCCTGGCCACCGAGCTCTTCGATGGAGCGCACCAGGTGCACGGCGATCTCGCCGCGGTTGGCGACCAGCACGCGGCCCACGTCGCTTCTCATCGCGCTGGCGCTTGCTGCTCTGGCCTCAATCAAGATCGGACTCGGCATGTGATGGCGCGAAGAAAGTCGTCACTTTTCTTTTGGGTCGTCGTCGAAAGCGCTGTCGCTGTAAGCATCGTCGTCGTCGTCGTCGTCGTCGTCAACAACGTCAACGTCGTCAACGTCATCGCCAACCTTGCTGTTGTCCTCGGCGTCTCCGCCGTCGACGGCGACGACGTCGTCCGTGATCTCCACCTCGGACTCGGACTCGGAGGGTTGCCTGCCGTGGCGCCCTTGGGCCGCGTTGGGAAGTGATCCACGGTGCTGCCGCCCTTCGGGCTGGACACGCTGCTAAAGTCGTCCTCAGAGTACCCGCCGTCGCTCTCCTCCTCGAGTTTGCGGGGCGCTGGCGAAGGCTCGGCCTCGAACTCGTCGTCCCTCCCCTCGAACGTCCTCGTCCTCGAAATCGTCGTCCTCGCCGTATCCTGGTGAGACCGGACTCGTTGGCTCGTCCACGGGAGACTTGCTGCTCTCTGGGGCGTGCTCTGGGGTCGTCTTTACAGGCTCGGGCGCCTTCTTGGCGGGCTCGGGCACTTTCTTGACAGGCTCGGGCGCCTTCTTGGCAGGCTCGGGCGCCTTCTTGACTGGCTTTGGGCGCCTTCTTGGCGGGCTTTGGCGCCGCTTTGATTGGCTTGGGCGCCGCTTTGGCAGGCTTAGGCGCCGCTTTGGCAGGTTTAGGCGCCACTTTGATTGGCTTGGGCGCCGCTTTGACGGGCGGCGGCTTGGTGGCTCTCGGTCGGCTGGAACCTGGCCGGTGGGTACTGTGCCAGGCCTCGGAGCAGCCCGGTGCGGCTGAGGCGCTTTCGTCGTTGCCGCTTCTTCTTGCTCTTCTCTGGCGCCTCGGACGCTGCGAGCAGCGCAAGGTCGTCGTCGTGAAAGTTGAGCGGCTGGTCTGGCTGACTCGGGTGCTCAAGCCCGTGCGGATTGTGCATAGGCTTGTTGCGCACGAACGAGATCGCGACGATCCCGTCCTTGTCAGGACGCATGCGCATGCGCTGCAGAAGGGCCTCGATGCGGTCCTGAAGCAAACTTTCGTGCATGAGCTGCTTTGAGTAGACAAGCACCGCAGCCGCCTCAGTTCTGCTGAGCTTGTAGTAGAGCGGAAGTGTATCAGGTCGCAATGCGTCCTTCGCCTTGAACAGCAAGTCCGTCTTGTCCGCGGGCTGCGTAGAGTCCACAAACACCGAGATGGCAAACTTGGACCGCGAGTACATGCGTGCGGTGCCATATGCCTTAATCCAGCGGGTCTTGCAGCCCTTGCCCAGGCCACACACGTCGAGCTCGAGGCCGTCCTTCTTGTGCACCCTGATGCGACTTTGCAATGCGCGGCAGAAGAGCTTGATCTCGGCCTGGTTCTTGTACATGGGCATGTGCATCCGCTTGCTGAGCCGCACGCACTCTTGCTCGGCCAAGACGCTGCGGCACTCACTCGAGTCACTCGGGTCGTAGCACTTGATGACAAGGGCGCCTCGGGGGCACGAGGCCATGAAGAACGATAGCATGTACACCCCGTTCGGCTGCGAGAGGTTGAGCGACAGGATGCGCGCCCCGAGTGTCACACTGTCAACATCCAGGTCATCTGCGAGCTCGGCTGGCTCGGGCTCGTCCGGCGGCGGCTCTCGCTCTGGTATTGCCTTTGCCTTTGCCGCCTCCTCGGAGACGACGCGCTCGGCGGCTTGCCGCGCAGCCCCATATCCGCCATTCTTGGCGATCCAGTGGCGGTTGCTGGGGTGCGCTATGCACGCGTTGATTACCCAGGCGCAGAGCGCCGCCAGGGTCACGTTGTGCTCGCGCAATGCCGCAGGTGAGAAGCGCTCGTCCGCGAGGAAGGGCGCGAGCGCGCGGAGCTTAAAGGTGGCGAGCTTGCTTTGACGGTGTGCAGCTAGCGCACCGACCAAGGCCCGCCCGTCGCCCGCAAGGAGCGATTCGCGGAACACTTGCCACCGAAAGAGGCTGGGCACCTTGTTTCCTGGCGCGAGGACGGTCAGCACTGCGGCCACGACAAGCACCACGTCTGTGCCGGGCTGCTCTTGCTGGCCCAAGGCAAGCACGTCCGAGGCCGACAGCTCGAGAGGTGCGTCTGGAGATCTGCGCTCACCGGAACCACTCGCGGCACGGGCACCAGCAAGTTCTCCGGGACACCACCAGCAACGCTGCGTGAAGCCTCGTGTACGCTGACAAATCTGCCGCAGCCGACCCAGGGCGACTGCATTTGCTCCGCCGGGAACCGTGCACCACGGAAGTCTTGGTGGGCGATCGCGGCCCCGGAACGGACGTCACTGCGCGGTACGTACTATCCACGCGCGTGTTGAAGGTGCGCGATGGGTACACGAGCTTGATCGTGGTCGTCTTGCTGCGCTTACCACGCGCACGCTTTTGCCTTCGAACGCCAGCGGCGCGGAGCTCCTGCACGAGGCCTGACCCGACCGTGGGCAGCTTGCGCACCTCGGAGAAGCCCTCTGGCAAGCCCCACGACTCTGCAAGGCCGCGCATTTGACATTGCGCGTCCTCGCGCCACTTGGACAGGGCCTCAACGGAGTTGTTGGCGGACAGCACGGGGCTGGCTGGGCCCTCGGCGCGCTCGCGCTGCATGCGCCTCCGTTGGCTTGTTTCAAGCGCACGCATGTCGTTGAGCTTGATCTCGCGCATGATGCCTGCTCGGCGCGCGCCACGCGCGCCTCTTGTGCGTTCATCGAACCTGGTTCCGCCAGTGGCTTCTCAGCAGACTGTCGAGCCTTCGCCGTCGCCGTTGCCCCCGCCGCATCTGGGGCAGGCTCGCTCGCAGGCTCGGCGGCCTTGGCAGCCGCCTCGTCTACGGCCTTGCGCCCCGGATGAGGTGCGCCTGCTGCGGCTGCTATGGCCGGCGAGAGCGATCCAGGCAATAAGGTGTACGGTGACATGAACGGGTTGTTGCGCATGGTGGTGGCCGAAACGCCGAGCGTGTTCACGATGGCGGGCACTTCGGCGAGAAAGTTGAGATCCGTGAGGATGCAAAGCAAGTAGTTGTGGGCCTTCCACACAAAGACGCGCTCCTCGTTTCCGCAAAGCTCGCGCCACCTGACGACGGCCTCAACCACCTCGAGGTTCTTCCCGCGAACCTCGGTGAGACTTGAGAGCAGCTTGGACATTTGTATCGAGCGGACGTCGGCGGACATCTTGCGGATATCGCCCACGACTTGTTCACGGTCGAGGATCATCTCTGTAATATGGCGCTGCAGGTCCATGACCTCTTTCGCAACGGGGCAGTCCGGGGCGATCTCCATGCTGCCACCAAGCTCCTCGCTCACGTCTTCCTCGAGCTGCAAGCTGCGCGCCTGCTCCAGCTTGGCACCAAAGTCTCGCATCAGCGGGTCCCTGTGCCTTCGCCGCATCGCCCTGGACCGCGCCGCAGACCGCGCCACTACGCAGAAGGGGTCCATCGTGGCGTCATACTCGGGAATCGAATCCGTCACCGACGCGGACGCGTCCCACCCGGCCTCCTGCCACCTCCTGTCGCCGCCATGCTTTTTGCCACGCTTGCGCCTGATGCCAGGAAGCGAGGGCGTTGACACGCAGCCGCGCATTGTGGTGCGCTCGCCCGCCGCGCGCTCCGCCGCGCCCTGCCCGCGCGTCCTCCTGCCCCCCGCCGCCTGCTGCCCCTCGCCCATCGACCTCCGAGGCCTCTCCCAGCTCGTGCCGCGCCCTGAAGCAAAAGATCGTGCTCCTCCGGCGAACGGATCTTTCGCGGAGTCTGCGCCCGAGTTCGCGTGTCCCATTGGGACTCGGCCACGATGGATCCTGGCGACGAGCAGCCGATGGAGGCGCAGGACGACGACGCCGCCTCGAGCCGCTCGCGGCCGGCGAGGGCCGTTGTGGTGGGCGGCGGCCTGGTCGGCGTGTGCACTGCGTACTACTTGCAGCGCGCGCGGGATGCAGGTCGAGGTGGTGGAGAGCGCGCCCGAGGTGGCCACGAGGACCAGCTTTGCCAACGCTGGCCGCTTCTGCCCGACGCTGCTCGCGGGCTACCCGCTCGCGCGGCCTGACGTGCTCTGGAGCCTCGCGACGGCGCCGGCGCGCCGGGCGGCGCACTGGGCGCGCCGGGCGGGGCTGGCGGGGCCTGGCGCGGCGGAGGCCGCGCGGCTGAGGGAGGGCACGGACAGCGTGCCCAGTGCGGGCGAGTGGCCGGGCGTTGGGGTCCTGGGCTGGGGTCTGTGGTTCCTGCGGAGTTGCACGCCGGCCAGTTTGCCGCGAACAACGCAATATACGGCGAGTTGCTCCAGGTTGCGCAGGAGTCCACAGAAGAGCTGCTTGCCGCAATGCCGTCCGGAGGGGCCGGGGTGGATCTGCAGCGCGACAACTTGTGGCTATACGGCTCTGCGGAAGCCGCTGCGCGAGGCGTTGCAACGGCCGAGAGCGGTTCGCGCGCCGGGTATTCCAACTGGGAGCACTTGGATTGCGACACTTGCGCCGCGGCGGAACCGAGTTTGGCGCGCTTCCTCAAATCGGCAGATCGCGCACATGGCACGGCGCCGAGCTGTATCTTGGTGCGGGACGATTTCTCGGTGGACGCGCGCAAGTTTGCGCAGCAGGTGGCGGCCTTGACCCAGAACAGGCCGCGGCCAGTCTCGTTTTCGTTCTCCACATCAGCGACCGGCCTTTTGATGCAGGGCGGGAGCAGGACGGTGCACGGCGTGCGCGTCGAGGGCCCTGACGGACCGCGCGACATCGAGGCCGACTACGTGGTTTCTGCGCCGGCCCTTTTGCGAGGCGCTTCCTGATGGACGCCTGCGGCGTGTCCCTGCCCATCCTGGGGATGCGCGGCTGCAGTATTGACCTGCTGGGCGTCAAAGCCGGGCCCTCAGCCGCTATCGCAGACTACTCGAGCGGTCCGCTCAACTTTCAGGCCACGCCGCTCGACTCGGGGCGCGTCCGCCTCGTCGGCTTTGCCGACCTGGTCCGGGACCCGGATCTCCCGGCCCAGGACGCCGCGGATCCGCGGGCAAGCGCCGAGCCCGGTCCCGGCCAAGCGTATAAGGCCGCCTTGCTCGAGCGGGCCCGCGAGGTGTTCCCAGGCATGACTTGGGCGGCCACCACGGCACCCTGGTGCGGCGTACGGCCGCTGACTCCAGATTTCCTGCCAATTTTGGGCCCTTTGGCGCCCCTGCAGGGCCTCTTTGTCAACTTGGGCCATGGGGCAAACGGGTGGTCGCTTGCCGCGGCTACTGGGCGCCTAGTGGCGGAGGCCGTGCTAAACGACTCGGGCCAACGATGTGCGACGCCTGGCGCGGCCGCGCTGACCTGCGAGCCGTTCTCGGCTTCTCGCTTCTCGATCTCGGCCACCTTTAGATGACCGACCGACATCCGATTGATGTGACGCCCTTTCATTGTGTCGTCGTTGTTGTTTCATTCACATGTCGGCCCTGTCACATGTCAGTCCGCAGTCCCAGGGCCCAGTTCAGAGGCCAACGAAACTACGGCAGACGCGCTGGTTTTGATTGTCCGCCTGGTCTCGGACAAGAAAGCCAGCGCGCTAACGCGCATGCGGACGTCGGGGACCTTTCGAGTCGCCAAAGACAGCGTGCCCAGAGCAGACTCGAAGCAGCGCCGAGCAACCAGCAAAGCCATTCGGCCGCTCCAGCAGAACACGAAGGAATCAGGGACCACCGCCTTGAAGGAGATGCAGGTTGTCACCTGGGCGCTGGCGATCGTGACGATCTTAGTCCTTGCGCAGGAGGCAATGCTACGCGGAACGTGGTCGTGAGCTCGCACCGTGAGCTTCGTGGCCTCGAGGGCGAGCTGCTGGAAAAGAAGCCAAAAGGAGGCAAAGACGAACAGGGCGACGAGGACGACGAGGACGAGGACGACGAGGACGGCAGCGAGCTGGAAGAAATCGGCGACGATGGTGGCAAGGGCGGCAAGGGCGGCAAGGGCGACCAAGGTGACAATGACAAAGACGACCGCAAAGAAAACAAGGGAGACGACGACGACGACGACGACGACGACGACGACGACGACGACGACGACGACCGCAAAGACGACCGCAAAGACAACAAGGGTGGTGACGACGAAGACGACAACAAAGACGACGACGACGACGACGACGACGACGACGACGACGACGACGACGACGACGACGACGACGACGACGACGACGACGACGACGACAAGGGCAATAAAGGCAAAGACAAGAGCAGCAACGGCGGCAAGCGCAAGGAGGACAAGGAGATGGCAGGCGAAGTTGGCCTCCTTTTCGAGACGCTCACGGACGGCGTGTGCTCCAGCGTGCGTTGGGATACTCTTCGAGATATCGCCGAGGCCATCGTGAAGTTCACCGAGGCCTGCAATGCGACTGACGCTGACTTTTTCGACATCATCGAGGACCCGGAAGTGTTTCTCGACAGGGAAACGATCTGCGAGCGCAAGTGTGTGGAGTCCATCGTGCGCGAGGGCCGCAAAGCCAAGGACAAGGCCATCGTGCCGCTATTGCAGGAGCTGATGAGCCAGTGTGGCGGGCCGTTCAGCGAGTTTGGGAGCAGCTTTTTCGACATGTACCTCGGCGATCTGAGGTGGGGCGACCTGCGCAACAAGCTGAAGGACCTGCATCTTATGGCACAGCGCTGCGTTCCAGACGACATCAAGGATGACGTGATGGATAAGTGCACAGCCCCTTTGGCCAGGCTCGAAGATCTCGTCGACGGCAGTGGCGCGGACGATGGGAGCTGCGCCTCCCTGCACGGCAATCTCACGGACCCGGAGAGCGTGATCGACTTTTGCTGGGAGCCCGCTATCGAAGACAAGACCTGCCAGGAGCTGTTTGACGGCGCTGTGCGCGACCTCGGGAAGGAAGGCTGCTCCAAGCTGCCCATTTTTAAGGAACTTCGCAAGGAGCTCGCCGGGATCTGCCCGCGCGACCGCAATGCCGAGGGGTGCTACGCCGAGTTCGTGGCCCTCCGGAAGCGGGACGTCTTCGGCGACTTGAACGAGCTCGCAAAGAGCGACCCGGATGCTGCGGACGAGGCGGTGAAGCAGATTTGCTCTTCCAAGTGCATCCGGGACGTCGCCAAGCAGCAGGTGGCCTTGGGCGACACGTCATTCGATCTCGAGCTGCTGTGCAAGACGGGCGAGAAGGGCGCGCCGTGCTTCACGAAGGTGGCCGCTGGGCTCGCCGAGGAAGACCCGACGGATCGCGCAGAGCTTTTGTGCGGTGGCAGGTGCTTCGCGCGCGTCTCGCAGGCGATGCTGCGCTCCTTGAGTTTGCCACAGTCGCTCAAGGTCGGGCTGCGAGCTGCGACCAAGTACATGTGCGTCGAGCACAAGACCGAGGACGGCAAGGAGCGCTGCACGGACTATGTGCTTAGCATGGAGGAGGAGATCGAGGAGGCTTGTTCGGACGCTATCAATGGCACGGCGTGCTCGCCCGAGTGCAAGGCCGTCACAGAGCGCGCCTTTACGAGCACGGCGAGCTGCTGCTTTAACTCCACGCTTGCCTACCGCTGGGCGGTGCTGCCGGAGGAGGAAGCGGAAGCTTCGCGTGAAGGCTGGCAAATGCTGATGGACACGTGCGCGGTCGAGCTCCCGGAAGAGTGCCCACTGGTCGGCAAGTACAAGCGCAAGGCTGGGGTTCGGCTTTGTGGTGTCGCCGCTCGCATCTTCCAATCTCCTGACGCGCTGGAGGCCCTCCGCGCAGACCTGGCGGCAAGCTACGGCATCAGCGCTGAGAACATCCTGAACCTGGTGGTCAGCGAGGCGCGCGAGCGCTGCGGAGGCCTACAAGAGGGAGCGGGCCGCCGGCTCGATGCGGCAGACGGCGCAGAGGTTGAATTCGAGCTCGCTGGCGCGGACCAGGAGGAGACGGACGACATTGTGGACGGCACGACCAACGACGACCTCGACTTCTCCGGCACTCTCCGTGTCATGTACGAGCTCGAACCGTCCAGTCTCGAGACCAAGGAGCTAAGTGCCGCCCAGTACGAGCCACCACGGGCGCGGGGGATGACGGCGACGACAACGACGACGGTGGTGACGACGACGACGACGACGCGAACGGAAGCGACGGGGACCCGAACAGTCTCGCAAATCAATTCGCGGCCTCGATTCTGCTCGCAACCATGCTCGCGGCCGCGTGCTGATCTGGTCAAAGCACAACATGATGAACATACTGCGAGAAGCTGAAAAGAATGGTCGATCCCCGCCATTTATCGGTTGAAAAAGTATCGGTTGGCGCCGGTCGGGGTGGGGCCAGACCTCTTCGTTCTCTGCTTGGGCCCTACTTGGGCATGACAATAAAACGCTCGATAGAGGTCGGAGTCACGTTCGCACAGAGTGCTATACGGCCTCGTAGGCGGAGGGTTGGTTACGTTGGGTCAGCTGCCGAGGCCTCGTGCGCAGATCCCCTTCGAGCAAGGGGTCGGAGCAGGAGCAGGAGCAGGAGCAGGAGCAGGAGCAGGCAACCGAGCAAAAGCAAGAGATGGTGCGCGTTCTTTCCCTCGCGGCGGTCGGCCTGGCGGCCCTCGCCGCGCCGACCGTGGCGAGCTGGACGCCTAGCCGGATGTTGGACGGTGAGGACAATGGCAGGGGCAGCGGCACGGGCACCAAGGAGACCGACCGCCCACCCAAGGCGCCGGGAGACAAGGGCCCAATGATCAACATGACGGCCGCGGAGGACATGCTGGCCGACCAGCTCGGCGACCTCTCGTGTGAAATGGCGCAGCCCCACGTCGACATGCTGGTGCTCTCCGTTACCCAGTTTCGCCGCTGGTGCGGGGGGAAGGGCGACGAGACATACGAGGAGCTCAAGAAAACGTTGCTGATGCCGCACGAGAACTTTAACAAGAGCATGGCATGCGAAAAGAAGTGCATGGGCGCGATCATGGAGCCGCCCATGGTCAAGGATGGTAACAAGGATGGCCCGGAGGATGGCGACGGCGGCAAGGCCCCCCCTCCTCCTTCTGGCGGGGGTGAGCTGGCTCGTGGCGGCGACGGCGACGGCGACGAGGGCGGCGACGAGGACGACCACGATGGCAAGATGGGCAGGCCCAAGGTGTTGCCGCTGCTGGCCGCTGGCAAGCGCCTCATGGAATTTTGCGGGGGCAGGCTGAGCTCCAAGGGCGCGGCGTTCTTCCAGGAGACCATCGAGCGCTCCACCTGGGGCCAGGTTCGCGACAACTTCATGCGGGTGGAAGACTCGACGAAGGTCTGCAAGCCTGTCGGCGTGGACGACGCCTGGGTTAAGCGCTGCGAGAAGCCCATGGAGGACATGCAGAAGCTCCTTGACGACAGCAGCGAATCGGAGGACCCGAGCTGCGGCGAATTGCTCAAGGACCTGAGGAACCCCGAGTCGGTCCACGAGTTTTGCACGGCCAATGTCACCCAAGTGGGTGGTGAAGAGCGGACCTGCGACAAGCTGATGAGCCACACTCTGAAGAAGCTTGCGGAGAGCAGGTGTGAAGACGCCCCGGTCTTTGACAACGCGCGCGAGCAGATCACTGGTGTCTGTAAGCAGGGCAAGAACGGCGAGCGCTGCTTCCATGAGGTGGCCCAGTTCAAAGAAGAGCGCGTGATGGAGGAACTTGACATCCTGCGTGCATCCAAGAACTTTACTGGCCTGGATGCCAGGATCAAGCAGATCTGCGGCGCGTCCGATTGTGTCAAGAATGCTGCCAAGCAGCAGCGCGCGGTGGGTGACGCCGACATGCCGGACTTTTCTCTCATGTGCAAGAAGGGCAGCAAGGGTGGCAACTGCTACAATGCCTTCATGCAGTCCCTGGGCGGCAGCCCGCTTGAGGTGGTCGCGGCCATGTGCACTGGCGAGCGCTGTGGGCAACGCGTCGCGCCCCGGCTGTTGGCCGACGCGGACCTTCCGGACTCGATGCGTTCTCAGCTGAGGGTCTGCAAAAGTATGCCTGCGTCAAAGACGGGGCCCTAGGCAACTGCGTGACCAAGGTGCTCGACGTTTTTTGACCCTGCCAAGGATGTCGGCACCAAGTGCGCTTCGTCGATCGCGTCGGGAACGTGCGAAGTGGCGTGCCAAGAGGTGGTTTCGACCATTGTGGAGGAGGCCGGCTGCCTGTCCCCGGCCCTCGCCTACCTCGAGTACGCCGGTGGATCGTGGAGCCTTGCGCGCACCGCGGTCGAAGCGTGCGGAGCGACGATCCCCGACGGTGCAAGCGTGTGGGCAACTTTAAGAAGCGCAAGGCCCTCAAGCTGTGCGGCGTCAAGGCCTCGATCCTCAACACCACCGAGGGCCTCGAGGCGATCAAGAACGACATCTACTCGACTTACGGCATCACTGAGGAGAACCTTCTCAACCTGGAGGTGGTGGAGGACGAGAGCGCCTGCGGTAACGAGGGGGCTCGGCTTCTTCGCGCCGTGCACTTGAGGAGGCCAGCGGCTCTACTGTGCAGTACGACATTGCCGGCCTTGATCAAGCGGAGACCGAGGAGATCGTGGACAGCGTCTCTGACACGGACATTGACCTGAGCTCGACTCTCGAGGTTGTTTACGAAGCGGACCCGACTGTGGAGAGCCTTGAGATCGAGCCCACCACGGAGGACGCGGATGAGGAAGTCACTGGGGCCCCGACCATGAGCCCGACCATGAACGACACCTCTGGGGAAACCAACACGACGAGTGCGCCACGGTGACGCTAGACCCCGGGGCGACGATCTCGCCGACGCTCGCCGGTGCCAGCGTGGCGCTCCCCTAGCATCGTAGCGAGCGCCGTGGCCCTGCTCGCGGCGGGACTGGCCGTGTAGAGGCTCAAAGATCTCTGCGTACGCGAGCCGTGCCAATCCAATCCAAATCATCAAGTCAATCAAAAAGGACAAGGTTGTTGTTCTCCTCTCCTCTTCCTCACAGGCGTCAGTCAGTCATCCAGGCTCACGGCTCGTAGACATTCATGTCCCAGGAGCCGCCGATGGTCGGCGCCACCTCGATGATCTTGTGCATGGGTACCTTGATCTTCATGGCTTCTTGCACTGGGCAGCCCAGGTAGTAAGCCAAGAGGGCCTGGATGCACGACACGTGTGACACGATGAGGACCGGCGCGGTTTGCTGCTCGATTTCGATGAGGACGGGCTCTAGGCGCGAGCACAAGTCGTGGTAGCTTTCTCCGCCCGGGAACCGGTGCATGTACTTGTTGCGGGACCACACATCGTAAACTCTGCGCGGCCGGCGGTAATCTCTTCCATGGACAAGCCCGCGAGCTCGCCCTTGTCCAGGGGGTTGAGCACGGGCACGGGCTCGGCCACGTTGTGCGGGTCGAGCTGAGGGCGATCTGCGCGGTCTCCTCCGCACGCGGAAGCGTGGAGCAAAGCACCTTGACCTTGGCGCCCTGCTGGCGCGTGCCGTCGCCGCGCCGTACGACGACCTCGTCGTCACGCCGGTCAAAGACATGGCGCGGCACAGCCGTGTCTGGAGAGGTGAGCTCTTGCTGAAGGCACGAGAGATGGGCGAGCAGCGGCCCCCTTCGTGGTCGTGCCGGCTGCGCATGCCGAGCCCGGACTCTAGCATGGTTTCGACGTCCTCCTCGACGTCGTCCCCGAGCCAGACTGCGGTGCGAAGCCACGAAGCGAGGCGGCGCGCAAACTCGCGGCCTTGGTCGCTGAGCCGCGCCGCTTTAGACTCGGTGGACGGGTCGAGGAGCTCGTACTCGGCATTGTAGCTGATCTTGGAGTCCACCGACAGGCCAGCGCGCGCACAAACCAGATGGGCCGCAGACCAACGTGCAGGGAGAGCATGTAGGGCAGAATGGAGCGCGCCAGGCGGCCGTAGATCTTGTTGGCAAGGATCTTGGTGCTCATGTTGTAGAGCTTGATGTATGACAGGTCGTCCTCCGTGAGCGGCTCGTACACCTTGGCGTTTTCGATGCGCGCGAGCAGGTCCTGAAGGGCCACTTGCTCGTCCATGCCCGCAAAATCGGGGAGCGGATCTTGGCCAAGAGGTTCTCCGTGAGCATCTCATTGTCGTCGCAGACCTCGACGAAGACGACGCTGGCCACGCCCTTGCACTGCTCGGTGATCCACTGACGGCGCGCGTTGGTGCTATTGGTTGCGTCAAAGATGCCGACTGCCGCGCCCTTTTGCTCGCTGAGGAAGCCGAGCAGGTCCTTGAGAGCTCTGTCGGCCGCCTCCTGGCGCACCTTTTTGCCCTCCCTCGTTGCCGCTCTGGAAGAGGTCGGCCCGGTCAGCCGCGGCGGCGGCGGTGGCGTCGGGCAGCCCGCGTCTGAAGCGCGCTCGCGCCGGTAGCGACCTGCGTTGAAGATTTTGACGGCGCGGTTGCGCCAGCTCAGGAAGCGCTTGAGTTTCCGCGCCGTGAAGGACTTGCCGCGCGCGGGTAGCCCGACCATAACAAGCACGAGCTTGCTGGCATCGTGCGTGAGCCTGTTGCGCTCGTCCAGCAGTGTGAGCTGCTTGGTCCGCGACACTTTGCCCTTGGCGCCTTCCTCGTAGTAGTCGGCGCCACCCAGGCTGCGCAGCTCGGGGCCCGCCGGCCCGACGTGGCCGAGGCGCGCGAAGACATGGACTCCTCCGCGCCGATGCCCATGGATCGCACGCGCAAAAGGCTCGCAGGCTGCATTGCAGAAGCGCTAGCAGCCGCCGCCGTCAGGACGCTCGAGGCCAGAGGCGACGGCGCCCGCCCGCGCAGCTTGCTCGCTGGCTCGAGGCCGACCGGGCCGACTTGACGGAAAGCGTGTCTTCTGTGTCGGTTGCGTCGTCGCTGGCGCCTGGCGCCTCCGCTGGCGCCTCCGGCGAGCCGGCAAAGCCGGGACCGCCGCGAGAGCACGGATGCAAAGCCTTGCGAGGTCAGACCGGCCATGTCGCCGGCCTTAAAGTTGCCAAGCGTGCAGCTGTGCACGTTGCCGAGGTCTTCCACCTTGCGGCAAACGATGTCCCAGTCCATGGGCACATTCTCCAGGTCAAACACGTTGTACGCTGCGTTACCGCGGCTGCGATTCACCTGCGAGATGCTCTTGAGGCCCAGCTCTACTCCAAGCAGGTGGGTGATCCTTCCGAGAACGCCGGGCAAGTTGTCGGTCACAATACACAGCCGCACCGGCGCATTGTGGTTAAATGGCGCCCGACCGCTCGTCAACGACCCCACCGAACACGTCAGCACGCCTTCGATCTCGCACAGCATAGCCTGCACCCGCGCTGAGCTCGCTGTCGCCCACCTCGATATCCAGCACCTGGAACAGGAGGTTGCCGCGCAGCTTTGTGGTGTTGCCCACGATATTCAGGCGACTCGCCCACGCGCGACGTCACCTCCGCCATGACGCTGGGCTGCTCTCCTCCACGAGGCAAAAGCGAGACACGGTCTTGGACTCGATGCCCGACCGGACGAGGAGAGCCGCCGCCGCCAGAACCGCGCATCTTCGCGTTGCGGCGCATGCTCTCCGGTCTTCCACGCCGGGCCCAGCGGCCCCTCTGCCGCGCCGCCGTCGTCGCCCATGGAGGCCGAGCGTCGCCGAGCGAGTGCGCCTGCCCCTCCCCCACCGCCTTTCGCTCGCACGACGCGAGCAGATTCTGGGATGATGATGAAGATGAAGATGGCATTTTTGGAAAAGTATCTTGGTGGGACAGACAGGGACGCTTCCTGCGGCGAGCTCCACTGGCGGCCCGGGCCAGCCCTCTGTCTTCTCGGTCTAGAGCTCCAGGCGGCCCTCGGCGACCGCGAGCACGTGCTGCACGGCCGCACTGCACGTCCGGAAGCTGGTGTGCGCGGCGAAGGTGTCCTCGCCGCGCTTGTAGACGCCCGTCTCGAGCAAGATGCTGCGCCATGGGTCGCCCGCGTGGTTGGCGCCCAGGATGTCGGCGTGCGGATTGTCGCCGACCATGAAGATGCGCTCCAGCTCGCCCGCGCCGCGCTGCAGCTGGTCACGGGCAAAGTCGAAGGTGACCTTGTGCGGCTTGCCGAAGCGGCCCACCTCCAGGGCGGCGCCGCCGCATGTGAGCGAAAACAAGTGGCCCAGTGTTTGCAGGTAGGCGCCCTGCGCCAAGCGCGGGAAGGGGTACGTGCTCGCGTACACAAAGTCCTCGTTCGAGTTGAACAGCGGCACACCGTCTGCCACTTGGCGCCCTCCGGGTGCTGGGAAAGCGGGTCGCGCCCGCACAAGATGTCCAAGCACACCTGCAGCTCCAGGTGCCAGTCCACAGGGTCGTGCATAATCAGCAGCGCCTCGACGGGCTCGTCCTGGAAGCGGTCGTTGCGCGCCTTGGCCGCATTATCGCGTTCCAGCCCGCGGAGCTTGGACGCCGGGTACAAGTCTGGGTGTTGCGCGCAAAAGGCGTGCGGTGTCACCGTCTTGCGAAAGCCGTACGAGCGCGCGACCTCGACCTCGGAGCGGCAGCCCAAGATCATGACGCGCTTGTCCGCAAAGCCCTCGGGACGGACGCCCTCCACCCCATCGAGGCGGCCGCCGTGCGCGAGGCTGCGCATGGGCGAGTGCGCAAGTACGATCTGCTCCTTCTTAACGGCACTCCGAGCTTGGCCTCGAGGTCCGCCGCCTTTTGCTCCTCGAGCATCCCGCCGCCATTGGTCATGAAAAGATACGGCACGCCCGCGGCCTGCATGGCCCGCAGCGCTTCAAGGGCGCCGGGCAGTACTCGGCGCCCGCGAATGAGCACGCCATCGATGTCAAAGCAGACCCCGACGCGGCGCAACATCGACCTCGCTTGCGAACGCGGCCCACCGCCGCCACCAAACAACAACAACAACAACAACAAAAACAGCGCCAGGCCATCGCGAGATAGAGATAGAGATAGATCATCATCATCATCAAGCTTGCAAGGTCACAGTCAGAGCGAACCACGCGTCTTGGCCGGGCCTGGGGCGGCGCGCGGCGCTGGCCGCAGCAGCAGCACACGCGGCGCACGCAGCAGCAGCACAGGCCGTAATAAAGCACGCCCAGGACCAGCGAGAAGGCCAGACGGATGAGCGGCGGTGCCACCAAGAGGACGGTCAGCACGATCACGAGGTAGACGGCCGTGTCGATAATCTCCTCGGCGTAGGGCGCCGTGGCGGGCTGGCGGAGCGGGTCATGATGCCACGCTGCCGGAAGGCCAGGAAGTGCACACGAAAGTCGTTGGCAAAGCGGCCGGCGGCCCGTCGCGCGTCGCGCGTCGCGGCGCCCAGCTCGGCCCGCGCCTGGTCGAGGTGGGGCTTGACCTGCGCCTCGAACTGCGGCCGTACTTTTTCGTACTCGACTCGCAAGGCGCGCCGCACGGGCTCGGTGGCGCCGTCGACCACGCTCAGCACCGGGGCGAGCTGCTCGCGAAGCGCGGCGCCGGCCTGCTGGCTCTTGGGCAGCCACTTGTTTTGGTACTGCGTCGTAACCGTCTCGCGGATCTCCTCCATGCGCTCGTAGCCGCGCTGCGCGGCGATCAGGTACCAGGGCTGGGTGCTGATGCTCGCAGCGCGCTTGAGCCGGGCAGTCTCCTTGTCGTGCTTGGCCTTCTCCTCCCGAGCTGCTTCTCCAGGGCGGCCACGCGCTTCTTGGCCTTGGCCTCGCCCTCCTTGGCTGACGCGAGCTCTGCGGCGATCGACTTGTCCGCGTTGCCGGTCTTGCCGGTCGAGCCCTTGCGTTCCTGCTCGAGCTCCTTCTGCACCTCGGCGAGCTTGAGCTGCGAGGCGTGCAGCTTCTCGATCTTCTTGCGCAGCTCGCCCTCAAGGCGCGCCTTTTCGGCCAGCACGTCCCCGCCGCCAGCCCCCTGCTGCGCAATCAGCTCCTCCTTGCTCGCCTCCAGGGCCTCCACCTTGCGCTCCAACGCTGCAATCTTGTCGTCCGTGGCCTCCTGCGCGCTCAGTTTGTCCAGCGCGGCTTGGAGCTCGGCTTGCAGTGCCACATCGGCCTCGCACTCTTGCGCGTGCGCCCCATGAAGGCAGGCCACGAGCGCCAGCGCCGTCGCCACCGCGGGCCGCCACATCATCGTCCGCATGCTGCCTGCCTGCCGATCTTTTTCTGCCTGCCACAGCCACAGACCAATGGAGACTTGGAGATGGACGGTGATGTCGTCGAATGCTCCACAATGGTACCGTACCGTACGCAGAGGAGGCTACGGCCACCACGGCTGGCACCCGGGCCGACGGCGGGTTGCGCCCGGGTCAACGGCAGATTGGAGAAACGCAGCGCTTGACTGGTGCCTGTCAAGCTCTCTGGCACTCGGGACGGCAAGGGGCGGTGGCTCCGGGCTGGTCGGCGGTGGGTGGGAGCGCAGGGCAACGACGGGGCGTTCAACCTTCGATCTTTTCGAGGACTAGCGTGTGCTGAGCGCCGGCAGCGACCGCGGCCACCTTGAGAGGCTCGCCTTGCGCGCTCTTTAAGACCTTGCGCGGCCGCTTTTCGTCGTGAGAGTTGCCGTCCTTGTCGCTGCCGTGGCCGAGCTGTGCCATAACGCCAAAGCCCCAGGTGTAGAGCGAGCCATCGCGCGCCACCGCCGCGCAATGAAAGCTGCCGCAAGCGGCAGACTGGATGCGCGCTGGCGGGTCAAAAGCGACGAGCTGCGGCTTGCAAGTGAATGAGCCCGCATCGCTCGAGTCAAGCTCGACCCCAAGCTGCGAGTTGTCCGAGCGCCCAAAGGTGTACACCTTGCCGTCGTGCGTAACCGCCAGGAGTGCTCCGCGCCGTGGACGGTGCTGACGCCGAGCCCGTTCAGCGCGTGGATGGCTGCAAAAGCTCCGTGGGCGTGCCTTCCGGCAGGCCCAGCTGGCCGTACTGGTTGAGCCCGCAGCCAAAGGCGCGGCTCCGCACAGCCTGCAGGACAAATGTGTGGTGATGGCCCGCGGCGATGTAGCGCGCGTTGTCAACTTCGCCGCTAGTTGCGTAGCGCATAATAGCCGGTGTGAGGTGCTCGCGCAGGACGTCGTCCTTGCGGTAAATGCCGGCCTTGTCTTTGAGCTCGCACACCTTGCGGCCCAGCTGCCCACACTCGCCGATGCCCCAAGCGAAGACGGTGCCGTCCCCGCAGAGCGCCACGGTGTGGTTGGCGCCCGAGGCGACCTGCGTGGCGCCGCCGTACGCGGCGATATCGCTCACGGCGTCTACGAGGGTAGGGACGATCTCGGACCGCTTGAAACGACTCCTCGCCGGTGGCCGCAGGCCACCAGTTGCGGCCGTCCTTGTCCTTGTAGGTTCCCCAGATGTAGACCTGGCCGTGCATGGTGAGCGCCGTTGTGTGGCAGTCGCCCGCCGACACCGCGATGACGAAGACCTTTCCTTGCAAGGCGGAGACTGGCGCCGGAAAGTTCTCGTCGCCCTCGCGGCCGAGAACGTTGTCGTCAGCGCAGCCCCAGGTCCACACGGTGCCGTCCTCGGCAGCCACCGCGGCGTTGTGAAGGCCGCCGCTGACGATGGCGGCGAGCGGCTTGTCTTTGAGCGTCAGGATCTGGCGCGCCCTCCACGGACAGGTCTTCATCGCCGCCCTCGACGCCAAAGCCGAGCTGGCCGCAGTCGCCGGAGCCAAAAGCGCTCGCGGTGCCGAGCGTGCAGAACCTCGCGGTGAGCTGCTCGGCATGTGTCACATAGTCCTTGCAGGCCTCCTCCCAGGTCGTGAACGGGTTGGCCTTCAGCTCTGCAGCCACTTCAGGAAGGTGCGGTTCAAGGTGCCCAGCTGCCGCTCGTACTCGGCCACCAGCTCCTCGCTGCGCTTGCGCTTCATCGCTACCCTCGTCCTCCGCCCACTGCTTCGTCGCCGTCGTTCGTGGCCACAGCCAAAGATCTTTGGCAGGCGGCAGCTGGAGCGCGATGGCGCGCAACGAGGAGAAGGCCATGGGCCTGCTCAACCGCTGGACCTCGTACAAGCGGGAGCTCGTGCTGGCGGCGGGGCGCGCAAGGGCCGCCGGCCACACCTGGCGCGGCTCTGCGACGACCTGAATGAAGCCACGGGGCACCGCCGGTCGATCGTGCGCGAGCTGACCGGCAAGATCGAGGAGATCCAGGACGCGTCCGTGGGCGAGCACCGGCTGCGCGAGCTCAATGACGACATCAACAAGCTCTTGCGAGAAAAGTATCACTGGGAGCGCCAGATAGAACACCTTGGCGGGCCATCCCTGGGCGAGCGAGGGCAGGACGGCCGAAAGTACAAGTATTTTGGCGCAGCGCGCGAGCTGCCGCAGGTGCGAGAGCTCTTGCAACGCCAGCAGGCGCCGGCCAAGCCGCGCGGCGCAGCGCAGCGCCGCCGCGAGGAGATTCTTGCGGGCCTGGACCACACCTATTTTGAGTCTGCCGAGAGCGCTGCCGGGGACGCGCAGGGCTTGCTGCAGGCCGAGCGCGCGGCAGAAGAGGCTGCGCACGCCGAGCAGCGCGAGCACGACGCCCAGGTCGCCGGCGTGCCCGTTCCAGAGCTCACCGCGGTGGGCGCCACCGATTTCGAGCGCCTGCTGCTCGAGACCGTGGGCTACAGCGACCGCTCCTTCCTCACGGAGGCCGAGCGCGCTGCTCTGGACACCTCCAAGGCCGCCGAGGCTCTGGTGGTGGAGCGCAAGAAGCGAGCTTCTCTCCAAGTACATTTTGTAAATCTGGTAATAAGATTGCGGTCGGTCATCGCGTCACCACCCGTCACACGTCCTACCCATCATTCCGCCAGCAGCATCAGCACCGCGAGCAAGCCATGCATGCCGCTGGCCCGCTCTGGGCACCCTCTGCCAGTCGCTGTGGGCTCGTTCGCCCGCCGAGTCCTCCCACCACGTCAAAGACACACACGTGAGAGCGACGAGTGATCGCCATGCGTCGCGGCCTCGATGGCTGCGGGCGGCCGGCTGGCCTGTCCCGTCGCGACCAGCCCGACCGGCCGACAAGAAGCGCAGAAACCTCGAGGTTGGTTTCCAGCGCGCTTTTGCAATACCTACGCGTCCATGCGTCGACAGTCGATCGATCGATCGAAGACGAACCAAAAGTTGCGCGCAGAGTCGCGGACAGGATGGACGCGGGACCCCCCGAGCGCAGCGCCTTCGGGCGGCTGTGCGTGGCCGTGACGCCAGGGGCGCGCAAGCGGCACGGGCAGCGGCGCGTCGAGGCCGGCCTGGATCGCACGCTCGCCGACTCCATGCGCAAGGGGCTTTCGGACGACGAGGAGGACGTGGAGTCCGATGTGGACGGCCCCGAGGACGACGCTCTGGACGAGCTGGACGCGGATGAGGATGACCCCGAGCTGCGCGCGGAGGAGGCTGCCGCGATGGCCAAGGGAGAGAGCGAGACGAGCAAGCTGATCCGGACGCGCACGCTGGAAAAGTACACCCGCGTGCTCGAGCAAGGGCAAGGCGAGGAGGAACTCGGGAGCCGGTTCCAGGCCCGCGCGGATCGCGCGCTACTGCAGGACCAGCTGGCGAGCAACCCGGACCTGCTGAGCTCGAGGCGCAAGCGCGCGCAGACGCTCAAGGACAACTTTTTCGCCCTGGGCGACCGCGGGCGGTCCGTCAACTTGACGCGGCTGGACGTCGACGAGGAGAGCCTGGGCACAGTCAGCGAGGAGATGGAAGACCTCAACTATGCGGCGATGGAGCTGGCGCTGGAAGCGAGCGCGCGAGTGGCGAGCGACACGCGGGCGGCCCTGCCAGAGGAGCAGCGCGCGCTCCTTGACGCGCACTGCGAGGCGATCGACGTGATGGCCAAGCGATTCGCCGCAGACCAGCGGCACGCAATCAAGGAGACGCGCGCGCGCGCACCAAGAAGCTCGTGCCGCAGCTCAAGCGTCAGATCCACCCACCTGTCGTCGCAGCTCAAGGAAAAGCTGAATGAAGACCTTTGCGAGCGCCGGGCAGGCCACGCGGCGGCGCGGGCTGTTTGGGCGGCGCAAGCAGCCGCAGAGCGCGACGCGCCAAAGCTCGCGCTCGACGGCGAGCGGCGGGCGCGACCAGGAAAAGTACGAGGCCGAGCTGAGCCGGCTGCGCAAGGAGCTGGCCGTGCTGCAGCGGCAGCTGAGCCAGCTGCGGCTGGAGGAGCGCTTCCCGGAAGGCCACTGGAAGCTCAAGGTGGACGCCGGGGACGGCACGTTCCTGGGCGTGCGCGACATGGAGGTGGGCAAGATTGGCGCCGATTTTACGATCGAGACCAAGGGCAACCGCGTGACCCTGCGCGTGAACCAAGATCGAGGCTACGCTGGGCATCCTGGACCTGTCCATCCGCGGCAGCAACACGCGCGCCAAGATCTTGGGCGGCTTGCTAACCCTACGATCAACCGGCTCGATCTCGACGTGAAGGGCGAGTGGACGCTGGAGCTGCAGTACATTCCCGGCGACCAGCGGCGGCCGCAGGCGTACTGGGAGGAGGTGCGCGAGAACTCGCATTTCGCACTGGACATCTCGCGCAAGGTGACGGGCCTGACTACGATGCGGTGCCCAAGTCGATGCTGCAGAGCCTGTCCAAGATGCTTATTCCAAAGCTCATTAGCGGCGCGCTGCGCAGCCTGCTGCCCCCGCAGCTGGGCGCTGCTATGCGAGGGCCACAATCGGGTGCGCGTCACGGGGCGCGTGGATATCAAGGGTGACATGAGCCCGACCGTGTGGCGCGAGCCGCTCGTGGGCCTGACGCCCGCGGCGGCGCGCGCGCTAGGCGAGGAGTATCGGTTGATGTTCGCGGGGAGCGCGCCGCGGCGGCCGGGTTCAAGCCCAAGGCGGGTATCTTTGGCGCGGCTCTTCAAGTGGCGGCTCAAGTACGCCTCGTTCCGCATCGCCGACCTGCAGGCCATGCTGGACCTCGTGCAGCTCGACGCCAAGGTCAACTTGCCGCCGGGCTGGCTGGCGCAGCTGCTCAAGAGCGTGACCATCCTGACCCGCAAACCGCTCGACATCCGCTTCAACATCGTTGGCCTCGAGCTGGACGTCGACTTTGCCCAAGCTATGAGCGCCAGCCTTGACGTTTACCTCAGCAACTTTCGCACGCAGCTCAACATGGCGCGCGCGGATCGCGCCCGCGCCGCGGCGCTAAAGCATTTGCAGCGCGCCCAGGAGACGCCATCACCATCAACGACGTGGTCACCCAGTACGTCATCCCCATGGTAAACGACCGCGTGCAGTTTACCCTCAACGGCATGCTCCTCGGCGGCCTCGACACTGGCCTTATCGCGCTCTCGCTGCGCGAGGCTCAGGCCCAGGCGCCTTCCGCAGCAGTTCTTCCTCTCCGCGCTGCTCCCGGCCCAGCCTACCGACCTGCCCGTCGAGGTGGAGGGCATGGCGGGCCCGCGTGAAGGCGAGTACACCGTGCGCATCGGCCAGTGCGAGCGCGGCTCCAAGCCTCTCGTGAGCGCCGACGGCCTGCGCCACGTGCGCAACCGGACTCTGATATTTCACTGCGCAACACCTCGCTGCAGCTCTTCCCGCTGGCATGCCCCGGGCACGGTCGTGCTGGACGCCTCTGAGGTGCGCGCCTCGCTCATGCTAAGCACGCTCGACTCGATGCTGGAGGGCATCGGCGACCGCGTGCAAGAGCGCGCGGCGCAAGCGCCCGCGGGCAGCGGTGGCGGCAAGGCCGTGTCCCTGCTCCAGGGCGACCTCAGCGAAGAGACGCGCGAGCTCGTGGAGCGGGCCGAGGCGCTCGTCGCGGTCTACCGGAAGGCGGACCTGGGCGCCGAGGACGAGCGCGACGACTTCTTCGCGCCGCCAAGCCACGGCGAGCTCATCAGCAAGGCGCTGCCGCGCTTCCTCTCGCGTGACGCCAACGACTTGCGCTTTGACGTCAAGGCGCTCGAGCTCCAAGCCGTCAAGATCATGTCGCCGCTCCAAGTGGGCAAACAGACGCTGCGCGTCACTGCTCGCCCGCAAGTAGCCGTCGCCGGCGCCGGCCGCACTTGCGCCGTGTTCCGCGTGCGCATGGACATGCGCGACGTCTTTGACCTCTCCCTCTAGCTCCAGCTAGCTCGTAGCTCTTGACAAGATACAACATCCACGTGTCCCAGTGTCCCATGACCCCGATCAAGCCGACAGGCCCGCCGCTTGAGTTCTCCAGTCTGCCAGCCTGGCCATAGCGCGCAAGAGGCAAGGGCGGCATCAAAGGAACGAAACTCAAAAGATGACCTTTCCGCTCCACAGCCCTCAGTCAGCTGCTCGGTGCCAACTCTTCCGAGCCGACTGTGGCGTCGTCGTAGTCGTCCACTTTGACCGCGAATGCTGGGTTATCCGAAGACTTGGAGCACGCGACGTCCTCCGCGATCGGCTTGTCTACACCCCGCGTACTGCGGCGCCGCTTCACTGCAAACACCAGCAGCGCGGCGATCGTGACTCCTGCCGCGGCGGCGGCGCCCGCGATCAGGGCCACATTGGACTCAGGCGTCTGAGTGCCAGAAAAGGGAAAGGCCCGGTTGTTCACGTCCATGGCCGCGGCTTGCTGGCCTGTGATGCCGTGAGAAGCGGAGCTGGGTCGGGGCTGTCTTTGAGATCATGCACGTGCCCGCCACATGTTGCGGTCCATCTTTGGCGAACAAGAACTGAGGCAGGACTGGCGGACCAGGTTTTACACAGCACGGGCTGCGCCCAAGTGGCGAGCGCAACGCAGGAAGACGATTGGCAGCGAGCACACCATTTTTGCGGGTTGATCACGGCCAGATGCGAGGAAAACCAACCTCGCTGTCGCGGGCCTCGCCGGCGGAGCAGCTAACCTCGTATATCCAGTACCGCAGGGGATGGGTCGCCCGGACGACAAGCGGCCACGCGGCGAGCGGCAACGTGGCGAGCGGCAACGTGGAGCGTTCGTTATCGCTTGTTGCCTTGGTTTATCATTGTTGCCTTGGTTTATCGTTGTTGTTGCCTTGGTAGGTTCGCTGTTGGCGGCGATCTGACTCAGATCTGCTTGCGCTCCTGATACTCTATCTCTTGACGGAGCAGGAGCGCAAATCAGGCACCTCCTCGCTCAGGATTTGCTCCTTCTCCTCCTCCTCGAGCCGCGCGCGCAGCGCACGCGCATTCTGCGATTCGTGCTCGCGCTTGAGCGCAGGCTCAGGGAGGAGGCCGAAGCGCCTCTCGAGCTCTTCCACCTTGCCCTTTACCGTCCGGTCAAGCACCGGTGACTTGCCGGATTGGAGGGCGTAGGCCGCCGTTGGCTCGGAGGACCCGCTTGATGTCCTTCTGCAGCTGCTGGGCGATTTGCACTTGAAAGCCCCGGAGCGCGGTGAGCGCCCCAAAGCTGGGCAGCTTGTCGTCGCTGCCCGACACCAGCATAGTGAAGCAGTTGTTCTGCGGCTTGCCTGCGCGGCGGGGTGTGATCGATACTATCAGGCCATTCTCGTCCATCATTACTCGATACACACTCCGCCGGTTGAGTCGGATCTTCTCCAACAGCTTGGCGAGGTTGAGGTCGTACAGCGCTTGCGCTGCCGCCAACATTGCCCCGCCGTCGTTCTCGTTCATCGTCTCTCGCTTACGTACACGACGCCGTCCCGCGTCTCCCTCTCTCGCGCTCTCTTCCCACAGACTGCGGCCGCAATCTGTGGCGCCTTAGTTCCTCATCTTGCTCGCTGTGTCTTGACCTTCCTATCGGGCGCCCGCCGAAATGATGCCTGCCGCCGGCCTGCCGCCGGTCCGCGCCGCCGCCCGCCCGCCTGCGCGCCCGCCCGCGCCCGCCCGTTCGCCCGCCCGTGCTCTCGCCCGCGCTGGCCGTGCTCGCTCGTCGCCCGTCCCCCGCTTGCCCCCCGCGCACGCCGAACTGCTCTGCCCTCCGGAAGAAACGAAAGGTCCGACCGCGGCGTGGAGGTACCTGGTACCTGGTACCACCGCGACCTGGACGTGACAGGGGACCCCCTGTCACGTCCATCCACGTCAATCAACAGTCAAGGACTGTCAACGTACGCTGAGTTGTGCGTTCGTTTGGTGTGCGGAACTTGGGAGGAACGCAGGCGGAACGGAACCGACACATTTTGAGTGGTTGTCTTTTAGAGTGTTTGGGTCATGTCGACGCGAGCCCAGAGAGCCTTCATGGCAGAGCGACGCGCCGAGGAGTTTGGTCAGACGGGCTGCAGCAGCACGTCCTCCGCGAGGAACGCAGCCGATGCGTGCGTGCGTGCGTGCGTGCGTGCTTTTGCTGGCTGGTGGACGTCTGGTATGCGCCGCGCGTGCGTGCCGCGGAGGCGGCCTTCTGGTTCTACGGCGCGCATCGGGTTGTGGTGGGCCTCGGGGGCGACATAAGTGCGAAGTACTTGGACTGACCTGTGTTAGTGTGACTTGTGAGACTTGTGCGACTTGTGTGTGAGACTTGCGCGCGCGCTCGCCCTCTCTCTCTCTCGCTCAGCAACAATGATGGGCAGCGGCGATGGCGCAAGTGGGATCGTCGGCAGCGGCCGGCGGCAACCCGCTCGCGGACGCCAAGAACGAGATGCTCGAGTCGCTGACGCTCGCGCACGACCAGATGCGGGTGGAGGCCTGCACGCTGACGCATGGGCAGGTGAGCCGGCTGATGGGCCGCGCAGAAGAGCCTCAAGAATGGCCGGCGGCGGCGACCCGGGAGAGGTTCCTCTTCCGCGACCTGATCGACGACTTTGAGATGGTGGAGGAGACTGCTGCGCTTCATGCACTTTAACTTTGCGACCGAGCAGCACCAGCAGATGTCGTTCAACTTTATGCTGCTGGGCGCGACGCTGAGCGAGGTGTCCGTGGCGAGCAGCAACGGCCTCGCGCTGGGGGCCACGCTGGCGCTGCCGGCGGTGCGCGGCATGCACTACCCGACGGACGAGCTGACGGCGGACGGTGCCTTCCGGCGCATCTTTGACCTGCGGCGGGCGGTGCGCTTTGGGGCGGGCGCGCGGCACTCGGCGGTGCACCTGTTTCCACAGCGGCGGCGGCTGCGGAGGCGGCGGCACTGGCGAGGGCGGTGGCAGCGGCGTTGCCTTCCCTTCCACGTCCGCTTCCGCCTACGAGCTGCTGGCGGCGGACTCGGTGATCAACCAGCCGCTGATCTTCCCCGACGGCGCGCTGGTGGGCAACGGCGGCGACTCGACGCGCCTGGACCGCTCCAAGTTCATGTCGCACGGCTTTCGCGTGAACAACGCCACGGTGTACCACGACGACGCGCACCCGGCGCTGACCGAGACGCTCAGCCACGAGAGCGGCGTGGAGGTGAACCGCCTGGTGGCGGTGCCCAGCAAGTGCTACCCGAACACCTGGTTCCGGCGGCCGGACGAGGCGGGCCGCGGGGCCAACCGCGTGGTGTCCGTCGACGTACGTGCACGGCGTGTACCGCTTTGTCGACAGCATCAACACCAGCCGCTGCGCCAACCTGCACAACGCCGGCCTGTATGTCTCCTTCAAGGGCCGCGACGAGAGCAAGCCCACGCGCATCAAGTTCAAGATCGCCCTGGATGTGGTGCCCGTGGTGCCCTACATGGAGCGCGGCGCCGAGTTTGTGCCCTACTACAACTACCGCACCGCTGTGGAGGGCTCGCTGCCCAAGGCCACGCGCGAGGAGATGGGCCAAGACCGCCAGCGGGGGTGGCGCGACTGCGCCGACAAGGCCAAGAAGGCCAAGGCGGCCAGGGCGGCGGCGGCAACGGCGCGCAAGTAGTAAAAGGAAAGCGAGCGTTGATGCCTTTGTTTTGTTGTTGTTGTTGTTGCTGTTGTTGTTGTGCGCTCACTGTGCCGCTAAAGGGTGCTGGCTCAGCGCGCGGTCCGTTGGGTCACTCTCGCGTGCCATCGCCACCGCTGCCACTCTGTGCGCCTGTGCTTGTGGCCTGATTGGTGGAGCGAACTGGCGATGAGCCTGTGACGTGTAATGACTCTATAACGAGATGAGTTTCCGGTAGATAATGCTACTATTCGCCGCATCTCGCTGCTTTTACTTGGTGTTGCTTGGTGCTATGTAAGTTCCACTTTTGCCGATTTGGCCCTCCGTCCCACTTCGTCTCATGTATTGCGCTATCACTCCGCAACGAGCAAGCGGATTTCCGGCTACGTGAGCCGCGCTGGCGAGATCAAGGGACTAGTTGAGCGCGAGTGAGTAGTTCAATCGTTGTCTCTTGTGCGCGAATGGTGTCGAAACCCCGGTTCCGATTCCGACATGACGGAAAAGATTTTTTTTGTCGCCCCCGGTGGTTCAATCGTTACCGCCCGAGCGCGAATGGAAGGTTTACTGGTTCGAGACCCGTGATTCATGAAAACATTTTTTTTGTTTGTCCTTGAGCTAGGCATCCTGGGGCCTCTCCAGCAGATTGTGGCGCCAGGCGAGTCTGAAGTGAAGCATGCACCAGCCTTTACGGTATACCCCCTTCTTGCATTCGGGGATTCTGCATCTTTTCGTGCCACCGTGAAGTCCACATTTGCCTTGGCTAAGGGCATCTCTGACGCAGCCTTCCACTTCGCAAGGGTGCGACGGCCCGGGCGGCGCGTCGATGGCCCACATGATGCGGGCGCGAGCTTTAGACACGAAGGCGTCCCTGTGTTTTTCGCACACGCCGTACACTCTGGCAATGTTGGTGCAGCCCTCCGTGCTGCACTGCTTTGTGCCGCCGTGACCCTTGCACGAGCTTCCGAGCTTTGCTTTGTTGTCACAGCCCGCCTCGCTGCACGGTGGTCCGCTGGCGTGTTCGGCGCACGCGCCACCCCTCCTGGATACCTTAGTGCACCCATCGACGCGGCAAAGCGTGTTGGTTTTGCACGCCGCGAGTACTTGTTCCATGAAGTCCTCCAATTCCGTCGTTTTCCGGCGGGCTGCGGCCTCCGCCGGGCCGTCGAGGCCGGCAATTGCAGCGGTGCGTTTTGCGCCGCGCGACCCCTCGACGGGGCTGCCGTCGCCATCAGTGTTGTTGCTGCTGCTGCTGCTGTTGCTGCGGCCGCTGTGGTTCTCTTGGTTCGGCTCTTGCTCTAGGATCGCCGTTAAGACGGCGTCATGAAGTGTTGCCATGCAACCGATCATGGCAACTCTGTCGAGGTTGTCGGGCGCAATGGCTTCGCGGAGAATGTCGTCCAGCTCCTCTTTGAGCTCGCTGGAGATCTTTCGATGCTCATCCGCGACGCTCTCGAAAAGCGAGGGATTGACGCCCGCAAAGCTAAGCTTAGCGAGCTCGGCGATGCGTTTGTCCCGCTCCCGCTCGTCGGCCGGGCTAGCGCGCACCTGGGTCCCCTCGGGCGCCTTGATCGTGAATGGGTACTGCGACTTGGCTTCGGGGATGCCCTTGAACGCCCGCTCGTACAGATCGCGCAGAGCGAGTACTGCCTTGGCGCGTTTGACCGAGTTCAAGTCCTCTCTGGACAGCTGCGAAATGTGGGCTGCCAGTATCATCTCGTGCCGTTTGAAGTTGCTCCTGACCTGACTCTGGAAGCTGATGAGCGCGCGAGCGAGCGCTTGGGAAGGGCCGGCGTCGACGTCTTCCTCTTCGTCGTCGTCGTCGCTGCTGTCCGTCTCCTCTCCGTCGCCGTTGCTGTCCTCGGATGCGCCCGACGGAAGTGTCTCTTGTTGCATTCCCTCGTCCGTTCGGGTGGCGCTGGAAGCGGTGCGCGCCACTTTGCGCTTGACCGCCACGATAATCTGCGGCTGCTGCTGCTGCTTCTGCTTCTGCTGCTCGACGCTCGCAGGTGCGCCGGCTTGCCCGCTGCACGCTGCCGCCTTTGCCTTCGCGGTCGGCTGCGGAGCCGGCGCGTTTTGCTTTGCCGCGCCAGGCTGGTGATTGTTGTGGCCGCTCGATGCGACGATGGCTTCCTTCACCGTCTCGGCCATGCTACGTCCGAGGTCTTGGAACACAGAGCGCACTCGCGTCGCTTTGGCTCGGACCACGTCTCTTGCGCGGACCCCGTCAGCGAGCATCGACGTGGTCTGGTTTCGGTAGATCTGCGAGAGGCTGCGGAGGATGTACTGCTTTGCATTTTGCACGACGATGGCCTCTGCGTCACGGGCCGCGACGATTGCTGGCGATCGTCTCGTGCCGCTGCCGCTGCCGCTGCTGTAGTCCGACTGCCGCCCTTGGGTGCGCTCAGGCAGCGATAGTGACCCTGGCGTCGCCTCTATGTCGTCAGTGGGTGCCTCTGTTTTGGTGTTCGCCGCCGCCGCCATCGCTCGCTTGTTGCTTCGCTCCCGCCCGTGTGTCATGGTACCCTTCCCCCGCCTTCCTTCACTGCTTCGCCACCTTGGCGATCGAGGGTTTGCGCTGCCGAGTCCCAATTGCCTGTGCCACTGCCTTGTCTCCTTAAATGTGCTCGCCTTTTCCACCACGGCAACTTCAAGCATTGACTTTGCTTCCGCTCCGCTTGCCGGGTTGGGGATGCGCTCAAGGAGAAAGGATCGGATATCGTTTACTTTCTGTTCTTGAAGTGGCGGACACACATCCTCTGCTGCTTGCACTGATTGGTGCAGCCTTTCACTTTGCAAAGGGATACTCCGCCGTGTCTGCCGCACAGGCCGCGGGCCTTGACTTGGTTCTTGCAGCCCGGGATAGTGCATTTAAACTTGCCGCTGTGACGCCTGCACTTGTCGCGCACCAGGGCCAACAACTCGCAGCCCTTGGTGCTACACTGATCGCCGCCGCCACCATGATCCGTGCAGAGGCCACGCCTTTTCCGCCATTTTTCGCAACCTTTGATGCGACACTTGTTAAGGCCCCTCGCGCCGTCATCACCTCTCGCCTTCTTGGCGCAGGTGTTGACCTCCGCGGGATCGTAGATGTCGGCGTCGGCGGCGGTGCGTTTTCCGCCACGAGAGTTGCGTCGGTGGTCCGCTCGCGCCTCCTCATACACCCACTCCTCGTCGTCGTCGTCGTCGTCACCCTCCGACTCGTCATCGTCCTCATCATCGTCCTCGTCCTCGTCCTCCTCCTCGTCCTCCTCCTCCTCCTTGCTGCTGCTGTTGCTGTTGTAGTCCTCGCCATTGGGTACTTGTCTTTGGAACAACTCACTGAGAACTTTGCCAAGCATTGAGTAGGCCGCTCCGCTGCAGTGGCCGTCGGTCGTAGCGGCTTCTTCGAGAATGTCTTTTATCCCCTCTTGGAGCTCGCTAAAGATTTCCGATGCTTATTCGCGACGCTCTCGAAAAGCGAGGGATTGACGCCCACAAAGCCAAGCTTATCGAGCTCGGCGATGTGTTCGTCCCGCGCCCGCTCGTCGGCCGGGCTAGCGCGCACCTGGGTCCCCTCGGGCGCCTTGATCGTGAATGGGTACTGCGACTTGGCTTCGGGATTGCCCTTGAACGCCCGCTCGTACAGATCGCGCAAAGCGAGTACTGCCTCGGCGCGTGTGACCGAGTCCAAGTCCTCTCTGGACAGCCGCGAAATGTGGGCTTCCAGTATCATCTTGTGCAGTTTGAGGTTGCGATGGATCCGATCGGACGTGTCCGCGAGCTCGCGGGCAAACGCTTGAAACGTAACTTTGTTCTCCTCCTCCACGTCGTCCTCCTCGTCCTCCTCGTCGTCCTCGTCGTCCTCCGTCTGTGTGGCGGCATTTTTTGACGGGATGGGCGCCTGACGAGGCCGCCTCCGCTTCCGACGCCCGCCAGTGCGCTATTGGTTGTTGCCGCAGCTGCCAGCCGCAGTGGCACCGCGTATGCACGAGGCGATACTTCGTAGGTGCTGTCGCTCTCGCCGCCAGGGCGGCTGCTGCCGCCGCTGCCAGGGCTGCCGCCACCAGGCTCGCTGCTGTTCTGCTGCTGCTGCTGCTGCTGCTGTTGCTGGTGGTGGTGGTGATGGTGGCGGTCTTCTCCTTGGCCGTGGTAGACCGCGAGGCTCGAGCCCAGCTGCGTCTCTCTCCGCCGCGTTCCGCCGCTGCCATCCCCCGCTGGCCCATTGCTTGCTCGCGCCTGTTCGCTCGGGTTCCTTGCTCTCTCGCTGTCTGCCTGTCTGTCTCGATGTTGGGCGTCAAGCGGAGGGTTCTGGGCAACTTTTTTTCCCGACTTGACCGTGAACTATGTGTGTGTGTTTTTTTTTGGTTGGGAGGGGAAGGGAAAAAAGTTGGGCCGCCTCGGGCAGAGGCGGTGGCTAGCTAGACTAGTCGTCTTCATCCTCGTCGCTGGTGTGGTAAACATCCTCGTAGTCCCCACCGCCGACGCGTGCGCGAACGCGGCGTAGCTCCTCTACTTCGTCCTTGTCCCCGTCGTTCGTCATGCCGCTTTGCTTTGTCGCCTTGCGCTTGGGCGGGTCCCTTGCGTCGGTTGGAGCGGTGGCGCTGTCGACGACGTTGCGTTGAGCGGACGCGGGTGTGTTCGCTGCGACCTGTTCCGATTCCAATCTGCTGGGTGATAGGCTGGCTTGCGTGGATCCGCCCATGGCGGCTGCGGCGCTTTGCGTCTCGCTTCTACCTGCTTCACGCAGAGTTAGCCGCGCGTAGTTCGCCATATAGTACATAAATTTGGCCATGAACGCTCCCGTGCGTTCTAGTTGTGCTTGTACGACGTCCACGTATCGTGCTTCGCGGCTCAGCATCTCCACTGCCTGATCATGGTAAGTGTCTCGTAGACTTTCGAAGATAAACGTGGCCGCTTCTTTAAGTAGCTCGCGTTCCTTCGGGGGGTTCGGGATGATCTCCGTCGGCTGTCCTTGAGTGAATATCGAAGACATAGCCGCCATGGCCACCATAGTCGCTGACGCTGTGCGGCTCGACCTGGTGTCGTGTGATGGTGTTGCGACGCTGCCTTCCGCTCTGGCGGCTTTGTTTAAAGCTATCGTCACGTGGTCCGAGACGAAGTAGCTGAGAGTCATTGTGACCCTAAGCGCTCGCGTCAGTACCGATCGCTCGACGTCAAGTCTGCGTTCCTTGCGATTAAGCATAGCTGTCGTCTGCTCATGGTAGATGGTATAAATGCCGTCAACGATGAGCCGGGCCGTCCTTTTTTTGATCGTACGTTCCGCTTCGTCGTTCGGTGAACGCTGCTGGCGGGCCTTGGTTGCGATCCGCTGCCGCCAACACCGCGATCGCATGGTCAGCCAGCGCGTCCAGCGTGAGTTTTTGTTGCCCCATGTTTCGGGATTGGGTGCGATGCAACCATCAAGATGCAAATCGAACGTATACTCTTGTCCTTTTTGACGGCAACCTGCGCATGTAAGGAGTTGATCAATGTGGATCGAATTGGGCCAAGCAGTGGCAGTCCAGAACGGGCTGTTGGATGGACGTGAACGTCGACTCCGAATTTTACCCCTTTCAGACCCATGCCTGAAGGGTTTATCGAGGAAGTCTGCCACCGCCTTGTCCAAGGGTTGACCAGCCACCAGTGTGGTTCGTTCGGGCGCAAGCACGAGGGAGGCCAAGCGCGCGGCCTGGCGCGCCAGCACGCTCCGCTCGTGAGAGTAGATGCCGCTAGGACAGGAGGCCGACAAGGAGGGCAAGCGTACAATGGACGAAGACGGCGAGAAGGAGGAGGAGGAAGCCGAGTGCGAAACAAGCTCGACATCGACGGCCCCGTCTTTCGGGCCTGGCTACAGAGCCGTGCACGAGAAGCTCAACACGTCACAGCGAGACGCCACGACCGCCATCAAGAACTTCGCCAAAAGCGGAAGCCGGGCAACCGCATGGTGACCGCAAAGCTGCGCCAAACGCACAAGACGGAGAAGATAACCGTCAAGTGCCTCCGGTTGCCAAAGGGCTGCGCCCTGGCAGCGTCTCGGACCGCAACGAACGCAAGCTTGAGGTTCGCGGCAGCAACATTACCGAGACCTTCTGGCGGCAGCTGCGACGCGCCACGCCGGAGTCGGCCGGCCTCGGATTAGTTTTGACCGCATGGCGTCTTCGTGTGGTGCAGTGGAACATTGGCCGCATGCAGCTCTTCGACCCGTCGTGGGCGAACTTCCCGCTGAACGCAGCGCATCTGTCGCTTGCGCAGCACGTGGCCGCGTACAAATACAAGGGCAGCGTGGAGACCGCCCCATGTTTTCGCTCATGCCCTTGGCAACGACCCACGCGCGGCATGTTTACGGCGTCAACAGATCGCTGGTCCAGATGTTCGAGGGCATGTTGCTTCAGACGCCCAGGGGCGAAACGACCAAGGTTGCATGCGCAGCTTGCAGGATCGCTGTTCATCAGGCCGTGCTCGGCGATGCGTTGAGCGCGGAACCACGTGATGGCTGGTTCAACGAGATTACACCACCGTTCGCCCCTTGGATGCCCTCCAAAGCAGCGTCCAAGAGAGTATGGGGCCGGTCCGGAAGGCCCCGGCACAAGCCGGGCCAGCGAATGAGGAACGCTGAGTCCTAGGCCAACGCCATCCTGCGGCTCGGTGTGCGGACAGATGCGGCGGAGCGATGCAACCTTGCAAGCGCACTGGAACGCGGCTCGGGCAACGATGAGCGCATCTTCACCTTCTTGGAGTACGCTCTCGTCCGGTACATCGTCTTGAACCTGATGCCCGACCGCCCGGCAGACGGCCGGCTGGCCAGCGTGGATCTAGACAAGATCTCTGCCAACATGCTGCAGTACGTCTGGGCAACTTTGGTGGCAGCGTTGGAGTCCGGACGTAACTCCCCGGAGGAGGAGGAGATTATACGCAACGTCCGGCCAAGGAGCGGCGCGACCGTTGTCAGGTACCTCCGCGAGCTCGTCGCGATGGACAGAGTGGACCCGCAGATTGGGCAGCGCTCCAAGCTACAAGATGTCGCGAATCGTATCCAGCGGGCCGTGGATGTGGTAGCCAAGAAGATGCAGCCGGCCGCCGCTTCTCCGGCCTCCGCTTCCACGGCCACCACTTTCAACTTCAGCGCGCAGTCCGGCGGACAGATCAACAATTTCTTCTTCATCACGCCCGACGCTGCGCCTCACGTTTCGGGACATGGCGCCATGCCGACCACACGACCGCTCGTCGAAATGTCGGTGGACCAGGCACCTACGGCGCCCGTCGTGCCGTCAGCGTCCTCCACGGCGGAGCCGACGATTCCGACGGCGGATGCAGCCCCTGCGATGGTTCCAGCGGTCGCGGCGCCAGCGACGGTCCCGCCTGGCGGATGGGAGCGGCCCGCCATGCAAGTGGTGAAGAATTGGCGCCGTGAGGACCCGTCACGGAGGAATCTTGGCTGGATCGAGATCAAGCGCCGATGGGAGGAGATGGGGATGCCCCCGGCCTCGCAGCAACACATGCAAGGGCGACTGCGGAACCTCAAGAAGCGGCGGCTCTGGACGGAACTGTGCGAAGCCACACCTCGGGCTGGCAGCACTTCCGTTCATGATGGTGGACTTCAGGCTGGGGAAGCTGGTACCGCTCTTCCCGTTGCTCTTCCTGCAGCTCGTCTTCCTACGGCAGCTGTTTCTGCTCCTTCAAGTAGTGCTTCGGCTAGCACTGTCCATGGCGGAGCCGAAGCTGCTCCTGCTCCTGCTCCTGCTGCTGCACCTGCTGCTGTTGGTCCTGCTTTTGCTGTGTCGCGCGTGATTCTGCCGCTGCTGCTGCCGCTGCTGCTGTTCCTGCTGCTGCCACTGCGCCTACGCCTGCCGCTTCTTGGCCAGCACCACCACCGTGTAACCACTGCAGTATTGTCCCGGCCCTGGCCGATGTCCAGGCGCCAGAGACCGATAAGCCGGCCGCAGCGACCTCGGATTGTCGGGTCGCCTTCTCACATGTCGAGAGCGTTGTTCTCGCTCACATCCTCAACTGTCGACGTGCCACGGTCCGCACTGGGAAGAAGATCAGCTGGCCGATGGTGGCAAGGCACTGGGATGGCCTTCGTCACGCCTTTGAGCTCCTCCCTGAGGCTGCCGGCCGGCTCCACCCGCGCAACGCGAAGCAGCTCCAGCAGAGGTGGGCAAACAGGAGCAAATGGGGCCATCAGATTCAGCAGCAGACCTCGTAAGTGCCTGGCCAGGTACGCACCAGTACTGTAGATGACCTGTTTTTTCCCTCTTACGGTACAACTGATTTTGACTTCCATGAGGCTCAGAACGCCGGGTTGTTCATCTCGAGCAGCACCTACTCGTTGATCGAGATGATTCGAGATGAAGCTGGCCAAGGGCGGGTAAGGCCCACAGAGAGGGGCAGGTCGACGAAGAGGTGAGTGGAGACCAGTAACGTGCATCTCCGATTAGCCATTGTAGCGGCCTAGCAGTACGGCGGAGCTCCAGTCTGGTGGGGTTGACGGGCGCAGTTGGCCTGGTTCAAGCGATTCCAGCACAAGTCAGGTGCGGAATCGGTGCTCGCAGGGTCCACGCCATGGTGACTGATCCGTCCGGAGTGGTCTTCGCGGTCTTGCGCCTTCGAAGGTGCTGCGCATGGGCGAGAAGGTGCCAAATGGGGGTTTGGGGTCACGTTTGGATGTGTTCAAGTTGAACTACCGAGCCAAGAGCTGGAATGACGGTGTCTAGAGCTGGGCCTTAAGGTGCTAGCCATGTTTGCATGGTCTATCGAACATGCAGTTGCTTTTCGTCGCGCAGTCGAGCCTCAAACCGACTGTTCAACCCGTCCGGCGACTTGTCGTCGTCGGAATCGGAGGTGAAGGGAGAGACAAGGCATCTGCGGGGTCAGAATCGACGTAGGCGGGGGTTGGAAAGCAGTGAAACGCCACTCAATCGGCCATCCATGGTGATTTGGTCCTTGAACGGGATGGCGTGCACGTGCAAGCGACCTGCGTTGACGTGCGCAGTTGGCCTGGTTCGAGCGGATCCAGAGCAAGTCAGGTGCGGCAACGGTGCTCGCAGGGTCTGAACCATGGTGATTGATCCATCTGGAGTGGTCTTCGCGGTCTTGCGCCTTTGAAGGCGCTGCGCATGGGCGAGAAGGCGCCAAATGGGGGTTTGGAGGCACGTTTGGACGTGTTCAAGTTGAACCACCGAGCCAAGAGCTGGAATGACGGTGTCTAGAGCTAGGCCTCAAGGTGCTAGCCATGTTTGCATGGTTTGTTGAGCATGCAGTTGCTTTTCGTCGCGCAGTAGAGCCTCAGACCGGCTGTTCATCTCGTGCGGCGACTTGTCGTCGTCGGAATCGGAGGTGAAGCGCGAGACAAGGCATCTGCGGTGTCAGAATCGACGCAGGCGGGGATGGAAAGCAGTGAAACGCCACGCAATCGGCCAACCGTGGTGATTTGGTCCTTGAACGGGATGGCGTGCACGTGCAAGCGACCTGCGTTGACGTGCGCAGTTGGCCTGGTTCGAGCGGATCCAGAGCAAGTCGGGTGCGGCAACGGTGCTCGCAGGGTCTGAACCATGGTGACTGACCCATCCGAGGTGGTCTTCGCGGTCTTGCGCCTTCGAAGGCGCTGCGCATGGGCGAGAAGGTGCCAAATGGGGGTTTGGGGTCACGCTTGGATGTGTTCAAGTTGAACTACCGAGCCAAGAGCTGGAATGACGGTGTCTAGAGCTAGGCCTCAAGGTGCTAGCCATGTTTGCATGGTCTATCGAACATGCAGTTGCTTTTCGTCGCGCAGTCGAGCCTCAAACCGACTGTTCAACCCGTCCGGCGACTTGTCGTCGTCGGAATCGAAGTTGAAGCGCGGAACAAGGTATCCGGGGGGTCAGAATCGACGCAGGCGGGGATGAAAAGCAGTGATGCGCTCCTCAATCGGGCCTTCGTGGGACGTTGGCGCTGGACTCAGGCGCTGGCATGCGCAGTTGGTCTGGTTCGAGCGGCCCGAAGAGCAAAAGAAGAGCAAAGAATGTGCTGACAGGGTCTAGCATTCGGAGACTGATCCCCTCAGAGGCTTCCTTGCGGCTGTGAGTTGTGCAAGTTGATGTGCCCGAGGCAAGAGATGTCCCGGAGGACGCTGGTAGAACAGGATGGACAAGGAGAGACTCGAGAGATCAGTGCAGGGCCGGCGATGGTGAGGCAGAGGATATGCAGGGCCTGCGCATGCTCCTCATGCCTCATCACGACCACCGGGCCAGTCTCTTGCGTCTCCTTGCTCCGTCGTTTCAAATGACGTCCCACATCTATCCGTTGAACCTGGGCCCGTCGGACTGATTTTTTCCCTCACGATTTCTCTTTGTTGGAGAGAAAGCGTAAGGGAAAAAACGAAGCTGCAACGAGGTTTGACAGCAGTCCCCAAACTCATCCCGACATGCTGCCGGTAGGTTGGCGAGGCTGAGGCTTCAGCTGGGACAACACGGGCCGACGTGGTGCTACTGGTCAAGCACGATGGCATCGTAGATGGATGGCATCTGCACCTGCACGCTGCCGGTAAGTCGACGAGGCTGCGAGACTGGTTTCCGCACTCAGGCTGACACGCTGCAGGTCCAGCAGCGAGGGCATGGCTCGGCGCAGAGCTGTTGGCCAAGCACGTCGGCATCATAGATGGCACCAGGAGCTGCACAAGGTCGTCTTCAAGTTCAACACCGAGCTTGGCCTCTACTGCAAGCTGCACTAGCGCGTGTTGGCCTCTTGGAGCTGGTTGAAGCCCGACGTGGTCGGCCAGTGCCTGCGCGCGCCAGCTCGTCTTCCGCAAGCTGCACTCGTGCCTGGACCTTCTTGCGGCATGGGCCTCGGCAACTTCAGCTTCTGCTGCGCTGGCCCCCAACAACAACCTGGGCTTCTGCAGCTGGGCTTGCGCGCGGGCGCGCGAGAGCTCGATTCTCGTGGCGACATGGACTTCAACGAGCTCGGCTTTCTGCTGCGCAAGGCCTCGAGAACAAGCTTGACTACCACGAGCTTTACTCGCAGAAGAGCTCGATTTTTGAAGAAAATGGACATCAACGCGCTCAGCTTCTGCTGCGCAGGGCCTGGTACAAGCTTCGCTTCTGCCTGCGCGAGGCCGCAAGCGGCCTACGCAGATAGTACAACGATCGAGAAATGACCTATGTTGATCCAAAAAGAATTTAGGGTCACCCGCAATTTTCCTCTCTGTCCGTCCCACCCCTTTTGCGACGTGGCCGTTGATGCGAGAGGAGAAACCTGCACAAGATGTGGCTGGATGTGCGGCTTCGGCCAAAGGAGGGGCGGTGGCGGCCGCAGCAGGGCGACGCGCAAGGCCGGGGCAAAATCAAAAGAACTGAAGAACCGGCGGCGACGGCCATGGCGACAACGCTCGAGGCGGCGGCGGCGGCGGCGGCGGCGCCTCGCGAGGCAAAACGAGCGCGGCTCGACGCGCATGACGAGGACGACGATGTGGAGGCCGAGGGCTCCGAGGGTTCCGAGACCGAGGGCGAGACTGAGGGCGGGGGGACGGGAAGGGCTGGCGGCTGCCGCGTCGAGGGCTGCGAGCGGCTGGTCAGGGCACGCGGCCTGTGTTATACCCACGGCCTCGATAGCGCGGCCAGGTGCGACGCGGATGGGTGCCGCCGGGTCGCTCGAGTGCGCGGCTTGTGCTGGACGCACGGCGGATTCACGCCCTGCTCCGTCGCCAAGTGCGAGAAGGCTGCAGTCAAATCGGGGCGCTGCTGGCGGCACGGTGGCGCCAAGGTATGCTCCGTCGAGGAGTGCGGGAGCCTCGTCCAAGCTCGCGGACTGTGCTCTGCTCATGGCGGCGGCCGGAAGAGGTGCCAGTTTGAGGGGGGCTGCGAGCGCTTTGCGCAGAGCAGCGACTTTTGCGTGCGTCACGGCGGAGGCCGCCGCTGTCTCGTCGAGGGCTGCGATAAGGGCGCCAAGGCCGGTGGGCTGTGCAAGGCTCACGGAGGCGGCCTTCGATGCAGCGTTGCGGGCTGCGACACCGGCGCCAAGGCTGGCGGACTCTGCTCGCGCCATGGTGGCGGGCCGCGGTGCTCGGTGGAGGGCTGCAGCACTGGCGCGATGAAAGGTGGCAAGTGCGCGCGCCACGGGGGCGGCTTGCGTTGCGTCGTCGATGCGTGCGGTAGGATTGCCAAGCGAGGGGGGCGGTGTGCGCAACACAGCGGCGACCTGTTGCGCTGCAGCTCGTCGCGCTGCGACAACTATGCCAAGTCGAACGGTCTCTGCACGCGTCATGGCGGCGGGGTTCGCTGCAGCGTGGAGGGCTGCAGCACCGGTGCCCTCAAGGGCGGCACGTGTGCGCGCCACGGCGGCGGTGACAGATGCGCGGCCGAGGGATGCACCACAGGGGCGCTCACTGGTGGCCTATGCGCTCGGCATGGAGGCGGGAAGCGGTGCGCCGTAGAGCGCTGTGGCAACCTCGCCAAGGCGCAAGGATTATGCGTGCGCCACGTCGGCGGCAAGCGCTGCCGCTCGCAAGGATGCGGGCGGGCCATCAAGACGGGCTTGCGGTGCGCGCAGCACGGTGGCCCTCACGACAAGGCCTGCAGCGTGGAGGGCTGCGAGACTGCTGCCGATGCGGCGGGCCTCTGCTGGTGGCATGGCGCCGGCGGGGGCGACGCGGGGAGCGCAAGCGGGGTCGAAGCTAGTAGAAGGGGAGCTTGTTGCTTTTAATCAGACAATCACCCTGGTTGGTAGATCCATGTTACGCAGGACTTCGCACTTCTCCTCGCTTAGATTGCAGTTCTCAATGTGGAGGTAGGTCACTGTGTTGCTGGCATCGAATAGGGCATGCTCCAGTGCTTCGCACGCTGAGTCGTCGATGTTACCGCACGCCGCGAGGTCCAAATATCTGAGTTTCCCGCTGTTGTGCACCATAGCCAAGCTCAATGCCCAGCATGTCGCTAGACCGACATTTGTCGATTCGAGCTGGAGCTTGTTGAGAACGCAGCCGTAAACCAAGCTGCTGGCAAGCTCCGCGCCTGCATTGTCGTCGATTCCCTGGTTTCGGTCCAGAGCGAGGCGTCGCAGGCCGGTGTTCTTGTCCGAAAGAACTTTCCCAAGGCCCTTGCACGTCTGGAAGCCGAGATTGCACTCGAACAGCTCGAGGTCGGCCAGCGTGCGGTTATGCTCCAGAGCAGCGGCGAGCTGTGCGCCCATGGCGTCTGACATGCGGTTCATCGAAGACAGGGACAACTTTTGCAGTTGGGACCCTCCGTCGGTCAGCGCTTGGCATATGCCCGCGAGCGTCCTGGGTCCCATGCCGAAGTTCAACAAACTGAATTCTTCAACCATCGTGTCCTCGTGAAGACCCCTGGTTAGCGCTGCGACAGCGTCGTCTCCGAGGTCCGGGTTGTTGCTCAGGGCGATGTCATCAACGTTGGAGTTGCCGGAGGCCATCGCCGTGCCAAGCGCGTGGCAGAGGGAGGTGCCCAGCCCAACCATTTGGGCTGTCGTCGTGCTCCCGTCTTCGGTCTCGAAGTCCACGCTAAGGCCATCCATGGCCAAAAAGTCGAGCGCCGGGTCGATGCACTCGAGTCCCGAGCCGATCAGCGGGGGGTTGTCCTCTCCGCCGACCTTCAACATGACGTAAGCCTGTGGAAAGAGGGTCCCCAGCCTCCTGGCCCGGTTCACCGTTCCGGGCAAGGAGAATGCGCGTGGCATCATGTCCAAGATGATGCTGCGCGGGCGGTCCGGTATGTCGTGCCAGCCCGCCCGCCCGTGCCCTGCCATTCTGCTGCCTTCTCTTTCGCTTTGCTGGTCTGTTGTTGCCTTCGTTAGTCACACGATGATTGAAGATTACTTACGCCGAGTTAAGACTGGTCGCGAGGTTAGACTAAGCAAGAGGACCTGGTCGCAGCGTCGAAACTGGTCGCGATCGCAGACGCAGAGGTGGTTGGCACCGAAGGACCCGTGGCAATGCTCGTTGAGCTGATAGTATCACGGCAAATCACAGCGGTGATGACCGGTTCGGCGAAAGCGGGCGGACAGATGGGGACGCCGCGGCGGCTGGCAGCCTTGCCGTCACGCCCGGTCGCGGACACATGCGCAGAAGTGGTTGGCGCCGGAGGACCCGTGGCAATGCTCGTTGAGCTAGTAGTATCACGGAAAGTCACAGCGGCGATGACCGTTTCGGCGTAGGCGGGCGAACGGGTCGAGACGTCCTGGCGGCTGGTAGCCTGGTCGTCGAAGCCATGGGCGGTGTAGCAGCCCATCCTGTCGGCACGGAGCAGAGGCCAAGCGACGGCGCAGTCAGCTCGGTGGCGCATGTCGGTCAGCGGCGGGTACGTTGGGGGGTGGTTGAATTCCCGGCGGCCGATGAACGTGGTAGCGCTGACCGAAGTGTTCGGTGCGCTGCGCGAGAGGGCGCGCCCGCGTCGATGGCGGGCGCTGGCGCGCCCGCGCCGCTAGTACGGAGTGTCGCAGCCACTCGCGTCGTCCTCGGTGTCGTCGCCCGCGCTCTGGCCCTCCGTCGGTTTTTTGTGTATCACACGTATGATGGAGAAGCTCGTTGGGTTCGCTGGGTTAGGGTTAGTTTTGTGCCTCGCTTGTTCTCGTTTTGGCGCGGTTGTGGCGGGCCTCTGCTGGCGGCGTAGCGGCGTAGCGGCGTAGCGGAGAGCGCAAGTGAGGACGATGCTAGCGGATTCGTTCGTTGCTTTTAATCAGGTCAAAACCTTTGGCCTGGCTATACCGGGCAGGCGGTTGCGCATTTGCTCGCTGAGACCGCAGTTTTCGACATTGAGAAGTGTCATGGTGTCGCTGTAGAGCAAACCGTACTCCAGCGCATCGCATGCGCTGTCTTTTATCTCAGAGCAGTTACTGAGGAACAATTCTTCCAGCCTCCCGTTTCCATGCACCATTGCCAGACCCAAGGCCCAGCAGGTCGCTAGACCGACTCCGGTGTTGCTCAAATTGAGCTGCTCAAGTACACAGCCATAGGCCAAACTACTGGCAAGAACCACGCCCGCATCGTCGTCGATAGCTTGATTTGCATTCAAATATAGAAGTCGGAGACCGGTGTTCTTGTCCGAAAGGACACTCGCGAGGCCCTTGCACGTCCTGATGCCGATTCCGCACATCGCTATCTCAAGCTTTTGCAACGTGCGATTCCCCTCCAGGGCAGCAGCGAGCTGAGCGCCTGCAGCGTCGTCCACGTTTCTGATACGAAATAGTGCTAGCTCGCGCAGGCAGGGCGCTCCACGTGACAGCGCACTGCATAAAGCCGCGATTGTCCTTGGTCCCAGGTTGACGTTCATCAGGCCGAGATATTCCACCACAGCGGAATGGCAAATGCTTCTCATAAGCGCCGCGCTGGCGTCATCTTCGAGGTACGGGTTGTTGTCCAACACGATAGCCTTCACGTTGGAGCGGCTGGAGGTTATGGCGGTGGCGAGCGCGTGGCAAAGAGTGTTGCCCAGCTCGCCCATTTGGTCCGACGTGCGCCCGTCCGGGCCTCGAAAGTCCACCTTGAGGACATCAATGCACGTGAAATCTTGCGCCGGATTGATGTCTTCGAGTCCCGAGCCGAGCAGTGGAGGGGCTTTGCCGCCGCCGCCGACCTCCATGGTGATCATTGCCGTTGGGATGATGCCCCTCAGCCTTCTGGCCTGGTTGACTGTCGCGACTTTGAACTCGGCTGGCATAAAGATGGTGCCTCGCGGGTCTACCGGTACGTCGCGCCGGTGCGACCGCCTGTGCCCTTGCATGCCGCTGTTGCTTTTCAAGTCTGGTGTCATTGAGGCATACGTATGATGCAGAATTTTCTTTTTTTTTTGATCAAGAATTAGGGTTGCGCCGCGCTACTCTCCATCTCCTCTCTGTTGCGTTTCAGTGAGGTGGTGGCAGCGGCGGCTTCATTGAGTGCCTTGACGACGCGCTTGCGGACCTCGTCCACGTCCACGTCACGGTGGTTTCGCAAAAAATCGCCCACCGTCGCCACCAGGGAGTCCTCCTTGATCTTTCTCAGCAAGTCGCCGACAGAGGTGGTCTCGTCGCCGCCGCTGCTGCCGTCGCTAGAGTCGCTCTCGCTGCATTCACCCTCCTCTTCCTGCTGCTGCTGCTGCTGCTTCTCCTCTTCGTCCTCTGCTACATTCCGGTAGATGTCACAGCCCGCGCGGTTGTCGTGCCTGGGCCACAGTCTGCTCGCGAGCCACTTTAGCTCAGCGGACAATTGTATTTTGGCGCCGCCGTGCCACTTGTCGTTGAAGGCCAGGACGAACGACGGCAGGCCGCTGCCCTTCTTCCTGCTGTCGTCGCCCAGAATGGTCTGTGACCGTCTCGCCACAAAGTTCTCCAGCGCCTTGTCTGCCACCCAGGGTCGCGGGGCGCCCTCTTCGACAACCCCGGCAAAGCATCTCGGCGCGCAGGCGAAGGCGAACCGCAGAATGCCAGCCGTTGCTATGCCGCGCCTCGCGAGTGACCCATTGTTGAAACGGCCAAGGCGGCGCTCCATCTCGTTCGGGTATGCCATCCTGCCGCATCTGGCGATGGCGCCAATGTGCTGAGCGCCCTGTGAGATCTGCGCCGCGCTGGCGTCGTCCGCGAACGGGCGAAGTGTGCTCATGCTCAGGTTGTGGTTGACGAGCAGGTCCCGCTTCGAGGTCAGCCCGTGTGCGGTCTCGCCGTCCGTGAAGAGCCGCCAAAACCGGACGGCTTTGGTGAAGACGTCGTCTTGCACGCGCGATGTGAGCAGCAGCGCATCGCTCCACTCCTTGCCCGCCTTGCAGGTAAAGGCAATCTGGTGATGGTGGGCCATGTCGTCCAAGAATAGCAGCTGTGCCGTCGAGCCCAAGGCGTGGTCGAACGACCATGCCGGGTCCGTCGCGACGTAGTGCGGGATGGTGCTAAAGTTTGCCTCTTGGATCAGTAGACGGCGATGTTTGCGGTCCTCCGTGGAGAAGTACTCGCGCTGTCGGGCCGGCACCAACCCGCCCGGTGGATAGCACAGCGGTCGCTCAAAGCCGGTGGTCTTTGTGTTCTCGCCAAGCCGGTCAACGACGGTGACCTTGAACTGCAGGCGGCGCAGCGGGTCTTCGGGCTTGAAAAGCGCCTCCCTGGGCGCGCGCGCCACGTCGCTGCAAACGGGGAGCTCCTGGAACGTGCGAAGTGTGGGGCGGTGGATGTGCGCCTCTGCGTCGGCTTTGCAGAGCGCCTCCCAAAACACGTCCCCCTTGTCCTGATACTCGGCCGCCCACTGCGAGTGGCCTTTGCGGTCGGCGTCTGCGTCCGGCCGCCGCGGGGCGTCGGGCGAGCCGATCGTGTTGAGCCACCAGTCCTTAATCTGCCGAAACATGCTGTCCTCTGCTCTCTCATCAAGGTCACCGTGAGGGCCAGGGGTCTGTGCTTGGAGATCTAAGATTACTTACGCGAGTTAAGACTGGTCGCGAGGTTGACAGCAAGCTAGAGAGTTACCCAACGCCCACTTCGATGCGAGTGGGGCTGCAGGGAGCACAGGCTGCCACCGGTATAAACCGAGGTCTTGCGCATGTGCCGCCGCTGGTGGGGCGAGCGGCTCCTGGGTCGCCAGGAGCGCGCGCAATAGGTGCCGCTGGTGCTGGAAGATCGTCTCCACGAGGAGGCGACGGCTGGCAGCGAGGCCGTCGAGTTGGTGCTTGTCGTAGTAGTCGCGCACGATGCGGCGGAGTGCGGGCCAGTCGCCGGCCGTGCCACCTGCCGTAGAGAGGACCGGGACGAGGAGCTTGTTGGAACCAAGGGCGGCGTCGTACTTGTCATGCTTGGCCTTGCAGGCGGCTGCTGCGACGGTTGGCAAAGAGCGCTCCGTGACAAAGCTCGTTGAGCTGATAGTGTTCACGGCAGTCACATCAATGATGACCGGCTTGGCAGGTGCTTGCAAGGTAGCATGTACGTCGACGCGGAGGTTGTCGCTCACCCAAACTTCGGTGCGAGCGGTGCCTCCCTTGTTGAGGTGCTTGCAGATGACGTCGCGGGCCGCGTTGTGGGCCACGGTGGCGGTGTTGACGTGCTTGCAGTGGAGCGCGTGGAACCAGTTGGCGCTCGGCTTGCGCATCTCGGTCGCGCCGCAGCCGCACGTGGTTGGACTGGACGCTAGATCGGGACGAGCTTGGCGGTGCGCTTGCGGAGGTAGGCGAGCCAGAGCTTGTTGGGCAGCTGGGTCGCGGCAAGCGACGGCGTGGTGAGCAGGATGACACCGGCCGAGGTCTCCTGGTTGGCCGCGTGGATGCGGCGAGCGAGGAAGGCACGCTCCCGGCGTCCAGGGTCGGGCGGCTCGGCGTCGGCTGGCGGTGGCGGCTGCACGGTCGTATCGCCGCAGGTGATGTCGAGCTTGCGTTGAAGTCGTGCGGCGTTGCCTGCATGTAGACCTTTGGTGATGTTGGAGGCGTAGATGTGGATGAGGTCTTTGAGCTTCGTTGCCGGAAGGAGTACTGCTGGTAGATGTTGTTCGGGCAGGACGTGTGGTGGCAGGCTCTCGGGGAGCTGGTCCACGAGTCGCAAAATGGCGTCGACGGACGGGTGCGCGTTCGGGCTCGGTGATGACCAGGTCGTGTAGGTGCGACGTGCGGGAAGAAGGTGGTGCCGAGGCCTGCGCGAAGGGCGAGGAGCAGGGCAGACACGTAGCAGGCGTCCGGGAAAAGCTTTGGGTCGAACACGCCAACACCACCCAGGCTGATGGGGAGCTGCGTGCGTGCGGCCCAGTCCTGTAGTTCTTCCGAGGTGGTGCCCAGCGGAAGGGTCGGCGCGGCTTGGCTGTTGGTCAGAGACGTCCCAGATCCCGAGCTGAGCAAACAGGTCGAGCGGATGAGCGTGTTGGCGCGTGCGGCCAGGTCGCGGGTCTCCGTCGGCGGGTTGACGCGGAAGACGTATCCCAACTTGGCCTGCACCGAGAGTCGGAGGACCTGGAACGCTGCCTGTTCGCAGTGCTCGACTCCAGTGCGCCGGAAGGCCAGGAGCTGGATGATGCTAAAGTCGATCGCTCGTGGAGGAACTTGTCGAGCTGGGCCTGGATGTATTCGGATGTGCCATGGTGGCTTCCGAGCCATGATACGCCGCGGGCGTCTGTGACGGTGTCCAGGTCAATGAACTCGCCGGCGTCCGCGGGATCAGCCGGGTCGAGCTCGTCGTGGTCTGCAGCGGGTGTGTCGTCCATGATGGTCTCCGGGTGTGCAGGAGGTTGAATGCGCGCATTGAGGCGGCGACCTCGCGGCGGAAGTCTGCCGAGGCGTGCGTGGCCCGTGGGCAAGTAGTACTGCGTCTTGCGGTTTGTCTGTGCTTCATGATGAGGGATTCGACGTGAAATACGCCCATGAGAACGCGATTCACAGAGAAGGCCCTGCCCAAGAATGGGCTATCGATCTCCGCCTTCTCCCCGTTGCTGACGTGTGGAACAGTCGTACGCGCACCGGGTAGTCGGTGGTCAGGCAGCGCGTCTTCCGGTCGACGATCTGCTCCAATTGGGCAGCTTGGCCGCGCCTCGATGCCTCGGATATGGTCTTCGACGTGCTCGCGTAGATGTTGTGCGCGTCCTGCTGGAAGGCGAGCGTGACGTCGTGCAGGTGGAGCTGGATCTCGGTCACCCAGTGATCCACATCTAGCTCGAGGATGGCCAGGAACGGTGCGCCGTGGAACGGTGCGGCCAAAAGGTGCGCCCAGAGTACGTCTCCCCCGGCCTGCTCGCCATGGAGCATCGCGGAGACGTGTTCGTCCTCTTCGGCCGCAAGCTCTTTGGTCTCGAGCCTCGCTTGCGCTGACGCTGACGCCGGCGTGCCGCGTGGATTGCATGCGTCGTAGACGTGTTGGCTGCTGTTGCGGCCAGGTCCCGCGCTTGCGCGCTCCCTGGAGGCCATCTGAGCTGTACTTGCTGCTGCTGCTGCTGCTGTACTTGCTGCTGCTGCTGCGGATTTGCGGCCGCTGCCAGTCCTAACAGCTGAACGGGCTGCGCTGTGGCGCCCGCGCTCGGCTGTGTAGTCATGAGCGGTGGGTCAGTAGTGCCGGCTGCTGCGAAAGGTACACCGCGGGCGGCGGCTGGGCCGCCAGAGGAGTCGATTGAGCTTCGTGTTGACGTAGCATCCACTCTCCCCTGTAAAACTTGAGGAACTCGGCGTCATTGCCGACCAAGCTGATCGCTGCGGATGTCGCCGGTGACAATGGCGGAGGCCGTCCTTGCTGCTGCTGCTGCTCGCGCTCTGCCCCCGCTGCTAGGGCGCAAGCATTTGGGTCAGCGGACTCCTGTGCTGGCTGCGCTCGCGGCGGTGCCCATGCTTGGGCTGGGGGCGGTTGAGGGCCCAGAGCGCTTTGCTGCACTCGCTGCCGCGCCATCCCGTCCGCCGCATCGTGATGCGCATGAGCTGCATCGCGTGGGGCATCGCCGCTGCCGCGCGAGCCGTGCCTGTCGCCGACGTCCTTATCGCCAGCGCCCTGCGATGCGTTCCCGTTGAGCTGGTACGGCTGGCGCGGTCCCAAGTGTCCGGCATGCGTATTGCTGGCTGCGTCTCCGCAACTCTCTGCCTGCTCTCCTGGCGGTCACTGATTGCGACAGACAGAAAGAAAAGATCTTCTTCTCTCTCAAGAAAAAAGCCGGACGTGAAAACCAGCGTGGAGTCGGCCCAGTCTGCCGTTTCCTTCATCACCACCCAGTGCTGGATTTTCCTGGCATCGCAGTTTCTGCACCACACTCTTACTCTCTCTCTCTCTCTCTCTCTCACTCCACAACACTCATTGACCTGGACACCGCTACAGACGCCCGCGGCGTATCGTGGCTCGGGAGCCACCATGGCACATCCGAATACATCCAGGCCTAGCTCGACAAGTTCCTCCACGAGCGCATCGACTTTAGCATCATCCAGCTCCTGGCCTTCCGGCGCACTGGAGTCGAGCACTGCGAACAGGCAGCGTTTCAGGTCCTCCGACTCTCGGTGCAGGCCAAGTTGGGATACGTCTTCCGCGTCAACCCGCCGACGGAGACCCGCGACCTGGCCGCACGCGCCAACACGCTCATCCGCTCGGCCCTGTTGCTCAGCTCGGGATCTGGGACGTCTCTGACCCGACAGCCAAGCCGATCGCGCCGGCCCTCCCGCTGGGCACCACCTCAGAAGAACTACAGGACTGGGCCGCACGCACGCAACTCCCCATCAGCCTGGGTGGCGTTGGCGTGTTCGACCCAAAGCTCTTCCCGGACGCCTGCTACGTGTCTGCCCTGCTCCTCGCTCTACGCGCAGGCCTCGGCACCACCTTCTTCCCGCACGTCGCACACCTACACGACCTGGTCATCACCCCGAACCCGAGCACGCACCCGGCCGTCGACGCCATCTTGCGACTCGTGGACCAGCTCCCCGAGAGCCTGCCACCACACGTCCTGCCCGAACAACATCTACCAGCAGTGCTCCTTACGGCAACGAAGCTCAAAGACCTCATCCATCCACGCCTCCAACATCACCAAAGGTCTACATGCAGGCAACGCCGCACGACTTCAACGCAAGCTCGACATCACCTGCGGCGACAAGACCGTGCAGCCGCCACCGCCAGCCGACACCGAACCGCCCGACCCTGGGCGCCGAGAGCGGGCCTTCCTCGCACGCCGCATCCACGCGGCCAACCAGGAGACCTCGGCCGGTGTCATCCTGCTCACCACGCCGTCGCTTGCCGTGACCCAGCTGCCCAACAAGCTCTGGCTCGCCTACCTCCGCAAGCGCACCGGCCAAGCTCGTCCCGATCTGGCGTCCAGTCCAACCACGTGCGGCTGCGGCGCGACCGAGATGCGCAAGCCGAGCGCCAACTGGTTCCACGCGCTCCACTGCAAGCACGTCAACACCGCCACCGTGGCCCACAACGCGGCCCGCGACGTCATCTGCAAGCACCTCAACAAGCTGGGAGGCACCGCTCGCACCGAAGTTTGGGTGAGCGACAACCTCCGCGTCGACGTACATGCTACCTTGCAAGCACCTGCCAAGCCGGTCATCATTGATGTGACTGCCGTGAACACTATCAGCTCAACGAGCTTTGTCACGGAGCGCTCTTTGCCAACCGTCGCAGCAGCCGCCTGCAAGGCCAAGCATGACAAGTACGACGCCGCCCTTGGCTCCAACAACAAGCTCCTCGTCCCGGTCCTCTCTACGGCAGGTGGCACGGCCGGCGACTGGCCCGCACTCCGCCGCATCGTGCGCGACTACTACGACAAGCACCAACTCGACGGCCTCGCTGCCAGCCGTCGCCTCCTCGTGGAGACGATCTTCCAGCACCAGCGGCACCTATTGCGCGCGCTTCTGGCGACCCAGGAGCCTCGCCCCACCAGCGGCGGCACATGCGCAAGACCTCGGTTTATACCGGTGGCAGCCTGTGCTCCCTGCAGCCCCACTCGGCATCGAAGTGGGCGTTGGGTAACTCTCTAGCTTGCTGTCAACCTCGCGACCAGTCTTAACTCGGCGTAAGTAATCTTCACCCCTACACTCTGACGCGACTGGTCGTTTTCCTTCGTACCCGGCTCCCTCGCCGTGGAAAAGGGTGCAGAATGGTTTGCGATTCGTCGGTCTGATGTCGATTGGGTCGATCTCTCTCTCTCTCTCTCTCTCTCTCTCTCTCCCTCCACAGCACTCTCGTGTTCTCCTTCTCTCTGTTCTTTGTGATGTCTGCACGGCAAGAACGGGCACCATCGTTGTGTGGAGTGGTTGTCTCGGTCTTCTGAACATGGTGGTACCGGTACTGTAGTTCTCTGAGCGAGCTTCAATTGCCAGTTTTGGCAGAGGGCGAGCGCGAAGACGGGGGGTCGCTGGAGTACCCAGCGCCGCCGCCGCTGCCGCCACTGACGCTGCCGCCCCTGCTAGTACCGACGCTGCGAGTATGAGCTGTAGGAAGACGGTGCGCACCGATCCTCGCGTCGGGCCTAGGCGCGCTGCTCGTTTTCTTCCCGGGCTATCGGCCGAGTTTTTGTCGTGGGCTGTCATGCTCCTGGCGCGCTGCGCGGACTTCGAGTTGAGTGAGCAATGCGAGCTGGTGCGCCGAAAGCGCGGCCCGCGTCATATGCGCGACGTCGTGGGTGTGGGACCTCGCCGTTTCGGCGGTACACGATCTCATTGAGCGTGGCAGCGAGCAACCTGTTGCCGGACATTGTGCGCGCATTTGCAGTCGCGCACGCTGTGGATATCAGGCGCATCTATGAATCTCTCGGGCCCTGTCCTTGCAATGCGCCATGCGGCATTGCCTGGAGTGCGTGCTGCAGGGGAAGCAGATGCTTGATGACATGTGTGATCCAACTTTGTGGTAAGCGACGGTGCGACGGTGTGCAGAAACTGCAGTCGCATATTGGCCATCCTCGTGCGCCTGGCCGGGACCGTCCTTTTGCAGAGTTCTCAGGTCCCGAATCACAACAGCGCAAAGCGTCTCTGATGAGCCCAGTCAAAACAAGGGAGCTTCGCTTTCTGGGAACGAAAACAAATCGGCAACCCAATTTCTTTCACTAAGTACAATATTGTACTTGACACACCTTGAAATATAGGCCCTGCTTCCCCGTAGAAACGATTTGAAGTACAATTATTGTACTTCAAATGTTGGTCACTTGCTATTTGATAGACAGAAAAGGAAAACGATCGAACTCGAACGTGATCTGGATCTGACCGAATCTAACCGAAATGTCCGTTCAGATCTTGCTGCAGAAGGCCTACTGGTTCTTTTCTTCCATTCTTTCATCATTTTTAAGATGGACGGCCACAACAAGTACCATGTGCGTTCACGCAGATCGCGGCGGCGGCTTCGAAAATCTCGCGCTCCAGCTCGCGGCACCGTTTCATCATGTCCGAGTTCGGCTCCCAAGAGTCGCCAGCAGCGGGCACGACGCTCGGGCCTGAGGCGGAAGTGGCGGAGAATGCTCTGGAAGCGGGGACGCGATAGCATGACGTTGTTGTGCCCGTGCAGGGTCTGATTTACGCGTAGAAGCCCAAGGGATCTATCAATGGGGAGCTGCAACACGTGCACCCAGGTGAGCATGGCGAAGAAAATATCAAACTCGCCTGGCTCCAGCTCCTTCTCCCCGGCCCTCTGCAACCTCTTGTTCGTCGCGTCCAGCATGTTCCCGCCATTCAGCTTCTGCACAAGGACCAGGAAGATCTGTGCGCGCGTGAGCGGCGGGTCGTTGGCGGTCTCGCTGTCGCACCTTGGCGTCGTCACCGTTGAGCAGGCGCCCTTGAGCGACTCGTAAATCTGCTCCAGGTACTTTTTGAATCTCGGCAGCATGACCTCGTTCATCACGTCCTCGTCACGCTCCAGCTCATACCGCACCGGGGCGGGGAGCTTAGTCCAGCCGCCATCGAAGCGCGCCTGCGCCGCCCCTGCGTGTTGTCCGCCTCCTCCAGGGGCTGCGCCTGGGCCTGACGTTCCACCATTGCTTGCCGAAGCCCGTCTGCCTTGTACAACGGGCATAGCCTCGAGTTGGTGCGCTTGTGCGTCGTGGAGCCGCACTTGCACAGCTTGTCCGTCACCATAGTGTACGGTAGCACGCGCAGGAGGAGCGCTACTGCTGGCAGACCGTCCTCAACGGATATACGCCTGCTTGGTTCCCCTGTGATGTGACCACCGCCTCGGCCCCGGCAACGTCGCCCAAGACCGCGCGCGCGTTCAAACGCTCAACGCAGGGGCTTGCCACTATCTCTCGGCAGCCCTGCATGCGTTCCGAAGGTTAGATCTGACCTGACCATGGCGCGGGCGCTTTCTCTGACCTGTTCAAGATCACCGTTTCACGTACAAATTTGTCGTGAATCAACCCTAGCTGCACCGATCGGAATCGTAAGTACAATATTGTACTTGAAATAGCAAGGCGAAAGAAATAGGGTTGTTCTTCTTCTTCTTCTTTCAAATCAATCAATCAATCAACAGATCGGCCAAGATCTTCGGGGAGATCTCCGCATCGTTTGCGGGAACCTCCACGGGGTCATCGACGTCAAGCACATGGGCAGCTATGGTCATGCCGGCCGTATCCGGAACCAGGAAGGTTCGACTCGTGACGATCCGACCCGTGTCGTACAAGCTGGTGAAAAGCAGAAACGGTCCAAGTACGGTTTCTGGGTTCACCGTGAGCGTGCCAAGTTCTTCCCGGTGATCATCACATCTTGTGGTGCCACTGGGGCGGGCTTCGCTCAGCTGGCCGACTTTATGAAGGCCGTCGTTTCCGCCAGCTCGAACTACTGGGGCACTCCGATGCAAGGAGTTCGACGTCTACGGAAGCTTTTCTTCTGCGCTCAGGTCAAGGCCTCTGCTGCGCAGTACCAGCGTTTTTGGCAGCTTGCTCCCGGATCCCTTTTTAAGGCTTCTGGAGGACATGGCAGCCCTTTCGCCGACATCTTCGCTCTTCCCCCTGTACCTTAGCGCTAAATCTAATCATGGCCCAAAAATCAACAGTTTCCCTAGAGAACGTTCGCACTTCCCACTCCAAAGGCTCCTCGAGTAGCCCCCGCGCCGTCTTCATGGCGCGACGTGTGCCACACAAAAGCGGCTAGAATGAGCAAGAGTGCCCCACCCACGCTGGCGCCAATCGCGATGCCAGTTTCAGTCGAGATGCCCTCCTGTTGGTCCTCCTCACTCACAGTGTTGTTGGCGAGTGTGGGCGAGCGAGTGGGCGCCTTGGAGGGCGCGCCGCTGTTCAGGGCACCCGTGGAGGCAGTGGGCGCCGGCTGCGCGGCAGAGGGCGTGGGCGAGCGGGTGGTGGGCGCCTTGGTGGGCTGCGCGCTGTGCGTGGGCGACGCGGAGGGCGCCTTGGAGGGCGCGGGCGTGGTGGGCGAGTGCGTGGGCACGTCCGCATCCTGCACGGGCGTCATGATGTTGAGCGGACCCGATGATCCGGGCGCCGGTGCCTGCACGAGCTTGCCGCCGCTGAGGGTCATGAGCGCGGCGGCGGCGCCGGTGCCCTTGTCCTGCAGCTGCAGCGCGCCGGGCTTGCGCTTCCAGTAGCGCCCCTCCACCTTGGTGAGGATGTAGGCCTCCGATCCGCGGCCGTCGCTGTCGTTGCCGCTGGGTCCGAGTGCGACGACGGCCATGGTGTTGCCGTCGAGCGTGAGGGTGCGCCCCAAGCTGGGCGAGTCCATGCTGGGTGGGTCCACGCCCGGCAGCGAGCCGGCCGGTGCGCCGTCGGGCCCACGAGCGACTCGTCCAGCTGGAAGAGGCCTGAGGTTTCGTCAAAGGTGTAGGCCGCCACGGAGAAGCTCGCCGGGTCGGCGCCGCGGTGGCGGCCGCGGATGACCAGGCTGTCGTCCGAGATGGCCAGCGTGGCGCCAAAGCGGATCCAGTCGGCGCCCTCGGGGGGCGTGATGAGCTGCGTGCGCTTCCAGCGCCCGCCGTAGAGGTTGTCGATGCGCGTGTAGACGAGAACCGCGCCGGTGCCCTCGCCCTCTGGGTCCACCTCGTAGCCGTAGGCGGTGGCGCTCACGACGAGGTGCCTGGCGGTCATGCCTAGCTGAGTGCCAAACTTGTGCTTGTTGGTGAGGCCCATGTCGTTAACGCTGAGGGCCTTGTCGTGCTGCCACTCGCCGCTGGTGGCGTTGACGTGGTAGGTGAACACCGACGAGCGCTTGAAAGAGGTTACCGCGAGCCGGTCGCTGTGCATGGCCATTCGCTTGCCTACTTGAGCGTTGTTGCGCCGGCGCTGTCGGGCGCGCGCAGCACCTTGGCGTCGGGCACCCACGCGGTGCCGTTGGCGTTGCGCCTGAAGGTGAACACGCCGCCCTCGTCGTTGTACATCTCGGTGTCGTCGTGGATTGCGCTGCAGGCCATGCGTGCGCCGTAGACGGACACCTGGCGGCCAAAGTGGTCGCCGGCGGCCAGCGTGGCGGGCGCGATGAGGCCGCCCTCGTCGGGCGTCCAGACGTTGTTGATGAGGGAAAAGCCCAGAACAGCGCCGGCCTCGACGCGGCCCGTGGCGTTGAAGAGGCTCGCGCCCACGACGATCGTGTCGCCGTGCACCGCCAGCGTCTCGGCGGGAGCGTCTGCGCCGAGGCCCAGGTCGGGTGTGGTCTGCTTGCTGTTGGGCGGCAGCGTGCTGTCGATGTCCCCCTCGTTGGTCGGCGGCGACGTGGGTGGCATTGTCACGTCCTGCCGCGGCGCCCACTCGAGGGCGTTAGCGATGGACTGGTTGCCGCGGACCGCCACGCGCAGCGTGTTGTCGAGGGCCAGCACCTCGACGCTGCCAGTGGATGTGGTCTGGTGCAGCAGCACCGGGTAGGCCACGCCTGTTTCGAACGTGCTGTTCGGTGCGACTCGCGTGCGCGTCCAGCCGCTCTCGGCCGTCCAGGTGGAGAGAAAGAAACGGTGATCGTCCTGGCTCTCTGCCGCGGCGCTCAGGAGCACGCTGTCGCCGCCGGCGGCCATGGGGTAAACCCTATCGAAGCCGTCGGCCGAGATCAGGCTCCCCGAGGGCCCGTCGGCGGGCGGGATGTGCGACTCCCACTCGTTGTTGGCGTCGGACCACCGGAAGGCCGCGGTGTCCGCGCCATATCGGCACGTGAGCGTGGAGTCGGCCAGATACAGGCCGCTGCTGCACAGCATGCCGTAGTCCCCGCTCTGGAAGCCGGCCTTGTCCAGGTCGGTCCCGAGGAGCAGTGCCGGAGCGCCGATGGGCGCGGCACCCCAGCCGCCACTGCCGCCCTCCAGCAGTTCGTAGGTGCCAATGGCGCCCTTGCTGAGGCCGAACGGGTCGTCGCCGTTGCTGTCATAAGCTTCCGAGTCGACCGAGTAGCTATCATCGCCACCGCCCGAATCGCCGCCGAGTCCGTTCATGAAGCTGACCGCCACGCGGCCGCCGTGGATGGCCACCTCGGCGCCCATGGAGAACATGGGGCGCGATGCGTCCAGGCCGCTCGCGGCGGGAAAGTCGGCGGGTGTAAGATGGTGCGCGAGCGAGGTGGCGGCGCCGCTGCTGAGATCCAGCGGCCCTTGCGTCTCGTACGCGGGCGGGAGGTGCACCACGAACGCCTGCGCGCCGTTGGCCGGGTCGTTGGTCACGAGGCGGCCGTTGTGGATCGCCAGGGAGTGGCGCAGCTCGCGCCGCTCGGCCGGCGGCGTCACGCTGCGCCCCGCGCGGATGTCGTCCATGCTCGCCAGGAGCGCCACGACCCACTGCCGCTCGCCGCCGCCCTGGCCTTCCTGGCCGCTGTTGCGGTCCGCGAACACCACCACGCCGTGCTGCTGTTCGGCGCCGGCGTCCGCCGGCAAGAAGAGTAGCGAGCATGCCACAAAGGCGCCCTTGGTGCCCTCGTGCGCCGCCATGTCATCCCTGCAGACCGCGTCGGCGGTCACCCCGGGTCGCGCCGAGAACGTCGCGGACCAGATCGGGCTGCGTGTCGTGGAGGACCCATACGACTTCCTCGCCGTCCTGCTGGTGGTCCTCCCGCGCGAGTTGCACGAGCGCGGTCCTCTCGTCGTTCTGTCCGACGTGGAGAGTGACGAGGAGTGTGTCCGACCCAATCGCGACAGAAGATTCGGGGATCGGGCGCACTTCGGAGTCTCGGACCAGTTCGAGGAGCGTCGTCTCTTCTTGGAACGAAAACTCGGTGTTCGGAGAAAGAGTCGGCTCCGAGGTGGGTGCATCGGTCGAACTGCCACCACCGGCTCCTGACGGAGCCTCCGTCTGGCCAAGCGTCGTTGGGCTCGGCGTGGAAGGCATGCTTGTAGGGGCCTCTGTGGGGAGGGCTGTGGGCGTTCCGTTTTCGGTCGGCGGTGGCGTGGCGGGCGAGGTACTCGGTGCGGCGCTTGGCGCGGCGCTGGGCGCGTCCGTGGGCGGCTCGGCCACCGGCGCTGCCACCGGCGCGCCTGCATCCGCCACGGGCGACGCGGTGGGCGCGGCGCTGGGCGCGTCCGTGGGAGGCTCGGCACCGGCGCTGCCACCGGCGCGCCTGCATCCGCCACGGGCGACGCGGTGGGCGCGGTGCTGGGCGCGGTGCTGGGCGCGGCGCTGGGCGCGTCCGTGGGCGGCTCGGCGACCGGCGCTGCCACCGGCGCTGCCACCGGCGAGGCGGTGGGCGCGGCGCTGGCGGCGGCTGCGGTGCCGTCAAAGGTGAACAGGGCATTGTCGTACTTTCGCCCCACGAGGAGGCTGGCGGGCGTGACGCCGCTTCCGGCCGCCAGGGCGACCGCGTTGCCGAATTTGCTGCCGGCGATTCGCTCCGAATCAGGGGAGGCCTCGATGGGGTTGCCTTCTCCCTCGTCGAGCTGCCAGTGGCCGCCGTCCGCGTTCCAGTAGAGCATGTACACGAGGCCGGCGTCGACGCGCCCCTCGGCGTCGTCCGCCGAGCGCGCGGTCACCGCGAGCGCGTCGCCGCTGAGTGCCATGATGTTGCCGAACGAGGCATCGCTGTCGAGCGAGGCGGGCGCAAACGTGTCGTACGGCTCGGGCGCCGCCTGCCAGGCGCCGCTGCCACTGTCGTCCCAGGTGAAGGTGAAGATGCGCCCCGCGCCGCCGCCCGAGAGCTTGGCGTTCACCACCAGCCGGTCGCCTTCGGCGACCAGCAGGTTGCCGAATTGGGCGCCGTCTTCCAGCTGCGCGGCGGCCGAGGGCTGCAGCACCGGCGCCACCTTGACCCACTCGCTGCCGTCCCACTCGAAGGTCCACACGCCGCCCGTGTCGACGCGTAGGCCGTCCGGGCCGGCGTAGCGCCCTCCGCTCACCACGAGGCGGCCCTCGTCCGTGAGCGCCATGGACCGGCCGAAATGCACGTTTTCGACGTACACGCCGCCGTCAAAGTCCTCGATAGGCGGTACGGCCGGCGCCGCGCCTGCCGCGGCCTGCCACGTCCCCGAGTTGGCATCGAACAGATAGGTGAACACGCTCCCGACGTTGAACACGCCGTCGACGTCCTCGTACTGCGTGCTGACCACGAGCATGCCGCCGGCGACGCTGCTGCTTATGGCGACGGCGGAGCCGAACTTGTCGGCGTCGGCCAATTCCGCGGGCGGCGGCAGCTGCGTGGGCTGCCCCCACGTGCCGTCGCCGTCCGAGTTCCAGGTGTACGTGAAGACCTCCCCTCCCTTGACGATCTCGGACCCCACCTCACCGACGTCACGGAGGGGTGCCGTGATCGCGGCAAAGTCTCCTGCCGTCGCAACCGTGTCACCAAACGTGTCGCCGTCCACGAGGCCGGCCGGTGTCGACAGGTCGGCGACAACCCAGTCGCCATCGCTGCCGCTGCTGCTGTCGGTGCTGAGGCGCGACAGCGCGTACGCGCCGCCCTGTGCGTTGTTACGCGAAGGCGCGCCGACTATGGCCTTGAGGCCGTCGGCGCTCACCGCCAAGCTCCCCGCAAAATCCTCGTCGGTCGGCGCATCCGGCCCGGCGGTCACCTTGGCGGCGAGCGTAAAGTCGAGCTCGCTTGCGGTGGCAAACGTGCTGCTAGAAGCCGCGGCTGCCGCCAGCAAGGCCAGCGCCTGCGCGAAGCGTGCCATGGGTGCTGCCTGCCGTGAACCGGCTGCCCTCTTTTGTTCTGCCGGCCGGTGCCAAGGCGCGTGCGTTCGCGGATGCTTGTGAGCCTCTTGTCGCCCCTCCTTCTTCCACTGTCCGCCGTACGATTTCGTGCCATGGAATTGTACATACGAACCAAGTTGGTGGTGGCGCTGTGCGGATCCAGCTGCGCGCACGAGTGGGCGGTCGCCTGGACCTACGCGCAGTTAGGCTCGATGCGTAGGTGTCGCGGCGAATGGGGTTGTGTAGTGCGTGTGCACGTCGTAAAGGCGCGTGGATGGGCGGGCCGGTGCGCAGATTGGTGAGCAAAACCCGAACGGTCACCAGCAAACCTCGCCAGAACAAGCAAGCAAGCAAGCAACAGCCATGAGCGAGCTGCCTGGCCCCGAGATGACCGAGGAGGAGGTCCAGGACTGCCTGGCGTCTCTAGACTCTCCGCCGCCGCCGCCGCCTCCGCAGCAGGAGCAGGAAGCGGAGCAAGGAACGAGCGGTTTGGCGGAGGCGGCCGAGGATGGTGGTGATGTCGAGGACCTCAACGCGGTGGCTGCCCGCCTCGCGGAGGCGCAGACCGCGAGCGAGGCCCACAAGGCCGAGAACAGCCAGGTCTGTCAGCGACAGCGGGAGCTCAACAAGGTGGTCAGCGAGGTGAAGCGCGCTTTGGTGGAGGCCATGACGTCGGCCGGCTGCGACTCGATCGACGTGGGGGAGCGCGTCTTCAAGGTGACCAGCGCCATGGCACCGCGGCATGACCTTGACGCTCTCAAAGGAGGTCGTCGGCGATCCGGAGCAGTTCGAGGAGTACTTGCGCCGCGTGTCTCGTCCGACCAGTCGTGTGGCCTGCCGGCGTAAGCGCGCTGAGGGTGGCGAGTCCGCGCGTCGAGGCAAGCGCGTAAAGGCCGATTAAAAAAGGATGCTGTAAAACTTGATTGAATTGAATGGCTCAATTGATTGTGGTGTCACCGATGAAGAGGCGCCGAATGTCGTTTCGTAGCGGTTTCCCTTGGTCACTTTCTTCCGACGTCGCCCCCCATCTGCGTCCGCTTCTTCTTCTTCTTCTTCGCCATATTTAGGCCCTTCTTCTCGTTCTCGACGTCGCGTTTACGCTTCGACGCTTCTTTGTCCAATGCCGCTCCTAACGTGGTATCCACCATGGAAAAGACGTCATGGAGGGTCACTTGGCCGGGCTCCTTGAGAAAGATTTTCGCCTTGTTCGTCAGGGACGTGATGATGAGGTACCGCGGTGCGCCTTGACCCGCCTGGATTGCGTCCTTTGCCTGGGCGATTGCGTTTTTCTGCTCTCTGGTGAGATGGGTCCCAAACGCCTGAGCGGTTGCTCCGAGTGAGTTGGCGATGTTTCCCCGCAATTTGTCTGGGAAATTCGCCATCAGCTTCAAGAGCTCGGGGTCCATCATAGTGTACGATGACGTGGAGGTCTCCTTTGGGTAAGACCTCTTGGCGTCCTCGTCTCGGACCCGCACGCCGGCAAACCAGCTAAACAGTACGTCTCGCAAATCATCGACCGCGTTGACATCGTCGGGTTGCTCGACTGGCTCCGAACCCGCTTGCTGCTGTGCCAGTTGCTGCTGCTGCTGCGCCTGCTGTTGGGCCTGCTGCTGCGCCCGCGCTTGCTGCTGTGCCAGTTGCTGCTGCTGCTGCGCCTGCTGTTGGGCCTGCTGCTGCGCCCGCGCTTGCTGCTGTGCCAGTTGCTGCTGCTGCTGCGCCTGCTGTTGGGCCTGCTGCTGCGCCCGCGCTTGCTGCTGCTGCGCCTGCTGCTGCGCTTGATGCTGCGCCTGTGCTTGCGGCTGTGCCAGTTCCCGCTGCGCCAGTCGCTGCACTCGTAACGCCTCGCTTATCCACGGAGTTCCATCCTCTCGCTGCTGCTGCTGCTCATGCCCGTGCTGTGGCGCTGCTCGTGTGTGTGCGTTCAGGCCGTTGCTGATGGGCGCCGTGACCTGTTCGAGGTCTGTAACTGCTTTGGCCGCCGGCGCCACCCGAGGCCGTTGCGACTTCTGATGCTGTCGCAACAGCGCCAGATGATCTATCGCCTGTTGCTGTTCCTTGGTACCCGCGCTGCTGCTGCTGCTGCTGCTGCTGCTGCTGCTGACGCTGCTGCTGCTGACGCTGCTGCTGCTGCTGCTGCCGTGGGCCTGTCTGATGCTCGCCCCCGTCTTAGCCACTGGGTCCGCCTGGGTCCGATTGGCCTGCTGCTGCCCACCTGCCGTGATGGCTCTCTCCGTCGGGTGGGGCGACACGGCCAACGATTTGCTGGTCGGGTGCATCGGGCACGGTTGCTTCCCTTGGACGTCCTTGTCCTCATCAGGTTGCCAATCCTCATCAGGTTGCCATTCCGCGTCGCTTTCGCTGCTCGTGTCATCCGAGGCGTGTCCTTCCGCATCCCGCTCCGCTGGATTCGCGCTGGACTTGAGCTGGCGCTCTCGCCGGCGTGCTGCACGTTGGTCAGCTTTTTCGCGCCGTTCGGCCTCTCGCTTCCGCCGTTCCTCCTCCTGCTTCTTTTTGTGCTCCTCCTCCCGACGCAGTAAGCTCTCTCGGCGATCGGGGTAAGTACTCCCGGCGTTCGGGTTGACCGTTCGAGCGCGTAGCTGCCGTCGCTGTCCCTGTCGGCTCCAGCTCGGCTTCTAACTCTTCCACCTCGCGCCGTTTGGTCAACACGGTCTTCTTTCGCTCATCCAGGGTAACGATCCATTCGGCGAGCGCCGTCTCGGCTTCTCGAACTGCTTCTTCTAGCTCGGTTTTGTCGTCCTCGGGCGACGGCGTTTGAAGTTGTGCTTTGGCCTTCTGCAGCTCCTTCTCCAGTTTCGAGATCCTTATCTCTGCTTTCCGGACCTGTGCCATGGCTGACGAACGACAGAGCCTCGCGTGTTTGAGCGCCGGGTGGACCTTCTTGTAAGTACGTGGAACGCGGTTGGTGGCAGCTGTCGCCGGAGGCGACGCCGGGTGTGCGCCCCCGTCCTCGTCCCCATCCCCCTCCTCGTTCTCAGCAAAGTCCGTCGCGGTTTCGTCGTCGCCGTCCCCGTCGTCGTTGCCGCCCCCGCCGCCCGGGTGCTCTTCGCCCTCCTCGGAGGCTTCCGCGACTGCTTCGTTGGCGTCGTCCGCTGGTCCCCGCCCCTTTCCCTGTCCGCTGCGCACAGAGGCGGGTGTGGGGACACTGTTGGAGGTTTCTGCCTCTTCGCCCGTGCTCGCATGCTCGGACGGGGCCGCTTGCTCACAACTCGCCATGACTTCCTCCAGGTATTGTAGGCGGCGCCTTTGCTCCTCAAAGGCCTCCTTCGCCGCGACGCGCAATGTGCTCAGTTGACTGTCCGCGTCAGCGAGCTTTTGCTGTGCCGCGGCCTTCTGCTCTCGCGAGCGTTCCAGCTGACGCTGCGCCTCGACGATGTTCGCGTCGGCCGCGTCGATCTGACGTTGCGCCGCTTCTTTCGCCTTTTTGGCTGCCGTGAACTCGGCGAGCACGTCCTTCGCCTTCTCCTTCGCGACCCCCGTCACCGTGCCAGCGGTGCTCGGGGAGGGTGCCCCCGCCGTGCTCTTCTTCCTGCCCATCTTCCGCCTTCTGCTGCTTGTCCTTCTCTCCTCGTTCGCTTGGCCTTTGCGCAACCGCGCATCTGGGCTGCTGCGGAAAGATCTGGAAAAGAACCGGACATGGCATTCCGCGGCCAGTTCCTTTCTTTCTTTCTTTCGTGAACGCCACGAACGCATGTGACGAGACGGTGGCAGCGGCGAGCCCGGACGTGTGCGGGTTGCTTTGGTGGCGGCGGTGATGCGTCGCGCGCCCTCTGTCTGGTCTTGCTGCAAGCTACGCGTCCGCGCACTAGAGGGTGGCCGCCACGAGTCTGGTGACGTGGCGTGGTCAACGCTGCGGTGCGCTGCGGAAGCGCTCTGTGTGTCTCCCTACGCATTGCATCGCTTGCTCGTGCAAGAGTCCGGCGAGTGCCTGGTTGGGGGCCGCTGGCTGGCCTTACACTTGATTGAATTGAATGGATCAATTGATTGCTGTGTCACCGATGGAGAGGGGCCGAATGTCGTTTCGTAGCGGTTTCCCTTGGTCACTTTCTTCCGACGTCCCCCCATCTGCGTCCGCTTCTTCTTCTTCTTCTTCGCCATATTTAGGCCCTTCTTCTCGTTCTCGACGTCGCGTTTACGCTTCGACGCTTCTTTGTCCAAGCTCCTAACGTGGTATCCACCATGGAAAAGACGTCATGGAGGGTCACTTGGCCGGGCTCCTTGAGAAAGATTTTCGCCTTGTTCGTCAGGGACGTGATGCTCATCATGAGGTACCGCGGTGCGCCTTGACCCGCCTGGATTGCGTCCTTTGCCTGGGCGATCGCGTTTTTCTGCTCTCTGGTGAGATGGGTCCCAAACGCCTGAGCGGTTGCTCCGAGTGAGTTGGCGATGTTTCCCCGCAATTTGTCTGGGAAATTCGCCATCAGCTTCAAGAGCTCGGGGTCCATCATAGTGTACGATGACGTGGAGGTCTCCTTTGGGTAAGACCTCTTGGCGTCCTCGTCTCGGACCCGCACGCCGGCAAACCAGCTAAACAGTACGTCTCGCAAATCATCGACCGCGTTGACATCGTCGTGTTGCTCGACTGGCGCCGAAACCGCTTGCTGCTGCGCCAGTTGCTGCTGCTGCGCTTGCTGCTGTGCCAGTTGCTGCTGCTGCGCCTGCTGCTGCGCCTGCGCTTGCTGCTGTGCCAGTAGCTGCTGCTGCGCTCGATGCTGCGCCTGTGCTTGCTGCTGTGCCAGTTCCCGCTGCGCCAGTCGCTGCACTCGTAACGCCTCGCTTACCCACGGAATCCATCCTCTCGCTGCTGCTGCTGCTCATGCCCGTGCTGTGGCGCTGCTCGTGTGTGTGCGTTCAGGCCGTTGCTGATGGGCGCCGTGACCTGTTCGAGGTCTGTAACTGCTTTGGCCGCCGGCGCCACCCGAGGCCGTTGCGACTTCTGATGCTGTCGCAACCGCGCCAGATGATCTATCGCCTGTTGCTGCTCCTTGGTACCCGCGCCGCTGCTGCTGCTGCTGCTGCTGCCGTTGGCCTGTCTGATGCTCGGCCCCGTCTTAGCCACTGGGTCCGCCTGGGTCCGATTGGCCTGCTGCTGCCCACCTGCCGTGATGGCTCTCTCCGTCGGGTGGGGCGACACGGCCAACGATTTGCTGGTCGGGTGCATCGGGCACGGTTGCTTCCCTTGGACGTCCTTGTCCTCATCAGGTTGCCAATCCTCATCAGGTTGCCATTCCGCGTCGCTTTCGCTGCTCGTGTCATCCGAGGCGTGTCCTTCCGCATCCCGCTCCGCTGGATTCGCGCTGGACTTGAGCTGGCGCTCTCGCCGGCGTGCTGCACGTTGGTCAGCTTTTTCGCGCCGTTCGGCCTCTCGCTTCCGCCGTTCCTCCTCCTGCTTCTTTTTGTGCTCCTCCTCCCGACGCAGTAAGCTCTCTCGGCGATCGGGGTAAGTACTCCCGGCGTTCGGTTGACCGTTCGAGCGCGTAGCTGCCGTCGCTGTCCCTGTCGGCTCCAGCTCGGCTTCTAACTCTTCCACCTCGCGCCGTTTGGTCAACACGGTCTTCTTTCGCTCATCCAGGGTAACGATCCATTCGGCGAGCGCCGTCTCGGCTTCTCGAACTGCTTCTTCTAGCTCGGTTTTGTCGTCCTCGGGCGACGGCGTTTGAAGTTGTGCTTTGGCCTTCTGCAGCTCCTTCTCCAGTTCGAGATCCTTATCTCTGCTTTCCGGACCTGTGCCATGGCTGACGAAACGACAGAGCCTCGCGTGTTTGAGCGCCGGGTGGACCTTCTTGTAAGTACGTGGAACGCGGTTGGTGGCAGCTGTCGCCGGAGGCGACGCCGGGTGTGCGCCGTCCCCGTCCTCGTCCCCATCCCCCTCCTCGTTCTCAGCAAAGTCCGTCGCGGTTCGTCGTCGCCGTCCCCGTCGTCGTTGCCGCCCCCGCCGCCCGGGTGCTCTTCGCCCTCCTCGGAGGCTTCCGCGACTGCTTCGTTGGCGTCGTCCGCTGGTCCCGCCCCTTTCCCTGTCCGCTGCGCACAGAGGCGGGTGTGGGGACACTGTTGGAGGTTTCTGCCTCTTCGCCCGTGCTCGCATGCTCGGACGGGGCCGCTTGCTCACAACTCGCCATGACTTCCTCCAGGTATTGTAGGCGGCGCCTTTGCTCCTCAAAGGCCTCCTTCGCCGCGACGCGCAATGTGCTCAGTTGACTGTCCGCGTCAGCGAGCTTTGCTGTGCCGCGGCCTTCTGCTCTCGCGAGCGTTCCAGCTGACGCTGCGCCTCGACGATGTTCGCGTCGGCCGCGTCGATCTGACGTTGCGCCGCTTCTTTCGCCTTTTGGCTGCCGTGAACTCGCGAGCACGTCCTTCGCCTTCTCCTTCGCGACCCCCGTCACCGTGCCAGCGGTGCTCGGGAGGGTGCCCCCCGTGCTCTTCTTCCTGCCCATCTTCCGCCTTCTGCTGCTTGTCCTTCTCTCCTCGTTCGCTTGGCCTTTGCGCAACCGCGCATCTGGGCTGCTGCGGAAAGATCTGGAAAAGAACCGGACATGGCATTCCGCGGCCAGTTCCTTTCTTTCTTCTTTCGTGAACGCCACGAACGCATGTGACGAGACGGTGGCAGCGGCGAGCCCGGACGTGTGCGGGTTGCTTTGGTGGCGGCGGTGATGCGTCGCGCGCCCTCTGTCTGGTCTTGCTGCAAGCTACGCGTCCGCGCACTAGAGGGTGGCCGCCACGAGTCTGGTGACGTGGCGTGGTCAACGCTGCGGTGCGCTGCGGAAGCGCTCTGTGTGTCTCCCTACGCATTGCATCGCTTGCTCGTGCAAGAGTCCGGCGAGTGCCTGGTTGGGGGCCGCTGGCTGGCCTTACACTTGATTGAATTGAATGGATCAATTGATTGCTGTGTCACCGATGGAGAGGGCCGAATGTCGTTTCGTAGCGGTTTCCCTTGGTCACTTTCTTCCGACGTCGCCCCCATCTGCGTCCGCTTCTTCTTCTTCTTCTTCGCCATATTTAGGCCCTTCTTCTCGTTCTCGACGTCGCGTTTACGCTTCGACGCTTCTTTGTCCAATGCCGCTCCTAACGTGGTATCCACCATGGAAAAGACGTCATGGAGGGTCACTTGGCCGGGCTCCTTGAGAAAGATTTTCGCCTTGTTCGTCAGGGACGTGATGCTCATCATGAGGTACCGCGGTGCGCCTTGACCCGCCTGGATTGCGTCCTTTGCCTGGGCGATCGCGTTTTTCTGCTCTCTGGTGAGATGGGTCCCAAACGCCTGAGCGGTTGCTCCGAGTGAGTTTGGCGATGTTTCCCCGCAATTTGTCTGGGAAATTCGCCATCAGCTTCAAGAGCTCGGGGTCCATCATAGTGTACGATGACGTGGGGTCTCCTTTGGGTAAGACCTCTTGGCGTCCTCGTCTCGGACCCGCACGCCGGCAAACCAGCTAAACAGTACGTCTCGCAAATCATCGACCGCGTTGACATCGTCGTGTTGCTCGACTGGCGCCGAAACCGCTTGCTGCTGCGCCAGTTGCTGCTGCTGCGCTTGCTGCTGTGCCAGTTGCTGCTGCTGCGCCTGCTGCTGCGCCTGCGCTTGCTGCTGTGCCAGTAGCTGCTGCTGCGCTCGATGCTGCGCCTGTGCTTGCTGCTGTGCCAGTTCCCGCTGCGCCAGTCGCTGCACTCGTAACGCCTCGCTTACCCACGGAAATCCATCCTCTCGCTGCTGCTGCTGCTCATGCCCGTGCTGTGGCGCTGCTCGTGTGTGTGCGTTCAGGCCGTTGCTGATGGGCGCCGTGACCTGTTCGAGGTCTGTAACTGCTTTGGCCGCCGGCGCCACCCGAGGCCGTTGCGACTTCTGATGCTGTCGCAACCGCGCCAGATGATCTATCGCCTGTTGCTGCTCCTTGGTACCCGCGCGCGCTGCTGCTGCTGCTGCTGCTGCTGCCGTTGGCCTGTCTGATGCTCGGCCCCGTCTTAGCCACTGGGTCCGCCTGGGTCCGATTGGCCTGCTGCTGCCCACCTGCCGTGATGGCTCTCTCCGTCGGGTGGGGCGACACGGCCAACGATTTGCTGGTCGGGTGCATCGGACACGGTTGCTTCCCTTGGACGTCCTTGTCCTCATCAGGTTGCCAATCCGCGTCGCTTTCGCTGCTCGTGTCATCCGAGGCGTGTCCTTCCGCATCCCGCTCCGCTGGATTCGCGCTGGACTTGAGCTCGCGCTCTGGCCGGCGTGCTGCAAGTTCGTCATCTTTTTCGCGCCGTTCCTCCTCCTGCTGACTTTTGTGCTGCTCCTGCCGACGCTGAGAGCTCTCTCGGCGCTCGGAAGAAGTACTCCTGGCGTTCGGTTGACCGATCGACTGCCGCGGTCCCGCTGCTGTCGCTCTCCCTGCTGTCTTCAACTTCTGAAATTCATGCTCTCTGGCCACCACGTTCCGTTTGTGCTCGTCTAGCTTAACGATCGCTTTGGCAAGCGCCGTCTTGGCTTTTGAACTGCTTCTTCGATCGGTTTCGGCGTCCTTGGGCGCGGACGGCGACAGCGTTTGAACTCGTGCTTTGGCCTTCTTCAGCTCCCCCTCCAGTCTCGTGATCCTCTTCTTGGCTCTCCCAACCACAGCCTTGGCTGACGTAAAACGGCGCTCCGCCTTTGTGAGGGCCTCCTTGTAAGTACGTGGAACGCGGTTGGTGGCAGCTGTCGCCGGAGGCGACGCCGGGTGTGCGCCGTCCCCGTCCTCGTCCCCATCCCCCTCCTCGTTCTCAGCAAAGTCCGTCGCGGTTTCGTCGTCGCCGTCCCCGCCGCCCGGGTGCTCTCTGCCGTCCTCGGAGGCTTCCGCGACTGCTTCGTTGGCGTCGTCCGCTGGTCCCCGCCCCTTTCCCTGTCCGCTGCGCACAGAGGCGGGTGTGGGGACACTGTTGGAGGTTTCTGCCTCTTCGCCCGTGCTCGCATGCTCGGACGGGGCCGCTTGCTCACAACTCGCCATGACTTCCTCCAGGTATTGTAGGCGGCGCCTTTGCTCCTCAAAGGCCTCCTTCGCCGCGACGCGCAATGTGCTCAGTTGACTGTCCGCGTCAGCGAGCTTTTGCTGTGCCGCGGCCTTCTGCTCTCGCGAGCGTTCCAGCTGACGCTGCGCCTCTTGGATGCTCGCGTCGGCCACAACGAGCTGACGTTGCGCCGCTTCTTTCGCCTTTTTGGCTGCCGTTATCTCGGCGCGCAGGTCCTTCGTCTTCTCCTTCGCGACCCCCGTCACCGTGCCAGTGGTGCTCGGGGAGGGTCCCCCGCCGTGCTCTTCCTCCTGTCCATATCCCGCCTTCTGCTGCTTGATCTTCTCTCCTCGTTCGCTTGGCCTTTGCGTACTGGTAGCTGCGCATACGGTACTTCTGCGCATCTGGGCTGCTGCGGAACGATCTGGAAAAGAACCGGACATGGCATTCTGCGTCCAGTTCCTTTTTGTTTGGTGAACGCGACGAACGCATATGACGAGACGATGGCAGCGGTCAGCTTGGACGCGCGAGAGTAGCTCTGGTGGCGGCGGTGATGCGTCGCGCGCCCTCTGTCTGGTCTTGCCGCAAGCTACGCGTCCGCGCACTAGAGGGTGGCCGCCACGAGTCCGGTGACGTGGCGTGGTCAACGCTGCGGTGCGCTGCGGAAGCGCTCCGTGTGTCTCCCTACGCATTGCATCGCTTGATCGTGCAAGAGTCCGGCGAGTGCCTGGTTGGGGGCCGCTGGCTGACCTTGCAGTACGACCCGGCTCCTCTGGTGGTGCACGAGCTGCGGCCGCCACCTCCGCCGTCCACGCAGCAGTCCCGGATCGGTGTCGTGCGGGCGGCCAAGCGTAGTCGTTCGGTGTTGACGGACGGCGAAGCCGCCTGGGGAGATTCGCCCAAGCGCATCCGTGCTGGTTGACGGCGCCTCCGCTTCCGCCATGAGCAGCAGCAGCAGCAGTAGTGGTCGCGCCCGTCGCGTCACCACCAAAGCCGAGTACCTTGCGATCTTGCTTCCGAGCAGCGGCGAGGCCGGCGGTCAAAACACCGCCACGCCCACCACCAGCGGCAGCTCGGCTACTCCCGCCGCGCTTGTTGTGGCGCGGCGCTGCGCGCGGCCGGGCTGCGACTCGGCGGATGTGCGAGTGTGGGAGGCGCAAACGCGTGGCGCGGACGAGCCCCTCACAGAGTTTGCGCGTTGCCAACGCTGCGGTTGGACCAGTAGCTCCCTCGACGACTAAGGCGCGTGCGTGTGCGCGCGTGCCAACCTAGACTACATGTGGAAACTGAGCTGGTCAGATGTGAGTTGTTGTTGTTGTCGTTGGTGTTGGCGTCGCTGCCTCCAGTGGCGAGAGATCCAAGCATGTCTGGCAATGACGGTAGCTCGATCTCGCGCTTGGATGCAAACTACCACCCGTTCCCGGCGCCCAAGCGCTTTCGGACGCGGATGGACCCGCCGTTCACCGGCGGGTCGCCCACGCTGACGCCCGCCGGCGCATACGGGGCCCGACGTCATCGCGCAGCCGGAGGTCAAGGTCAATGGCCCCGTGCGGGCGACCATCCAGACGCGTCGCGCCGAGCAAAACATGGTGAACGCCAAGCAGCTCGCTTGGGTCGACTGCGAGGTTCTGGGCGAGCCGGTCGTGATGAACCTGCAGCAGCTCAACCGCTTTCTGATCGAGAAGGCGCCCGCCTGGCTGGCGGACTCGCGCGTGGTGGACGTGAGCACGCGGAGGCGGGCGGACAACCGCGTTGCGCCGCGCCCCGGCGCCGAAGTCGTCAAGCGCATGGAGCGCCGCATGCGCCTGGAGCTGGAGAAGGCGCAGATCCGGCGCCGCTTTGCGCTGTACGGCGTGAGCGTAAACCTGCAGGAGGACAGCCCGGACGCGCACCCGCACTGGATGGTGATGAACAAGCGCACCATGACCTACACGGTGCGCGGGCCGGTGCGCTGCATGGACTACTGGTCTCACCGCGATAACCCAATCCGGCCCTACGACAGCCTCTACTTTTTGCTCAAGCGAGTCAAGCTCGGCGAATCCGGCGTTGCCATTCAGACGGACCTGACCGCCGCGCGGCCGGGGACGGGGAAGCGCGTGGGCGAGAGCGTGGGCGGGCGGTGGTTCTGGCAGGTGGTGCCCTACCACACACCCCGCCGCGCCGTGTCCGTCGAGGCCCTCACCTTCCGGGACGATGACGGCGACGAGCATCTCGGCTGCTTTTTCGAGGTTGGCAAGGTGCACGAGTACGCGGACATCGGGCACGCGTCTCTCTTTGAGAGCCGCCCTTCGCCGCTGGCCGTGGCGCACGACATGGCGCTCCTGCACGGCAACAGCTATGTGCCCACGCCGGAGATCTACTTGGGGCTGGGGAACCGGCTGTCCATCTTTGGCTAGGTACCACCGCGACCTGGACGTGACAGGGGACCCCCTGTCACGTCCATCCACGTCAATCAAACAGTCAAAAAAAAAAAAAAAAAGGGGGGGGGAGGCACCAGGACAGCGCCACGCCAGGACACCCGGACGGCCGGGCTCGTCCAGGCGCCGGCGGCGAGGCCTCGTTGCCCCGCCGACGCCGGAGGCTCTGACGTATCTGGCGGCGCAGTACGCCTTCCCTAGCTCTTTCGACTACCCGGCCATCCTCATCGGCACGAAATTTGATCATCAACCAGCTCCTCGACTACTAGCTCACTCTACCTGGACGCCCGACGGGTTCCCGCGGTGGTCAGACAGGTAGCGCCTCGCCGCTGCTACACCTCGACCACAGGGTCGGCCCGCGCGCCACCGCCGCGCCACGTCACGACTCTCCCCCTCCTCAACGGTAACATGAGCTCAGGGGGATCAGACGCTGAGCCAGCGAGGCGGAGGAGCCCTCGTTTTGCCTCGCAAACGACGGCCCCGGGTCCAAACACCCCCAAGCTCTTCCAGGTGACCGACTTTGTACCTACGCCTTCCGACGACAGCCACAAGGTTCTCGTCCTGTCTGCCAGGGTCACCCAACGGGGTGACTTCCGGTTCGCGACAGGCGCGGTGCTCCGCCAAGCCAACTACGACAAGTACTGCTACTGCTCTTCGTCGACCAGGGAGACCGCAGCTGACCTTTTCAGCGGCACGATCCCGGCCCCGGAACAGCGGTTTGGGCCTGGGCTTGCCAAGGTCCTCTCCACTCTACAGTCGGGAGGGCACCTTTCGGACTACGACGGACTTCTCATCGTCCTCTACGAGTCTGGAAAAGGCATCACGCCTTACCTTGAGCAGAACTGGGTGACCCGCGTCACGACCCTCATCGACCAGAACACCGCCAGCTACCCCAAATGGGTCGGCTGGACTCAGTCCCGCGGTTCCAGGCATCCTCCGAGTAGCCTGGCCGGCAGGGACGCTTGGGCCCTTCTGACTCAGGGAAATGCTCCTGCGGCAACTGCACCTAGTCCGCCAGACGGTGGGCCACCCGTCATTGCGACCCACCACCCAGTTCAGGGACCTGATCTGTCTGATGGAGCCCAAACCGACCCAACTCAGGAACCCGACGTGCCCGACTGGGACTTCACGGGCTCCAAAGTCGACATCGCTTACGGGGTCCTTTGCTCGGGTATGGCTGGTGACCCCAGGTTCGTGAAGCACGCGACGGACTTCAGCAGGCTCTTCGCCTCTCCAAGTGCCCCACTCAAGGGAACGCTGACGAAAGGCGAACTCCTGCAAGTTCTCTCGCGTCTCGACCAGACGACCGCCATGTCGCTTTGCAAGGTTCCGGCAACGCACCAATCGCGTCTCTTTCGGGAACGGGAACTGATCGCCGCCGGTCTGAGCCCAGCCATTGACGACATGAACTCGGACGACGCTCAGATCGTACAAAGGGGCACCACGCTGTTCACCCTTTTTACACGGCTCGTCCTTCGGATCGACAAAAGGAAGCAGCGCCGCCTTCCTGTCCGGAAACCCAGAAAGCAAGGCCTAAGCGCGCCAAAGTACGCTTTCTGCAGCCTCAAGCTAAAGCAGCGCTGCAAGGCCTTCGCTGAGGGACGTCTTCTTTTCGAGATGCTGCTCGCCTCGCTCGTCATGCATCCGCTCGGCCATACGGGCACCGCCCCTTCCCTTACCGCAGAGAAGATCCGGGACCGGTGCTCGCGCCTGCCGTCCGATATCCGCGCAGATACATCTCCGTCTGGCGCGGCTTTCCGGGCAGCATACGCGCGCGTAGTCGGGGGCGTGACCAAGCACCTAAGCGAAGGCGCCCTCGGCAAGGCCGCCAGGCTGGTCCGGGCGGAGGTCACTGACGGCCCCGTCCCGATCACGCCCGCAATTGAGGCGATCCTGCAGGAGAAGCATCCTCCTGCAGCTCGGGAGGCCGTCTTTGACGAGTTCGACATGGACATCGAAGGCTACAACGTCACCACGATTGACGTGCAACGCGTTGCTCGCCTCGCCAGCAAAGGCTCCGCCGCAGGACCGGACGGGTTTCCTCCGGACTGCCTTCACATGATGCTTTCGGTGGATCCGGCAAGCAAGAAGTCGTGTGAGACGCACTGCAGAGCCTTTCAAGACAGGTGGGCTACGTACTGCCAACGAGCGCTGGTCGGATCATGGACGCCTACGGCCGCCGACGCTTGTCGCCTCTCGAGGCTTACAGCCCTCGGCCAATCTAAGGGCGACGGTCCGCCCAAGGTTCGTCCTATTGCTGTCGGCACCGTGGGGCGGCGTTTCATTGGCCGCCTGGCTATCAACGCCGCTAGGCGCGAGCTCACGGCCGCCTTTGGCCATGAGCAATACGCGGCCCTCAAGTCGGGGGTGCAGAGGCCATCATCCATACTGTTCGCTGGGAGCTCTCCCGCAGTACGGAAGGTCAGCCGATCGGCCTCCTCGCGATCGACGCCAAGAACGCCTTCAACACGATCAGCCGGGACTTCATTTACAAGGCACTGCTGCTCTACGCCCCTGGCCTGGTCCCTTTCTTTAGGGCCATGTACGGAACGACTGGCATCGCTCTTTACGTGACAGCTAAGGGTGAGCAGAAAGTCCTCGAGGTCCAAACAGGCGTTCAACAAGGTGATCCTTTAGGCCCGATCTACTACTGCCTCGCCATGCTCTTGGTCAACCACAAGCTGAGGGTCGCCGCTAACATTTCGCCCCCAGGACCTCCGCCCAACACGTGCGAGAGTGCCTTGGAGGAAGATGTTTGGGGCTCGGTCGGTTTGAACCTCTCCCCGGCGGAGGAGGAACAAGCCACCGAGGACGCACATGCGTTTCTGGCTGACCTTCCAACGGAAGCTAAAGACGAGCTCGCTCAGGTCCTGACGCTGGCTTACATGGACGACGACACGCGAGTTGGCTCGCCCGGAGCTTTGCTCGCAACCTTCCGGCTGGCCACGATCTTCTACGCACAGGCCGGCCAAGCAGTTGATCCGCTGAAGTCCTCGCTCCTCGTCCCGTTCCCTTCGGGCGACACGGCAGCCGAGACGACAGACGTCGACAGCTTCCCGGGCACCGTCAAGTTCCGCAATGGTGAGGACGACCCGGCTTGGGGCATCCGCCTTCTGGGCGCTCCCGTCGGTTCGCCGTCCTTCTTGACAGACTTCCTGGGGAAGTCTCGCGACTCGTTCGCGAAGGATCTTACGCAATTGTCCTGGCTGCCTTCGGTACAAGCCCAGACGCTTTTGCTGGTCCAATGCTTTGCTCCGCAGGTCATGCACCTCTTCCGCACCGTCGCCCCAACGTTCACCGCCGACTTCGCCACGTCTGTTCAACAGCTTCTTGGCCAAGCGGCCTGCGCCATCATCGGCCCGACGGTCTCTTTCAGTAGTCAGCAACATGCTCATCTGATCGAGCTGGCAGACGACACAGTCCTTCGACGTGTCTTCCTGCCTCAGCGGCACGGGGTTTTGGCTTGCCGGACCTTCAGGTGGTACCTACACGGCTTTCTTAGGCTCGCTCGCGGCTTTCGTCCGAGCGGCCTTCCAGGGCCCAGCTGCCTTCCTGGCGTCCGCCCCTGGCGGGCATCGCTTGAGGTCTTCGTGGACATGGACCTCACCCAACCGACAGCCACTATGCCTGCGAGCCTCAGATGCCTCGCGGATGCACAGGCACACCTTGCTCAACGGTTCGACGGCCTTGAGTTCACCTCTATCTGGAACGACGCACACGGCACGCCTCAACACACCGTCTCCGTAGGAGCAATTGCCGCCTCTGCTGTCGTCTCCCAGTCTGAGCTGACGAAAGACTGCATGGCCATCAAAGCAAGACGCTTATCGCATCCCTTGGCGACGGCATCCAAGCTATGACCACGCCTGCGACACAGGCTGCAGCGACTGGGCAACCGGTTTCTGCTGACGACGAGCTGGCCTACGAGTTGGAACACTCGCTACGCCTCATGCTCTACGAAGGGCTCTGCAAGGTCGTCAAGCCATGCCATGCTCCCGCTTCGTTTCCTCCCGTCGGAGGAGTGCTCGACCTTCACTGACTGGGAGTTTACATGCCTGTGCAGGACGCGGCTCGGGCTCGGCCCTTACGAGTTGCCCTGGGATACTCGGTGTCCGCATCCTGCGTGTGACCACCTCGCTCTTGGGGGCTCTCACGTGCACAGCTGCAAGTATGCGGGGAAGAAGGTGGCTCAATTCCTTCATCGCCGCATTCAGGACGCTGTGAAGCGGGCCATGTACGGCACTGACGCTATGTGCACGGTCGAACCGGTTTTGGACACCTCGGTCTACAACTCGAAGGAGGGCAGGTTTTATCCTGCCTGGCGCGGCTGTTACCGAGTCGACCAGACGTTCCTCGATCCTATACCGCCTCCTCAGCGGTCCCAGATCGGCCAAGATCTTCGGGGAGATCTCCGCATCGTTTGCGGGAACCTCCACGGGGTCATCGACGTCAAGCACATGAGCAGCTATGGTCATGCCGGCCGTATCCGGAACCAGGAAGGTTCGACTCGTGACGACCGACCCGTGTCGTACAAGCTGGTGAAAAGCAGAAACGGTCCAAGTACGGTTTCTGGGTTCACCGTGAGCGTGCCAAGTTCTTCCCGGTGATCATCACATCTTGTGGTGCCACTGGGGCGGGCTTCGCTCAGCTGGCCGACTTTATGAAGGCCGTCGTTTCCGCCAGCTCGAACTACTGGGGCACTCCGATGCAAGGAGTTCGACGTTTACGGAAGCTTTTCTTCTGCGCTCAGGTCAAGGCCTCTGCTGCGCAGTACCAGCGTTTTGGCAGCTTGCTCCTGGATCCCTTTTTAAGGCTTCTGGTGGGCACGGCAGCCCTTTCGCCGACATCTTCGCTCTTCCCCTGTACCTGGATATGCAGAGCGCTAAATCTAATCATGGCCCAAAAATCAAACGGTCAAGGACTGTCAACGTACGCTGAGTTCGTTCACTTGTGCGTTCGTTTGGTGTGCGGAACTTGGGAGGAACGCAGGCGGAACGGAACCGACACATTTTTGAGTGGTTGTCTTTTAGAGTGTTGGGGTCATGTCGACGCGAGCCCAGAGCCTTCATGGCAGAGCGACGCGCCGAGGAGTTTGGTCGACGGGCTGCAGCAGCACGTCCTCCGCGAGGAACGTGCGTGCGTGCTTTTGCTGGCTGGTGGCGCGTTTACGCGGCCTGGCGACCGTAGAGGCGCTTCTTCTCCTCCAGGTCGCGGTTCATCCACCAGAGGGCGCCCGCGGAGGCGCCGCCCGACGCCTCGTACTCGGCCTCGGCCTCGGCGCGAGCCTCCTTGGCGGCGATACGCACGGCGGCCTCGGCCTTGATGAGCGCCACCTGCTCCCTCGGCGATCGGGGACTTGAGCATGGTCAGCGCGTGCTTGGCGGTCAGACCCTTGACGCCCGGCTGCTTGGCGGCCTCCGTGAGGCTGCTTCTCCATCTCGTAGGCGCGGATCTTCTCGTTCACCTCCTCGAGCGCCAGGCGCGCGGCGCGCACCTTGGGGTGCTCCTTGGTGGCCATGCCGCGGCGCGTAAACTCGGCCGGGTTGGCCACTTCGCGGTACTGGTACAGCAGGTACTCGAGGAACGAGATTTTGCCGTCAAAGTTGACATCCACCTTGTCGCGAAGCTCCTTCTTGCGCACGATGGCCGTCATCATAACCGGCATGGAAATCTTGTACGCCGGGTCGTTGCGCCACTTGGCGCCGGCCGGGTCCCAGCACGCGCTTGCACAGGTGCTCGTAAAAGTAGAGGCCCACGTTGAAGTCCAGCTCGATGCCCTCCTCTACAGGTGGATGAGCGACACGCCCTTCGTGTGCATGTCGGCGTACTTCATCGTCTCCCCGCCACGGAGAAGATAAAGTCGGCCTGGTCGCCAATCTCATCCCAGTACGCGTTCAAGAACGCCACGGCCTGCTGCGAGAACGGCTTGGAGGCGATGTTGTTAAAGTACGATCGCCTCGGGCGACAGGTTCTCCTTGAACGCCTTCTGCGCATCGGACGACGCGCCGCCCTTGCCCAGCGAGAGCCTCTTGATCAGCCCGGCCATCCTTGCTTGCTGCTGCTCCTGCCTCTCTCCCTCCTCCCCTTCTCCTCCTTCTGCCTGTGTTCTTGGACTGCTCTCTCCCTCGTCCCGCGCGAGCAAAGCTATCTTTGCGTGCACAACATTCGCTTGCACACCCGACGCAAAAGCACGAGAAGCAGGCGCAGAGAGGGGGAAGGCACGCTCACACCCCTCCAAACACGATGCCTCGCGAGAGGAAGGGACAGCCACTCTTGCCGCCACACACCCTCTCTTCTCTCTCTCTCCTCTCCTCTCTCTCTCTCTCTCTCGCCACACGCTCGCAACTTCCAGTCGCAGACTGCGCATCTCGCCACCTGCCTCCCTCGCTCACCGCCCACCAGAGTGGCGGCCTTGCAGCGACATGGACACGGCGCCGCCAGCCTGGACTTCTTTCTCTCTCTTTGATTGATCGGGAGCTCGATGATCGGAGGTGCTCTTCTCTGGACCCCGCTTCCCCCCCTTCTGGCGCGTGCCGACGCTCGGCCACCCATCTCGGGCTCGCCACACGAGCGAGCACTGCCGGCCCCATCAGTCGGTCAGAGGAAGGCCTGGATCGTCGACTTGACGAAGGCCGCCATCAAGCCCTCCGGCTGGGCGTCCTTGAATACGCACGAGCCGGCGCGTCGCCACCGCGAGACTCAGCTCCGCCATCGGCATGCCAGCATCGCCGCTGCGACGCCGCCGGACGGCGTAAAAGTAAAACTTGCGGATTCCGCGGACTGCCCGCTCGCGAGGCACTGCACATGCCCGCGCTGCAGCAGCGCGATGAACTCCTTGTCCTCGGGCAGGTCGCGCGAGAGCGTCGCGCCCCACACCTCCAGCTGCTCGGTTGCTTGCCAGCGCTGCGTAAAAGACTCGGCGCCGAGGGCTGGCCGCTGTTCGAACGCCGCTTTCGCCCGCCTCCAGTCCCTCGTGCTGCTGGTGCAGCGGGAGCTGCGGCACCGGGCCGCCGCCGTCGGACGGCTCCTGGGTAGCCGCCGACTGGTCCGAAAAACTCTCCACAACTTGTTGCGCGCTGCGCCAACTCGGCCCCGGCGCCGCATCTCTGTCGCGGAAGTCGACACCGGCGGGGTATCGCCTCGCGGCTCAGTTCGAGGTCGACTGCGGGCCTCCTCGCTCCCTGGGACGCGCGAGAGCTCCGTGCCGTGGCCCCCGCCAGACCCCCCTGCGCGCTTGCGGCGCTGGAGCCGCCGCCGATAGGCTTGGCCGACAAAGAGTAGGAGCGCCGTGACAGCCGCGAGCCCGGCGACCTGCATCATCTGCCCTGCCGGAAGCTGGGCGCCCGCAAGCTCGTTATCTATCTGCTCTTGCGCGGCGCGCACCTCGCTCGGCGTGCTAAAGGCGATATACACCTTGTGGATCTGCACCTCCCCTTGGTTCTTCTGCCCCTTCCTCCTCATCGTCGGCGCTACTGCCGTCGGTGTTGCCGTTGGCACTACTGTCGGGGTCGTCGGCGGCGCCGTCGGCATCGGCGCCGTCGGCGCCGCCGTCGGCGCTGCCGTCGGCGCCGTCGGCATCGGCGGCATCGTCGACATCCCCGGCGTCCCCCGCGTCGGCGTCGTCTGGCCTGGCCAGCCGCAGGAACCAATGGCGACTGCCGCCGCCTGACATCCAGTCGTCGGTAAACACCCCGCGCTCCTCAAGCGTCTCGAGGTCGCCCTGGGCCTGCAGCGGCGCGGCGCCATCAGGCATCCCAAGATTCGGCATTATGCTCGCCTGCACGCGCTCGCTAGCAGATACGAGCGCGACGACGGGCACCACCGCCTCGCGAAAGCCGAGCACGATCGTCACCGGAAGCGTCACTGTCGCGGCGCAGCCCTTCTGCCGCGGCTCGCTGACAATGGCGCAATCCAGCGCGTCATTTGGCGCCTCGGCCGGAAGCAAGCTCAGCTGCGCGTCGCTCGCTAGGAGGCTGCCGCCAGCGCCCCGCGCTAGCACCGCCAACAGCGCTGCCAGCAGCGCACGCGCCCGCCTCCTGGGCGCCGCCGGCGACACCAGCTCGTCAAGCCTGACCGCCCACATTCAGGTCTGAGCGCTGCGCGCAAGGCAGGATGGGCGGCGCCGGCTGGGACACGATCCTCAAGGTGAGTTGCGCGCGCGCGCGCGTGCGCGCGTGTGTGCGCCGGTGGCCACCTCCGCTAGCCACCCCGCGCCCCGCACCGTCCGGCGCCCGTGGCCAGGGCGGCGGCGCTGACGATTCATGACTGCGCAGGAGAGATCGGCGTCAAGGCGCTGCCCCATGAGCGCTTCGCGCCCAAGAAGCGGCAGACGCGCGGCGACGTCGAGAAGCGCGAACGCCGGCAAAAGTCGCGCCGCTGGACGGCTTACTCGGGCCTGGACGCGCTGCAACGCAAGGTGGAGAACCGCCTCGAGCGGCTCGAGTGCACCAACGCCAACGACCCCTTGCTGGACGGCGATGAGGACGGCGACGACGGCGCGGACAGCGAGGACTTTGACGACCTCGGGGAAGACGAGTCGGACGACTCCATCTCGGACGACGGCGACGAGGAGGAGCCCGCGCCCGGCAAGCGAAGCCGCAAGGCCAAGCGCAGCAAGGCGCCCGAGGGCGGCGGTGCCAAGCGCGCTAAGAGGGCCGCGCAGCCGCCAAAGCGTGCCAAGAAGCGCAAGAAGAAAGCAGCGCCGCTCGCCAAGCGGCGCCGCGTGCGCCGCTTGGCCGACGTGTTGCTGGACGAGAACAAGCGCAAGCTAGACGCGGTAGACTCCGAGGCGGCCCTCGACCGCGCCGACTACTTTTCCGCGCGAGCGCCGCCCTCGCGCTACCCGCCCACCAAGCTATGCGCGGTCCACCAACCTCCTGGCAAAGTTCAAGGACCCGGACAGTGGCTTGTCTTATGCCAACTCTCGTGCATACGAGCAGCTCAAGGAGCAGCCCCCGCCTTGGGTGCGCGCGTCCGCCAATGCGCCCTTCCACGAGGCCATGCGGATAGTTGAGGAGGAGCGCGCGTCGGCGCGCCGCCGCCTGCGGGCAGCCGCCGCCGCTGCCGAGGCCGCTGCGGCAGCAGAGGCGCGGGTGGCGACCGCGGCGGCCGCGGCGGCGGCCGCCGCGACCACTGCCCCGCCAAACAACCGGGCAGACATCGGCGAGGCCGCGGCTCGGACCTGACTCTTGGCACGAATCAGCGCGCAAGCAAAGCCGCAACCACCGCAAGCAGCAGCACGAGGAGGGCTATAAGCGCCTGCTCGCGCCGCTGAAGCGCAAACGTGAGCCCCGCTGCGTGACCCATGTCACTCGCGCCCGCTTGGCGCGCCTCGCGAAGCCGCTCTGCGCTCCGAGCGACTGCGCGCTCCAGCTCGGACTTTTGCTGCTCAAGCTGGAGAAGCGCCACCTCGTTCTTGATGCGCCAGTTGACGGCCTCGTTGCCCTGCGCGGCCTTTTCCTTCAGCGTCTCACGCTCTGCCTCCAGCGCGGCCCGGGCTGCCTCGAGCTCTTGAGACTTGGCGCGCTCGGCACGAAGCTCGTCGCCCACCGCGCTCACGCTGCGGTCCAGCTTCTGCCTGGCCTCGCGCAGAATCATCATCTCGTGTTCCATCTCGGACACGCGCTTCCACGAAACGAACTTGGCCTCTTCTGCCTTGCGAAAGACGCGCTCCGCCGAGCTCTTGGCCTTGTCGACCTCCGCAGCCGCCTCGCGACGCGTGCGTTCCAATTCGGCCTCGTGCCGGCCGAGCTTGTCCTCCGCCAGACTCAGCGAGTGCCGCAGCTCGTCTACGAGCTGTGCGCGATCGCGTTCCGCCTGAAGCAACTGCTCGTGGGTTGAGGCCTCCTTCGCACGGAGCGCTTCGCGCATCTCTTCTTGGCACTTCTTCAGAGCTTCAGCGTGCTCAGCGGCGGTGGTCTTCTCGCGCGTTTCGGCGGCCTGTGCCGTGCTGCGCGCCTCAGCGAGCTCCTTGCGCAGCTCGTGCGTCGTCTCGGCGTCCCGCTCGCGTTGGCTTTCGAGTTCTTTCTTTGTCGCCGCCAGCTCGTCCCCAAGTTCCTGCTCCTTGGCAGCCGCTGCCGACTCTAGGGTCGCAAGCTTAGCCTCTGTGGCCATCGCCTTGCATTTGAGCTCCTCCCTGGCCGACACGGCGGCGCCGAGCTCAACGTCCAGCTCCTCCTTTGCGGCCGCGAGGTCTTGCTGAGCGGTCTCGGCGGCTTGCAGCTTGGCCTCGAGCTCTTGCACCATACTGCGTTGCTCCGCCTTGCTCGCCTCGGCGTCTTGCAGCTTGGCCTCGAGCCCATCGTTGGCGGCCACCAGTGCAACTTTGGCCTCGACGGCGGCGGCTAGCTCGCTCTCCAGCGCCGCCTTGCCCTCGTCGTGCTCCTTTTTCGCACCGACTAGCGCGCTCTCAGTGGTTTGCAGCTTGGCCTCGAGCTCTTGCGCCAAAGTGTTCAGCTCCGCCTTGCTCGCCTCGGCGTCTTGCAGCTTGGCCTCGAGATCCTTGACGGCCTCGCTCTCCTGGTCCTTCGCCTTGGCGAGCTCCCGCTCAGCGCCTTGCAGCCTGCCCTCGAGCTCCTCCTTTGCGGCCGCGAGGTCTTGCTGAGCGGACTCAGCGGCTTGCAGCTTGGCCTCGAGCTCTTGCACCATACTGCATTGCTCCGCCTTGCTCGCCTCGGCGTCTTGCAGCTTGGCCTCGAGCCCATCGTTGGCGGCCACCAGTGCAACTTTGGCCTCGACGGCGGCGGCTAGCTCGCTCTCCAGCGCCGCCTTGCCCTCGTCGTGCTCCTTTTTCGCACCGACTAGCGCGCTCTCAGTGGTTTGCAGCTTGGCCTCGAGCTCTTGCGCCAAAGTGTTCAGCTCCGCCTTGCTCGCCTCGGCGTCTTGCAGCTTGGCCTCGAGATCCTTGACGGCCTCGCTCTCCTGGTCCTTCGCCTTGGCGAGCTCCCGCTCAGCGCCTTGCAGCCTGCCCTCGAGCTCCTCCTTTGCGGCCGCGAGGTCTTGCTGAGCGGTCTCGGCGGCTTGCAGCTTGGCCTCGAGCTCTTGCACCATAGTGCTCAGCTCCGCCTTGCTCGCCTCGCGTCTTGCAGCTTGGCCGAGCCATCGTTGGCGGCCACAAGTGCAACTTTGGCCTCGACGGCGGCGGCTAGCTCGCTCTCCAGCGCCGCCTTGCCCTCGTCGTGCTCCTTTTTCGCACCGACTAGCGCGCTCTCAGTGGTTTGCAGCTTGTCCTGGAGATCTTGTGTGACCTTGCGGTGCTCCTCCGCGGCGGCAACTAGCTTTTCCTTGGCCTCGACCTCGGCCGCTTGCAGCCTTGCTTTGCCCGCTTCCAAATCCGCCGAGAGGGCCTTAACGTTGCTCTCGCTTGCAGCCAGCTTCTCTTCGAGCACGGTGATGGTGTCGCTACGCTCGGCCTCCACGGCCTCTATCGCGTCCTTCTCCGTGCTGAGCGCCGCCATGGCGGCAGCTTGCTCGCCAAGATCCTTCTTCGCCGCGGCAAGCTCCTGGTCCTTGGCGTCGAGAGTCTTGCGCAACGCGCTCAGCTCCTTGCCCTGCGCACGGCTCTCGGCGACGAGCGCCGCCTTGCTCGACTCGACTTCGCGGACCTTGGCGACCATCTTGTTTGCCAGCTGCTTTGCGGTAAGCGTTGCCTTTTCGGCGCTCGCAAGCTCCTCGCACTTTGCCGCGAGCTTGCCCTCCGTGTCCTCAACGAGGGCGGCCAGGGCGGCCTCGCTCCTCTTGAGCTCGCGCTGCGCGGCAGCAAGCTGCTCGCGAGGCACCAGGTCCTCCGCCTCGCTGGCAAGACGGTCCCTCGCTCCGCATCTCGGCCAGCTCCTCTCTAGCTCGGACACGCGCCGCGACAGCTGCGCGGTTTTCACACGAAGCTCGCCCATCGCAACGCGCGCGCCGCCCAACTCAGCCTCCTTTGCCGCGGCGCTCTCGCGCGCGCTTTCGCAGCGTTCTGCGCGAGATTGAACTTCTCAGCGGCCCACTCGGCGGCAGACGACGAATCCTCCGGGTGCCCCTCGGGAGGCGTCTCCGGCTCAGCCTCTGCCACCGCGGCGTGAGGCGCGCGCGCTGCGCCCTTCTCCCCTCGCGCAGAGCCACTCGGAGATCGTCGCACTCGCGCTGGCGCTCCAGAGCTCCTCGTTGCGCTGCGCCGCAGCTTTACTCCGCGCAGCCTCCGCCGCGATTGTCTGCGCGAGCTTGGCGTCTTTTCAGCTAGCTCTTTGGCCAGCTCGCTCGTGCGACGCTCTTGCGCCACCAGCTCGTCCTGCTGCTCCTTGTACAGCTCATCCGTATATTGACAGCGCTCGCGCTCCATCTCGAGATCCTTGTGCGCCACCGCCAGCCTGCGCTTGAGGACGGCGAAGTCCTCTTCCGTGATTTGGTGATCCGGCGTGCTGGCGCTGCGAGCCGGCGAGGACGAGGACGAGTGGCGCAGCATGAGCATGCCGAGGCCGCCCACGTTCATCATGCTGTTCTCCGCGCCGTCCACGCTCGAGGCGGGGCTCTCCCTCCCCATGCCGATTCCCTCTGCGCCTGCCATCATGCCTGCCTTTGCCAGCCGCAAACACGACAAAACGCGCACGCACCCGTGCGCACGTGACCATCACTACCCCGCCACTACCGTCGCCGCGCCGCGCCAGAACCGCGGCGACAGCCCGCCACGGCTGCGCTATCTAGGCGCGCGGGGCTCTTGGCGCGCAGGGCACGAGATCTGCGCGAGTTGACGCGATCAAAGCCCTGCTGATCGTGAAACCTGATCATGACCTGATTCTGATGACGAGCACGGCGCCGTTGACGTGCCCAATTCGGCTGCGCACGACGACCTCGCGTGGTCGAGCAGTGGGGCTCCGAGCCGCGCCCCGGCCAGGCCTCGGGCCTCTAGCTAGAGCGCGGCGGCAAAGACTTGCTCGTCCCAGGCTGACGAAACACCGCGGCTTGCCCGTCGATCCATGGCGCGGAAGCGCGGGCAGGCGAGCATGGGCGAGGCGGCCGCGACGCGTGCCGGGGGCAGCGAGGGCCGGCCGCCTCTGGCCGTGCTTCTCGGGCTTTTGCTTGTGCCGGCAGTGCTCGTGGGACTTGCTGGCACGACTCGCAACGGCGCTCTGGCGGCGCTGGGGTCCGACCGAACAGAATCGAGCAAGAGTTCTGGCAAGGCGCTGCGGCGGCAGAATGCGCCACTGCCTGAGTGGTGGACGGAAGACACGCTCGAAGCAGTTGAATTGTTTTCCGAGCCCCGATTGCGCGTGCAGAAGCGCATCGTGCGCGGACCAGGCGGGCGCAGCTCGACTGGCTGTGGTGAGGTGCCTGCGAGTGTCAAGTGTGTTCCCCACCGCAACCAGTGGGCTGTCTTTGAGCAAGAAAAGTATGGCTTGCACGGCACCACGCTCGCGCCAGTCGGCGGCGGCGTCGAGGCGGGCGAAACACCCGAGGCGGCGGCGCGGCGCGAGGTCGCAGAGGAAATGCGGTGCACGCCACGGCAGCTGCGCAACCTTGGAAGCTTTCGAGTGGACGCCAACCGCGGTTTCGGAATGGTGCACCTATTCGTTGCAGTCAACTGCGCGCCGCTTGCACACCCAGGGGAGGTCCACTCTGACGACCTGGAGGAACAGCAGGTGCTGTGGCTCACACGAGCGAGCTGCTGGCCGCCGTGCTCGACAAGCGGTTCCAGGAGGTAAAGTGGAGCGCCGTGGTTGGGCTGGCGCTGCTGCAGGCGCTCTCCGACGCGGGCGGCGCCGGCGTGCTTGACGACCCGGCGCTCTTCACGAGAGCGTGAGCGACTCTGCGGCCAGTGGCGGGTCGTCAGGCCCGCGGGGTGGCGACAGGCCGCCGTTCTCGCTGGGCTCAATGGGCCGGTCCAGCGACGAGAGCTGGATCTCGCACTCGTCCTCAATGTTGTCCACGAGTCCGCGACCCGCGTCTCCACGGGCAGCATCAGCGCCGCGAGGCAGGCTAGACTCGCAAACAGCGCGAGCACGAGGATGGCAAGGTCTCGGCGTCCGCGCTCTACTAGATCCTGACCAACAAACGGCGCGAGCATGCCGCCCAAGCGGCTGAACGAGTTGGCGAGCCCAGAGGCTGTCGTGCGGATGTAGGTGGGGTACACCTCCGGCGTGTAGACGTAAGTGATGGCAAACGAGGCCATGATGAGCGCGCGCGCCAGAAAGATGCAACTGGTGTCCATCAAGCTCGAGCCTCCCGCGAAAAACATGACCACCAAAGCAACGGCCGCGCCGCCAAAGCAGATCCCCTGCGAAAGCTTGCGCCCAAGCGCGTCGACGATGTAGGCCGCAACAAGCGTGCCTGGCAGCTCGGAGAGCGTGGCGATAAATACCTCCGTGAAGGCGGACGACCCCTCGAAAGGCGAGCGCGTGATCGGGTCGCAAATCAGAAAGTCGTCGTCGCCGCCGCCGCCGTTCGCATACTCCTCCGACACCGTCCCGTTCACGATGGTGATGTTGGCGCTTTCCTCTTCGACTACCGCGAGCGAGGTGGTGAGCAGCACGACGCCGTAGTACGAGAAGGCGTTTGTGAACCAGATAAACCACATGAAAATCGTGACAACTCGCAGCGACGGCGAAAACACCTCGCGCAGCACCGGCATGACGGCAAACGGGTTGCCCGACGACTTGTGCGCTGCGTTGGTCGTGTGCACGCGCAAGTGTCCGCCAGCGCGCAGCGGCCTGCCGTTGTCCTCGCCCATCTTGACCAGCACGCGCATGGCTTCCTCCGGGTTTCCAGAGGCGGACAGGAAGCGCGGTGAGGCCGGGACGCAGTTGGCCAGGAAGAACACGGCGCCCAAGCCCACGGGGATCGATGTGAGCAGCAGCAGCATGCGCCAGGCTCCGCGGGACTCGCGCGTGTCGTAAATGATCCAGGCCATGGTGACCTCGACAATGGTGCCCAAGACCCAGAACAGCTCCAGCAGCACGCCCCAACGGCCGCGATGCTCGGTAGGCAGAAACTCCATGACGTAGGCAAAACCGATGCTCGAGCCGCCAAGCGCGACGCCCATGAGCGCCCGGATCAGTATCAGGTAGCCAAAGGACGGCACGCCCGCCGAGAGCACGCCGAGCACCAGCGTCACTGATGCCAGCACCTTGAGGGCAAAGCGACGGCCAAAGCGGTCGGCAACCACGCCGCACGCGTACGCGCCGATCAGCATGCCCAGGAACACCACCGTGGTGAGCAGCGCCTCCTCCTCGTGCGAGACGCCCCACTCGCAGCGCACCGCCGGACCGATAAAGGACAAGAGCATCATCTCCATTGCGTCCGCGCTGAGCAGCAAGCCCGCTACGGCGATAATCTTGACCTGCGCCCAGCCAAACCCGATCGCGTCCAGGGCCTCCCCGATCTCGATGGCATCGGCATCCGCTGCGCCGCCGCCGCCAGGGCCGCCGCCGACGCTGCCGCCGTCGGACACCTCCGAGTCGGCGCGCATGGCGCCGCGTGTCTGCTGCTGTGCCACAGTCGCGTACTCGGACGCCATACCCGTCCGTCCCGTCCTTCCCTGGCTCCGCCACGCGAGCAAAACGTGTGTTGCTGTCACTTGCTCCTTGTCGTGGTGGCAGTGGATGCGGCGGCATGGCGCCGCGCGTGGTGGCCGCCGTCGACATGGACGCCTTCTACTGCCAGGTCACCGAGCAGAACCGGCCTGAGCTGGAGGGCAAGCCCGTGGGCATCCGGCAAAAGTACCTGATTGTCACGTGCAACTACGCGGCGCGAGCGCGCGGCGTCGGCAAGCTCATGGCCACCGAGGAGGCGCTGCGCCGGTGCCCAGACCTCGTGGTGGTCGACGGCAGCGACCTGGCGCCCTTCCGCGCGGCGAGCGCGGCGATCGCGGCGGTCATTGAGGGGTTTGGCGCGCCCGTGCAACGCCTCGGGATGGACGAGTCCTTCCTCGACCTTACGCAGGCTGTGCAGCGCAGGCTAGAGGCCGGCGCGGAGCCAACCGAGTTTGCGGGCCATGTTCAGGGCGATCCCGCGGCGGAGAGCGCCCCGGGGCTCGCCGCGCTTGCGGTGGGCTCGCAGATCGTGCGCGATATCCGCGCCGCCCTACGCGAGCAGCTCGGCTTTGCCTGCTGCGGCGGCGTCTCAGACTCCAAGCTTGGGGCCAAGCTAGCCGCCGAGATTCACAAGCCCGACCAGCAGTGCACGCTACTCCCTGGGGCGCTGCCGGACTTTTGCAGCGATGTGTCGCTGCGCAAGATCCAGGGCATTGGGCGCAAGGTCGTGCGCGCACTCTTCAATGAATACGTCGAGCGCTTTCCCGAGACGCAAACGGTGGCAACTGCCTCCGACCTCTGCTGCAAGCACGTGCGCCGACTTCCACGCGACGCGCTTGAAAGGGCCACGGGCTCGCCCGCGCTGGCGCTGGCGCTGCACGACCGCGTGCGCGGCGTCGACAAGAGTCCGGTGGTCGCCTCCGGTGCGCCAAAGACATAAGCCAGGAGGAAACCTCGCTGCCGCATCCGGACGCCTGGGAGCCTGCCGCTGCGCGTCTGCGGGAGCTCTGCGAGCGTGTGCTCCCGCTCGCGCGTGCGCGCCACGCGCAAACGAGGCAGTGGCCTTGCACAATGCGGCTCTCTGTGTCTGACAAGGGCGGCAAGATCAAGGTGGCACGTCGCGACCGTGCGCACCGCTCACGGCAGGACCGCGTGGGCCCAGAGGCCTTTGCGACCATCGAATCGCTGTATCGCTCTGCCGAGCCGCTATTGCGCGCTGCCGTCGGGGCCAAGCCCTTTTTGCTCTGCCGCATGAATCTCGCAATCACAGACTTTGCTGGCACCGGCGCCAGCGAGCCATCAGCCGACATCACGCAGTTCTTCAAGTCACACGGCACTACTCCGCAGGAGCCCACCCGTCCAAAGCGGCCCGCAACACCGACTCTGCTCTCCAAAGCGACAGAAGCGGATGCGGACGAACTCCTGCGTGGCATTGACCGGTCCGTCTTCGATGCACTCCCGCCCGACCTGCAACACGAGCTCTTGGACCAAAAGCGGGCCGAAGCCGCTGCGGCAAAGCGCCGGCGCGGCACGCTCGACGCCTTCTTCCCCGCAGCGCTGAGCCGACCTTGAACTCGCACGGTCTGGCTCGTCGGTCGGTGATCAAACCGCGCCGACAGGGCCAGCCACCTAATGTCTTGTATCTCAACTTTCGCTGTCGTTCAGAAGCGCCGCGGCATTAGCGTCGTCGCGCGCTGCAGCTCGCGCCGACAGGGCCAGCCACCTAACATTGGATTGTATTTCAACCTTCGCTGTCGTCTAGTAGCGCCGCAGCCTTTGCGTCGAGCGCTGCAGCTCGCGCCTCGAAGGCGGCGGCGACAGCGTCGAGCTCTTCTGCAGTGGCGTCCAGGGCGTCCGCGTTCTCACCAAGCTCATCGGCGCGAGCCTCGAGGGCTTGCGCCTCGGCCTCTAGCCTCTCGGCCTCTTGCTCCAAGCGATCTGCAACCACGGACACCGCTTCCTGCTGGTCCACGGCTGCCGCCGCCGCCACCGCCTCCACCTCTCCCATCGCTGCCGAGGATGCCGCGTCGTCGACCTCGTCGTCGCCCTCGTCGTCGTCGTCGTCGTCCTCAAACTCGTCAAACTCGATCTCGCCCTCGTCGATCTCGTCGATCTCGTCGACCTCGCCGACCTCGTCGCCCTGGTCGACCTCGCCCACCACTTCGCCTCCTGGCCCTCCTCGACCTGGCCCTCCTCGAATGGTCCACCGCCGCCTTGGCGTTCTTCCTGTTCTTCCTGTTCTTCTTGTTCTTGCCCGACTGCTTCGGCGGGGGCTTGGTCTGCAGCTTTTGCACCAGCACGACGTCCGGCAGCTCCTGGCCGCGCAGGGGTCGAGCACCTCTCCGCCCATGTTGTGGTTCTCAAGTCATAGCCCAACACAGCGTCGCCAGGCTTAGGAAACGGCCGATGTGCGATCGGACGAGGAAGCGCTCGTCGTTGAGACCGAGGTCGCTGGCTCGCGCCACCTCGACCTCCGCGAGACCAGACTGGCCCGGTCCGCCGAGTAGTCCAGCGGCTGCACGTCGAGGACGGCGAACTCGATCATCTCGCGGCCCGTGGCGGCCGCGCGGAAGGCGTTTGGCCAGTACTTTTGCTCGCTGAGCTTGGCGCGCTGCTGCGTGAAGGGCTCAACGAGGTTGACGGCGCGCTTGATGGACTCGCAGAGCACAAAAGAGGCCCGCCCGCCGAAGAGCGAGTGCTGCAGCTTGAGCGGCAGCACCAGAAAGTCGCCTTTACAGATGGGGACGACTTCGACAGCGATGCTGTGCCGAAAGTTGTACTTGTTGCTCTTGAGGTCGGCGCCCTGCAGCGACTTGCTCTCCCTGCGCCGGGCTGGCACCGTGGCGAGCACGTGGTCGCTGAACTTTTGCCCCAGCGTCTTGTTGGCAAAGTAAAAGTCGATGCCGCTCGGCACCGGCACGATGTTGAGCGCCTTGTTGGCAGCGCCGTCCTTGACTAGGCGGTCTCAGGTTGAGCAGGGTGCGCTTGTACTTGACCTGCTGCCGCACCTGCACGATCGTGGTCCACGTCTGGTCCGTCGTCTCCTTGACGCACACATCGCACAGCTTGCTCTTCACCACGAACCCCACCTCGATGTTCTGGTCGCACGACGGCCTGGTTGAACACCTCCTTTCCACCGTGCGCACCTTTAGCCGCCGCGAGTGCGGCTCGGTCCAGATCCAGCCAGCGTCCACAAACTGTGCGCCACTCTTCTTGCCCTTACCCTTGCCCTTGCCGAGCCCGTGCACAGACTTGAGGCACAGGGCCAGCAGCTCTGGCGACTCGGGCTCGCACAGCAGCCACCTGCCCTCGCCGCTCGACCCGCGGTACCTATCGCAGCTCGCGCACGTCCATATAACCTCGTTGCGCGAGATGCCCTCGGCCACGTCCACGCGATCTTTCAGGCACGACAAGCACATGTTGGCTTGATTCGGCTGGATGCCCACGCCGCACAGGCAACACGCGATGGTGGCCAGCTCGCCCGAGGGGGTGGAGAGGGACGCCATAGCGCGCGCCGACTCGAGCCCGAGCTCGCCCCACTTCGTTCTGTGCCCGCCCTCTCTCGCTCGCGCACGTCCTCTCGCTCGTGCCCTTTCCTGCGATCACAGTTTTGCTTCCTTCCCAAGAACAATTCGGCCAATTTCGTTCTCTTGCCGAGACGGGGTCCGCTAACAGAAGCATTGTCCGGGTCTGGTGGCGTTCCCGCATGTATGTCAAGACGGTGGCTGGGACGCGGCACGTCGGCGGCGGCGCCGCTGCCCAGGCGCAAGAGCCTGCTCACCGGCGTGGGCCGCCGCGGAGGCGGTGCGGGGTGCACGGGCGGCTCGTCGAGCCCGAGGACGCGCAGCGCTTTGCTCACGGAGGGGCGGCGGGCGAGCGCAGCCTCTGCGTGCTGCAGCTTGGCCTCGAGCAGCTCGCGCTCCTGACTGGCGGTCGCGAGCTTGTGCGTGAGCGACTGCAGGCACTCTTGGCGCTGCACGAGGCTGCGCTGCAGCACGCAACGCTCAAACTCGGCCTCCATGAGCCGCTCCTCAAAGACCCTCGCTTTGTCCTGGCTGCGCTGTCGCTCGACGTCGAGATCAAACTCGAGGCGCTTAGCGCGCTGACTCGGCTTCGAAGCGACGCTGGAGCGCCTCGAGGCGGTCCTCGTAGCCGGTGCACTTTGAGATCTCGTAGGACCGGATCGTGTTGAGCTCGTTTTCGATTGAGCTGCGCGACCTCTGGGCGCGACACCCCGCCGCCCGCTAGGACGCGCGAGTCTATCAACAGCGAATCAATCTCGTTCGCGAGGCTGTCCATGGACGACTGGTCGCCTAGGGCGTGCGCGCTGTCGGGCGAGGCGGATGCGATCTCGGAGAGGCGCTGAACGCGTTCCACCGAGAAGTCGGCCTCCGCCGGGTCCTGGTCTTCGAAGAGACGGTCTGAAGCGAGCATAGTGTCGTCTGGGTCGTTCCTCCTTAGCACAACCTCTTCCTCCTCCCCCCTTCCTCTGGAAACGGCGAGCTCAGGTTGCACTCGACCGCGAACTGCAACGTTGCCAGCGTGTTCGCGCGATCGCGCTCTGCCAGCGAGAGTGTGAGCATGACGAGCACCAGCCCGGCAAAGCGAGATGCGAGCTCGCGCGTCAAGGCCGAACCGGGGGCTGCCGCAGGCGCCTCCGCCGGTGACTCGGGCCGCTCCTCCCCGGGCAGCGCAGGGCTTGCGAGTGCCGCCAAAGTCGCGCGCATCTTGAGCATTGAGAGGTCGCACTCTTCCGCGAGGTTCACGAGAGTCAGCCAACTCGTCGTCTTGGCCTTCACCTCAAACTGCACGACTATGTGGCCTGGCGCCTCGCTCTCACATGCAGACATGGCGTGTGCAAGCAGCTGGGACGCGCTTTTCGCCGTGACGCACGGCACCTTGCGCAAAGCCGTGGCGCCGTCTTTCCCCGAGAGCAGGTCGCGTAGCCTCTCGTGGCGCACGCTAAAGGCGACCAGACGCACCACACTGCGCTTCTTCAGCGCCCGAAGCGCATCGAACAATGCGCTCGCGGCACGGCCGGCCAGCCCGGCCTCGCCCCCCCTCCCGGCGCCGAAGAAGCTCCTTCGCGAAGCCGCGGCCGCCCCAAGCGCGACGACCATCGCGTCGCGGCCCTTTGCCACGCCGTCCACAGCCTTGCCCGCAGCGGCCTGAAACGCGGCCTCCTCGCTCGCCGAGCCATCCAGCAGCCTGGCAAACCTCCACGACTTGGCGCCGCCTGGAGCCTCGGCGTCCAGGCCGTCAACGGCCAGCGTGCCACGCCCCGCGTCGACGCGCCACCGCCGCAAAGCAGCTTCGCGCTCAGGCATCGGCTCGAGGCGCGCCACGGCCTCCACGGCCCGGGGCATGGCGGCGGCGACGCTGCTGCCCGATCGATCGCGCGGCGCCTCTCTCTCTCTCTCTCTCTCTCTCTCTCCTGCGCAGACTTGCAACTCGCGCTCGCCCTTTTCCTCACCTGGGACGAAAACGCGGCCGCGCTGCCACCGGAACCGGGTCCGAACGGGTCAATTTCAGTTTCGTTTTGCGCCGGGTCTGTTGCGGCGGTCAGATAAGTGCTGCGCTAGCTAGAGCTTTGGGAGCAGGTCGACGGCCTTGGCGGCCCAACGCCGCGGCGACCTCCGAGGTCGGGATCAACGACCATCAATCGACCCTGAGGCGCGGTCGACGGGCATCCGTCCTTGATCAGTCGACGAGGACGACGATCTTCTCCCGCAGGAGAAAGTGGACCACCCGCACCTTGTCCTCCGGCGTGCCGGGGTGCTCGAGCGCGCCCACGGCGATCGGCTCGGTTGGGTGAGCTTGAGGATCTGCTCGATCGTGATCGCGTCCTCCTGCTCGAACTCGAGGCCGCGCGGGTCCGTCTCGTGGTAGGTCGTGGTGTTCTTGCACGAGTGGTACAGCAACGCAGAGTCGTCCTCCACGGTCAGCGTGGCGATGCCATGGGGGAGAGCGCGATCTTAGACTTTAGTGAGACCGCAACGTCGTCGGCCTCGGCCTCGCCTCGTCGCTGTCGCTGCCGCCTGCGTCTTCTTCCTCCAGCTGCTTGGTAGAGGGAAGGTTGGTGAGCACACCGAGGGGCTTGTGCCGATTGTGCTGGAACTCGACGCCCATGCGGTCAGCGATGATGTCAAAGTCGATGTTAGGCAGCACGCACTTGGAGACCAGCCTGGTGACCTTTTCGGCGAAGGCTGCCCGCCGCGCGTCGTCGTCTCGGTCCGAGTGCACGACGCCCATAAACTCGTTCATGTCTCGCGGCAGCGCGCGCCGAAGTGACACGCAGCCACGCGTCAGGTCCGAGAGGCAGGTCCGCTCAACCGCGTGCGTCAGCGCGATGCGGACGTAGTCGGCAAAGGTGTTGCACTGCGACGTCGAGACCGTGACGTGCAGGGAGTGGTCGTCCTCAAGCGCCCGCCTGGTGCACCATGCCGCGCGGGATGTAGAGCATGTCGCCAGCTTCGAGGGTGACTGTGACGACCGGGCGCAGGTGCTTTTTCACTTGCTCGGGGGAGAAGTCTTTGCTGCTGTACCGGGGCAGCCGCGGAAATAGGTCGCGAGGGTCCTCTTCCTCTTCCTCGTCGTCCTCGTCGCCCTCTTCCTCGTCTTCCTCGTCGTCTTCCTCGTCTTCCTCGTCGTCGTCGTCGTCGTCGTCGTCGTCATCGTCGTCGTCGTCCTCCGGCGGCCGCCTTTTCTTCTTGCTCTTGTTTTTCTTGGCCGCAGCCCGCGCACGACGCTTGCCTGGCGGCACATAGTGATCGTACACAGTCCAGGCCTTCTTGCCTTCCAGCTGAAGAATAAAGGCGTCGATGTCGTCGTAGTGCGGCGCAAAGCCCTGCGAGCCTTTCGGGTCAGGTAGGCGTTGGCGCCGCCGCCGCAGCCCCAGAACGCCTCCAGGCTGGCAACAATCTTCCAGAGCAAAGTGCTGTGGTTGTGCGGGCGCAAAAGGCGCAGGGAGCACTGATGCTTGCCCTCAAACATCTTGCGCACCTCCCTCGTTTGCCACGTCTTCGGTGTCCGCCTTGAATGTGACGCGCTTGCCGTCACGGTACTGTGTGAGCGAAAAGTCGCGCGTATGGCGCAGCCTGCCCTGACTGAGCAGCTCGTCGATGCGCCTTGGAGAGCAGGCCGGCAAAGTAGTCGGGCTGGTTGGCTCCGCGCTTGACGAGCAAGGGCTGGTTCTCGCGCGTTGGCCAGGAACTCGTCCACGTCGTTGGGCGCAATCATCCACTCGAGCACCTGCTTGCCGGCATCGCGCAGGTCGGTGCTGGTCTCAAAGATGCTCTCGAGCTTGCTGGCCTTGCGTCCGGCGGCGCCCTTGTGCTTTTTCTTGCCCGCCCCGCCGGCCTTGCTAGCATCGCCGCCGAGGCGCTGTACGTGCGCGACTTGCGCGCCTTCTTCTTCTCGGCGCGCCGCCGGTTCTTCTCCTGGCGCTTGCGCTTGCGGTCGTCGTCCATGGCGCCCGCCCGCGACCACCAACTCTTGCCTGGACATTGCGGCTGCCTGCACGGTTCGAGTGGACGCAGGAGCTGCCCATTCCGCTTGCGGGGAGAAGATCCACGAGGCGCGAGGAGGACGGCGCCGCGATGGAGGAGAGCGGCGAGAAGGATGAGAGCAGCATGCTCGTGGAGCCGCAGATGCGCTCCGACCGCGCCTACTTGGACCTGGGCTGCGGCGTGACGCAACTGCTGACGGAGAACCGGCTGTTCCGCAGGCGCAACGACTGGCGCGACCGCTCATTCTTGGAGCCCAGCGAGGCGCACAAGCGCTTGCTGCCTCCTTCCGAGCATCGCGACCAGCCAGAGTCGGGCCTGGCGTCGCGGTATTGCCACACGAGCATCAACAAGATCAGGCACCCTGTGTACGCCGTGTCGTGGAGCCAGAGGGCCGCCTAATCACGGCCAGCCAGAACGGGGAGCTCACGCTGTGGAACGCGTTCGGATTCATCGCGGACAAGACGATCGGCGGCCAGAACACGGTGCGCGACATCACCTGGTCGCACAGCGGCGAGTACATGATAACGGGCGACATGGACGGCGTCATCAAGTACTGGAACCCGCAGATGCGGTTGCTCAAGGAGTTCTCGGGCCACACGGGCCCGGTGCGCGGGCTGTCGTTTTGTCCTACCGACCTCAAGTTTGTCAGCGGCTCCGACGACGTCACGCTAAAGATATGGGACTTTGCCAACGCCAAGGAGGAGATGGTCCTGCGCGGGCACGGCTTTGACGTCAAGGCTTGCGAGTGGCACCCCTCCAAGTCGCTCATCCTCAGCGGCTCGCGCGACAATCTGGTCAAACTGTGGAACCCGCGAACCGGCAAGGAATTGTGCTCGCTGGGGGGCCACAAGAACTCTGTCTCCGTGGTGCGCTGGAACCCGTGCAACGGCAATTGGTTTATGACCGCGTCGCGCGACAAGACCGTGCGCATCTACGACCTGCGCTTCCTGCGCAAGGAGGACCCTTGCTTGTTCACCATGCAGGGCCACACCACCGAGGTGTACTCGGCGGCCTGGCACCCGCAGCACGTCGCTCCTGGCAACCGGCGGCTACGACGGCGCGCTCTTCTTTTGGATGGTAAACGGCGCGGACAAGGAGGGCCACGCCCAGGCCGTCGTGCCGGCGGCGCACGAGGGCTCGATCTGGAGCATGGGCTGGGCCCCAGCAGGGCACCTACTATGCACGGGCAGTCAAGACAAGACGGCAAAGTTTTGGAGCCGCATGCGGCCCGGCATGAACGACCTGCTGCTCTACAAGGGCTACCAGCGCAGCGTGGACGAACTGGACATGCTGCGCGCAATGCACCAGGCGCCGCCAACGCTGGAGGAGTACGAGGACTTTGAGCAGCAAAAGCAGACCGAGGCAGCCACGCGGCAAGAGGTGCAGGAGCTGGAGCGCAACGCCAAGCCGGAGCCACTGCAGGTGGACACGGTGCTCAATATTGGCCAAAAGTACTTTGATCGGACGCTCTCGCAGTACCAGTTGCAGCGCAACTTGGCAACGGAAAAGGTGCCAGGCTTGGAGGGCGAGGTAGGCATGGACCAGGCCGTGGCGGCGGTGGGCTTCAACCTGGTGCCGCCGCAAATCTTTACACCTTTAACGACGGGACCAACTACGACCCAGAGCCGGACACGAACAACCTGCTCGCGGCGCTAAAGTCGGGTATCTTGGCGCGCCAGCAGGATGCCATGGCGATGGGCCGCCGCGAGAACGTCTCTCAGAACGACGCGGGCGGAAACTTTGCAGGTGGCGGTCGCATGGGCCGCATGGGCTTTGGCCGCGACGCGGCGCCTGTCGACCCGAAAAAGCTGCCCGAGCCTCGCAGCACGGGCTACGTGCGCATGTTTGACCAAGGGGTTTGGCTTCATTCGTCCGCACGACGCGGCGCAGGGCGACCTCTTCCTACAGAAGAATGACATTTTGCCCGGCTACGGCAAGGGCGGCGAGCAGCGCTTTGACAAGAATGATGTCGTCGTGTTTCGCATCGAGGAGGGCGAGAACCGCAACACGGGCCAGATGCAGAAAAAGGCGCGCCAGGTCGTACTGGGGCCATGACCCGGAGCGCGTCAGCCGCAATCGCGACCAGAGCCGCGGGGGCAGCGGTCGCGGTGGCTTTCAGAGCTCGCGCGGGGGATACCACAATGCGTCCGCGCCTCCGCCTCGCGGTGGTGGCTACCAGTCGCGCGTCACGCCGCAGCAGTACCACAGTCAGGCGCCGCCACGCATGCCGCCGCCGCGCGGCCAGGGCGGCTACGGCGGCGTCGGCGACGGCGGCCCCGGTCCTGGCGGGTACGACGTACCCCCGATGCCACCGCCGCCGTCGCGGGGCTACGGGGCCGGCCCGCCGGGCCAGCCGCATCACCCGCCGCCGCCGTCGCACCACCACCACCACGGCGGGGGTGGCTACCAGCGACCGCCTGGGTACGGTCAGGTCACTCCGGCGCTCTTCGAGGAGCTCAACCGGCACGCCTCGGACCAGGCGCGCCTCGACCAGATCCTGGCCTACCACGGCGTCACGCGCGAGATGGTGCAACGCGCCATCGAGGAACAGCAGCGCATGTAATGAGATGTTGAGTGCTCTCTGACTTGTCGTCGTCGTCGTCGTCGTCGTCCTTGTCCTGGTCCTATTAGTCGTCTGCGTTGGAAGGAAGGCGGGCGGAGAGGCGAGATGGTGGTGATCATCGACGGCGAGATCGTGCCCGATGACGAGTAGGTTGCAGGGCAGCGCGCTGGCCAGGGTTGGCTGCCGCGGCTGGGTCGCTGGCGGGAAGCGTGGCTGGGAGTCTTGGTGGTGGCGCTGACACGGGCGGGGTGTCGGTAACAGTCCTCGGGCGAAGAACATGCGCCGCACGGGCGCCCCGGCAGCGAGCACGCAGCGGCCTGCGGCCGGGCCGGCGGTGGCGGATTTGGGAGCGTGCAGGGCGCCGGCGCTGGCAGGGGTGGCGCCTCCTGGAGGGCCCGGGGGGTGGACCCCGCCAGATGGGCCAGACGGGCTGCTGACGCCGGTGAGCCGGGCGCTGGGGATCGAGGGCCGCGTGGTCACGACGCCGGCCTTTGCGGGTGTGGCTCCGCAAAGCTTTCCCCTGGTGATGCTCGTCGTGGCCGCAGGCCTCGGGCTGCTTGCGGGCCCACAGTTTGCTAGCGTTCGCGCTTCTCTACTGGGTGTACGTCTCCAACCGGGACCAGCCGGCCGCTGCCGCGACCCAGGGCGCGCAGTGAGCCGGGCGCGCGCAGTAAAAGAGTGCACAAAAGCGTTGCTATCAGGTTTGGTTGTGAGATCAGGCCTCGGGCCCGAGGAAGACCTTGAACTTGCCGTTCCATAGGATGGTGGCCGTGACGCGGTCCTTGGTTGGCAACAGGTCGGGCAGGGCGGCTGCGAGCTCGCTACGAGCAAACGCAATGGTTTCCGTAAGCTGGAGAGCGCACTGCCCACAAAGCGGTTGGCGCGTACGCAGACGAGCTGCTCGACGAGCCCGAAGAGGTCGCCGCGTAACTGCGAGCGTGGCACGCGGGCGTGGTAGTCGCGAAACCACGACTTGAGCGCCGGCAGACGCTTAAGCTCGTTGCCAAAGGTGACATTCCGGAAGGCGGCCGTGAGAGGCGCCACGTAGGCCGAGCCAGGCTTCTCGTCCGTGGCCACGTAGGTTGGGGCGTCGCGGCCAAAGCCCGCCCGCGCGGCGGCCTGAACGTAGTAGCTGCCGTCGTGGCTGAGCTTGCGCGCCAGTTCTGACTTGTCGCCAAGCCGGATGTGGAAGGCGTTGAAGCGCCCGCCCAGCGCGCTGTCCGCGATCGCTTTGGAAAACATGCGGATGTACGGGGCGTACCGCACGGCGCGCTGGATCTCGGGTTGTAGCCAGTACCGGTTGTAGAAGGCGCCGTAAAAGAAGACAACCTGCTTGCTCGACTCGGCGGCCAGCGCGGCGACACGCTCTGCGTGGGCCAGGCTGTTGTGCCGAAGGTTGCGGTTCTGAGGAATGGGGATCACCAGAGCGCGCGCCGAGGTCTCGGCCGCGCCGCGCAGGCCGAGCGCCTCCGTGCGAAACTGCCGCAGCGTCACGTTGAGAGGGACTAACTCGACCCCAAGCACCGCCTCCATGTGGGCAAAGTCGAGCGCCTGGTCCATGGGCGCCACCTGCTTGTCCGTCAGGCGATAGTAGTTCCAGAACAAGGACGAGTGGCGCCCATTTGGGGGCACTAGTAGCGTGCGATTGAAGCGCTGCGCCAGGTGCACGGCGCCAATCAGGCAGATGAGCTGGTTGTTGAAGCCTCCGGACGGTGTGTACAAAAGGTATCGCCTGTCGTCCCGAAGCTCGTTGTAAGGCCGCAAGCTCGTGCGTGGCAAGCTCGCCCTCTCGGGCGCCTCGCCTTCCAGCGCCGGCGGTGGCGGCGCCGGCGGTGGCGGCGGCAGGCTGGCCAAATAGGCCGCCGGGTCCGCCTCCTCGCGTGACGCCTGGATGTCCTCGCGCGGCGCGCCCCCCGCCGCATGTTCCCCACCGGCGTCTGCTGGCGCACCGTCGTCACCACGCGCACGTCAAGCGGCGCGCTGTCTAGCAGATACGCTGCGCCCGACATTTGCGCCGCCACGAGAAGCGTTACCGCCACAAGCCCGGCCAACGCGAGGCACCTGGGCCGGAGCTGCGGGCCCTGCTGCGCTCGCCGCCGCTAGCCAGCCGCGAGCGCCACGCCGCGGCGTCTGCCAGCACCCATGGCGACGATGGCGCGGTCGCCGCCCGGGGCATGGGGTGGATGGATCTTCGGCTGTCTCCTCCATCGGCTCCAACACCAAATCTGGTCAGCGACGACGCGTTGGAGCGGCACGGGCAGGCGACCGTGATCGAGCTCGCGGCGGGGCCATGGGGGGCGCGGGCGCTGACGCGGCGCTTATCGAGCGCAAGCGCTCGGACGGGGACCTCGGGAGCGGCGGCAGCGGCGCGAACGCGAACGCGGGCAAGCGAGGGCGGCCGGCAAGTTGCGGGGCCGCGGTGATGGGCCTATTGGCGCTGCTGTGCCTCTGGTCCTACTTGGATGTCGTGCGCGAACGGCAGGCCATTGCCGGCGAGGCGTGGACATGTTTGTCAGGGTCCACCGCGTCACGACGGCCCGCACGCGGCACATGGAGGAGATCGCGGACGACGACGGCGCGTATGTCAACTTTACCAAGCTAATCGGGGCCGCCGTGGCGGACCCGCACCGGAGCACATCGGCGCTGCCGCGCACGAGCTTGCGGCCATACAACCTGCTGGAGGCGGGCGAAAAGTACGTGTTGTACTCGCCGTCGGGGGGTTTACCAACCAGCTCTACTGCTTCTTGTCCGCAGCGTATCTGGCCAAGGAATCGAAACCGCACGCTGCTGGTGCCGCCCAAGGGCCGGCACAGCAACATGTTTTGGGGCTACTACTCGCTCAAGCAGCCCGAGGTGGTGCCCATGGACCACGCCCTCGACTTTGAGTACATGGAGCGGATGATGGGCGTGCGGCTGCAGCCGATCAACATCACACTCAAGGAGTTTCACACCTCCGCGCTGGGGGGCGCGCATGACAGCACCGACCAGCTGGACATCCAGCGCATCAAGATCAAGGGCGGGCTGCGGCACGCCTCGCACGACTACTCGGACAAGTACGCGCGGCGCTTGGCAGGCTCGCGCAAGCAGGTCGTGTGGGCATACGGCAAGTTTTACAACAAGTACATGGCGGCCAAGGGCGGGCTCCAGCGCCACGTGCGCTTCGCGCCGTACATCCGCGAGTTTGCGCAGACGATCTCGCGCGAGGTCTTCAACGAGACCTACAACGCCTTCCACATTCGCCTCGGCGACTACTCGAAGAAGGCCAAGTCGGTAAGCTCGGACGCGCGCGCCTTTGCCAAAACGGCAAAGCGCATGGACTTTGCTCGCGACGTGCCCGTCTACTTGGCCACAGACTCCACAAGCCGCCTCTACTTCAAGCCGATCTGGCGCCACTGGCACAAGGTAGTGCGCGCCAAGGACCTCGCCGAGAACCCCGTCGTGCGCGAGTGGCTCAAGGACTTTTACACGCGTCTGCCGTCCACCACGATCCGGAGCAGCCTCTTTGGCCTGGTCGACCAGCTCGTCTGCGTGCGCGCGCAAAGTTTGTCGGCACCTCCATCTCCACCTTTAGCAAGATCATCGTTGCACAGCGCAAGAATCTGCGCACCGTCGCGCCAGACCTTGCGCGCAAGGTCAACCAAACGGGCGTGGTGCAGCTCGAACGCCGACAAGACCTGACCTGGTGGGGCGCGGCAAGCAGCGGCGCTGGCAAGCTCTGACATGAAGTGCGATCAATGTCAAGCAAGATTTTGTTCACCATCCCCTCTCTCTCTCTCTCTTTCTCTCGCACCTCCCACCACGCTCGCTCCTGAGACCCGCTTTGCCTTTCTTGGCACCGCAACCGCAACGATGGTGCCTTGATGGTGTCGCAGTCGTGCCAGTCAAGAGCAGCGCTGGCACGCCGAGCAGCGCTGGCAGGTCGAGCAGTGCCGGCACGTCAACCAGCGTGGCAGAGCGTCAGCGCGTTCGTCGTCCAAGCAGAGCCGTCTGGAGCTGCGTGGGAACCATGCGTTCGGACTCGTGCGTGGTGGAGACAGCGCAAGGCCATCTGGAGCCAAGGGAAGGCAGGCGTCGGGGTCGTCGTCGGCGGCGCGGGCAGAGGAGGCGGGCACGGGCTTGCGGCGGGCATGGCCAGCAAGACGGGCGGCGCCCAAGCGGGCGACCTGGCGGAGGCAGGCCTGCTTGGCGGCGAGAAGCAGCGGCATCAGCACCGCTCGGACGGCATCAGCCGCGGCCAAGGGTTGCTGGAGATGGCAACCGGCGGGCCGCACGCGCAGACCAACTGGACGCGCATCGGCGTCGGGTTCATGATGCTGTGGGTGCTGGCGACCGTGATAAAGGAGAGCGGCGCGTTCTCGTCGGCCATGGCCTCGCTCAACGTGGACACGGGGTCCTTCCGGACGTCGCTGTCGCGGAGCAAGCGGCTGGAGCACGACCTGATGTCGCCATACGCTTCGTTTGTGTACAACCACACGGTGATTGACACCTCGAGGAGATGATCCACAAGGGGTCCGCCAAGGTGATCGGCGGGGAGTCGACCGACCTGAACAACATCCACCACGTGCGCAACTTGACGCGCATGTACTCGACGCTGCCGCGCACGAGCGACGTGCAGTACAACAAGCTGGAGAAGGACAAACTGTACTTTATGTACTCGCCGTCGGGAGGGTTCAACAACCAGCTGATCTGCCTGGTGAACGCCATGACCTTGGCGCGGAGGCTCAAGCGCGTGCTGATTGTTCCGGGCAACGGCAAGCACTCCAACCTGTACCGCGGGTACCTGCGGCTCAAGCAGGAGGAGCTCGTGCCCATGGACCACACGCTGGACTTTCACCACATGCAAAAGATCTCGGACGTCGAGATGCTGCCGCTCAACGTGACTGTCAACGAGTTTCTCAAGGGCAACGGCAAGGTGCTGTCGGTGATCCGGCTGCCGCCCGAGGGCCTGATGAAGCCCAAGAAGCCGTCCGTGTGGCGCGAGGTCGTGTCCCGCGCCAAGCGCACAAAGAAACAAGTGGTGTGGATGCGCGGGCGCTTCTTCACGGCGCACTGGCTGAACAAAAACTACTGGGAGAACGCGCGGTATGCGGGCTACCTGCAGGAGCTGGCCGCCGCCGTGGGCAACGACTACTTTGGCGGCAACTTTAACGCGTTTCACATCCGCATGGGCGACTATGCCACGCGGAGCCAAAAGCACTCTCAGGACGCGTCAAAGTACCTGGAGAGCGCCAAGCAGATGGGCTTTCCCAAGGACGTGCCGATCTACGTCGCTTCCGAGGAGGGCCGCGGCTTTCCGTACTTTGAGCCGCTGATCGAATACTTTGACAAGGTCGTCTTCCAGGAGGACCTGCTGGACCACCCGGGGGTACGCAAGTGGCTCATCGACTACACGATGCGCACGCCCAGCACCAGCATTCGGAATGACCTTTTTGGGCTCATCGAGCAGCTCATTTGCTCGCGCGCGAACAAGTTTATCGGGACGCGCATCAGCACCTTTTCCAAGACTATCCGCGTCATGCGCGGCCGCCTCAGCGCAGCGGTGCCCGACCTTTACGAGCTTGTCTTCAAGAAGGAGCACCACGCCAACATCACCAAGCGCCTCTCGGGGATGCACCGCTGGGCTGGCGGCCCGCCGCAGATCCAGAAGGACAGGTTGCAGTAACCATCAAGAGAGGAAAAGATCATGTGCCATCATGCGTTACCTCGCTCGCGCCGGATGTCCTCCCAGGTTTTGCCGGCTTGTGCCGGTGGTGGGCGCGGCACTGTGCCATACGGGTCCCAGGCCGCAGCCGCCGAAGCCGCGGCCGCGGCCGCAGCCGCCTCCTGTTGCTCCTCGTGCCCTGGCGCGCCGAATAGCGCGGCGCCCGCCGGCCCATCGTGCCCTTGCTCGTGCCCTTGGCTGGCGCGCTCCGCGCTGTCGTGATCCTTAGGCTCTTGCTGCTGCTGCTGCTCCTGCTCCTGCTGCTCCGAGTCTTCCGGCTCAAAGTAGCTCTGCAGGAAGCTCTCGGACTGCCGGAACGCGCCGTCCTCGGGCGCGGCCGACTCGTCCCACTTGTCGCTATCCTGGCCTGCCTCCTCCGCTCCGCCGGGTGGCACGGTGCGCGGCCACGCTGAGGACACCGGCTCCCCCGGCTTGGCCGCCCCGCGCACGGTGCCCGACTTGAGGTCAAAGTGGTAGCGCTGCTCAAAGTAGCCGCCCGGCTCAGCCATCTCGCGCGCAATGCGGCGCGCAGAGTTGCCCAAATCGGACGACTGGGGAAGGCGGAGCAGCTCGTTGACCGCAATGTCGACGCCGACAAAGCGGCCGAGCGCAGACCCGCCGAGCCAGCCCATCACGACGACAGGCATGCGCGCCATGACCTGCATCTTTCGCGTGAGCAGTAGCGCGGGCCCGCCCACGGTCAGCCTCCCATGAGGCCGCCCATATTGATCTCGCGGCGCACTTTGGTCAGGAATTGCTGATCCACCTCGGGCAAGGGCTTGTCGAGCTTGGAGTCGTCCATGATCCTGTTCTGCACTGCTTGGAGGATGCTGGCAAGCGCCTTCATATCGTCGCGCTTGGGCTCTGCGCCGCCCCCGGCGGGGCCATTGCTGCCCTCAGCCTCGGCCTTCCCCGCCTCTGCCGCCATCAGCCTCGTCTGCTCTTGGATTTTACGATCGCAGGAGCGCGAGCACATCGAGATCCATCGCGCGATCAACGAGTGCTCGCTGCTATGCAGCAGTCGGGCCTGCCTGGTGCGCGGCCACGGAAGGAGGAGGGTTTCACTATCGCTATGGTTGCGCTTACGAGATCGCTTACTCAGGCCAGCGTGACCGCGTCCGGCGCAGGCGCGGTGGTCGACTGTGTGGTCGTCGTGTCGTTGTCCGCCAGCGGCGGTTCCCGCTCCTTGGCCTTGGCGCCAGGCGCCGGCCCTCCTCACTGTTCTCGCGCGGCTTGAAGATGAAGGTGATGATCCCCAGCAGCGTGATGACGACGCCAACCGGGTAGAGCACCCACTGCATCGACGTGAACAGGGCAAACTCGCCGTAGAAGAGCGCGCCCATGCTCACGCTGAGGAAGATGAAGGACGCGTTGTAGAGCGGGAAGACCAGCACGGCGTCGTAGCGGCTCATTCCGTAGTTTAGCACGGAGAGCTGCAGCGTCGCGAAGAGGAGGGCCAGCACGATAAAGAGGTACGGCCAGCCGCTGCGCCAGGCCGAGGGGCCGTCGTTGAACACGCTGGTCTTCATCAGCACGCCAGTTGCCTTGAAGAAGATGTTTTGGAAGGCGCCAAAACCTCCCGACACGAAGCCGTAATAGAACGGCCGGGCCGCAAAGTTGGCCCACTCGAGCTTTCTGCAAAACGACAGGCTTTCGGTGGCGTTCGCCGCGGTGGCGGCTGTCGCCATGGTGCCTGCGCCCGCGCTGGCGCCTGCAGCGTGCTGCTTTGACTCCGGGTCTTGCCGGTGCCCCTGCTGCTGTCCATGCTGCTCCTGCGTCATCTCGAGCACGACCTGCGACTCCGACGAGGACTTGGGGCCGTCAGCTGCGCTGTTCTCGGCGCCCGCTTCCGCCATCGCCGCCTCCCCAGCGGGCTCGGGCTCGGTGCGAGACTCGGACGGCGACGCGGCGCGACGCGGGTCCGTGGAGAGCAGACTCGAGAGCATGAGCGCCATCAAAACGGCGAGCAGCGACGCGCCCACCACAAACTCGGGGCGCCTAAAGTACTCGAGCAAGTCGTCCAGCGTGTACTCCTCGTCCTCGTGGTTGCCCGTCGCGGTGGTGATGGTCGTGCCCGTAAAGACGATGATGCTGGCGATCACGTCAATGCGGTACAGCTTCTCCTTGAGGATGAGGGGCGCGAAGAACTGGTTCATGATGAGCGTGAGCCCCGCGAAGGGCGCCACCAGCGACTGCGCCGCAAACGAGTAGGCGAAGAAGTCAAACGGGAAGGGGAACAGTCCCATCATGATAAAGCTGGCCCACCAGCACGGCGAGCAGACGATGCCCGCCACCACGGGGTACTTTTTGTCATCCGGGAGCGCCTGGTTCTGGTTATGCGCGTACTTCTGAAAGATCAGCCCGAGGCAGGACAGCACGCTTGACGCGAACGAGAACGCCACGCCGATCACCCAGTCGCTCCCCGGGATCTCGTCATCTGGGCCAGTCGCGGACATTTCCGGCCGCTGCGCGTCCCTCCTCGGGCCCGTCCGCCGTGCCGCCGCGCCGCCGCCGCCAGCACCCCTCCTGTCTCCCCGGCCGGCGCTCGCTCGCTCGCCCGCCCGCCCGCTCGCTCGCTCCCCGCCCCGGTCGACGCCGCGCACCCGTTCGGCTTCTGCCCTCGAGTTCCCGCGCCCTGCTTAGAGCAGCCGCCGTCTCCCGCGGCCCAAGAAGAATACGGGCAAGCAGACGGTTACGGGCGGCGCGGAGGCCGCAGCGGTCCCACAGACCGCTCGCTCTCCAGCGGCGCCTTTTCGCCGCGGCGCGGCGCGGCGCGGCGCGGGTGCGCGCGCGGCCGCACTATTCCGTGGCTCGCGCTCAGCTCGCGCTCAGCTCGCGCTCAGCTCGCTCTGTGGCGCAGCTCGCGCTCTGGCGCAGCGATGCTGCGCTATTTGCGCAATGTGAGCGGCTTTGGCGTCGACCGGCCGGCTGGCGATAGGACTCGGACGCGTGAAGGGGTCTGCGGTCTGGTCGCGTTTCAGATCTTTCGCGGCGGCGACGCCCGAGAGGAGGAGGAGAGGCAGCAGCATGCTGGGCGCGGCTGGGCGTGGCGCGGCGCGGGGCGCGGGGCGCGGGGCGCGGGGAGGGGCCCGGCGGGGGCTGTGCCAGCAGGCGCCAGGCGCGGCCAAGGAGCGAGCGCAGCAGCAGGCGCCTGCGAGGAAGCGGCCGAACGCGAGCGGCACGACGCTGACGGACGTGGTGGGCTACCTGCTGGTCTTTGGCGTATCGACCGCCTTCCTGCTGAACGAGGTCAAGGACCTGGACAACCTGGACAAGGAGCCCAGCAAGAAGCCCGCTGCCGAGCCCGCCGCCCAAGCCCGCGGCGCGTGATTAGCGAGCAAGCAAGCGAGCGAGCCGGCCGACCGGCCAGCCGGCCAGCCAGCAGAACGCCCAGCCCAGCGCGCTCACGCTGCGCGCCCGAGCCGCGCGCTCGCCAGCTGCGCGTTGCCAGCTGCGCGCTCGCCAGCTGCGCGCTCGCAGCTGCGCTGCGCGGCGACGGCGACAGAGATCCGGGCGCGGGGTCTGGTATTTGCCGCCGCCTTGGTTTGTAGAAACAGGATTTGTGATCCCATAGTTAGTGTTCCGGAAACGCAGAACAGCGACAGCAGCAGGGCGGCAGAGGCGGAGGCGCAGCAGAACCTGTTTGGGGCGAGCGAGTAGAGAGCGCGATGTCGGGGTTCCAGGACTGGTCGGAGGTGTCGTGGGACAAGACCGGGCACAGGGCGTCCGGCGTGAGCAAGAAGCAGGAGCTGCAGAAGGCCGCGCGCAAGGGCCAGCTGCAGGCGGTAAGAAGTACAACGCCGGGACCAACTCCCAGAATGGGTCTGAGGTGAACATGGCGCCTGGAGGAGAGCGAGGAGTTTGCCGTGCAGAAGATCTCCCTCGAGCTCAAGAAGATGCTGCAGCAGGAGCGGCAGAAGGCCGGGATGACGCAGAAGGAGCTTGCCACGGCGTGCAACGCCAAGGCGACGGTGATCCAGGAGTACGAGGCGGGCAAGGGCGTGCCAAACGGCGTCATGATTAAGAAGATTGAGCGCGATCAAGCAGAAGAACCCCGAGTTTGTCATCGGGACCTTCACCAAGGCGCAGAAGAAGGCGGCCGAGGGCCAGGCCAAGCAGGCCAAGCTGGCGGCCGCAGCGTCGGGGGCGCGCAAGCCGGCCGCACGCGCGCAGCCGGGCCCTGCCGCGCGCAGCCGCCGCTTCTAACTTGCACACACGGGAAGGAAGCAACGTTTTATTGTCCTCTGACGCTGATTGCCTCCTCAGGCTCGCGCCGCTTGCTCGGGCTGCTGCGCCGCCTCGGAGGCCGCCTCGGAGGCCGCCGGCGGGACGTCCATGTCGAGCGCCGCCGCCAGGTCCTCGGCCACGTACGTGGGCAGGCTGGAGGCCGCGGCCTCCTCGCGCGACGTGCAGCCGCTTAGCACGAGCAGCGAGTCGACCACGCTGCCGGCAAAGGCAATGTCCGTGTCCAGCCGGTCGCCCACCATGATGGTCTCGCGCGCGTTTAGGCCGTACTTTGCCAGGAGGCTCGCCATGAGCGCCTCGTTCGGCTTACCCGCGATCGTGGTGCGCGCCCCCAGCGGGTCGCCCACGCTGTACTGGATGGCCGCCACGCTGCAGCCGTTCCGGCATAAAGCGCCCGCCAACCTTGTCGGCCGGGTCCGGGTTGGTGGCGATCAGGCGCGCGCCGGCCTGCAGGTACAGGCTGGCAATGGCCAGCTTGCGGTAGCAAAAGTGCCGGTCCCAGCCCACCACCACGCCCTTCACGGCCGGGTCCGTGCGGTAGCCCGCAAACTCCTCGTCGCCCATGGCGTCGCCGCCCTCGTCGACCACCACCCGCCGGCCGAGCGGCACTCCTCGACGGCGCCGGCCTCGCCGATCACAAAGACCTTGTTCAGGCCATCGCGGCGGCACAGCTCGGCGGCGGCGGACGCGCTGGTGTTGATGTCCTCGAGCTGCACGCCCTCAAAGCCGAGGCGCGCAAACTTGTCCAGGTACTGCGCGCGCGTCTTGGTGGCGTTGTTGGTCACGAAGATGACGCGCCCCTGCTCGCGCAGGCGCTTGATGGCCTGCACGGCGCCGTCGATGGCCGTGTTCGAGTGCCACAGCACGCCGTCGCAGTCCAGCACAAAGTTGCGGTATCGCTGCGCCAGCCTCATCGCGCCCCGCCCAGCCGTCTGAGGCCCAGTCATTGGCCCAGTCATCTCGGCCCATCGCGGATGCACGCCCGGACGTCCCGGGCCAGTAGTCGCACTGACATGCGCCCGGTAGTCGCAATGACCTGCCCCAGTGAGTGGCCAGACCTGCGCGAGTCCCGCGCAACGCGCTGTCTGCGATCGGCGGCCGAGAGGGTTGTGGCGGTCGGTCGCGCGGCGGGAGGGCGGCCGCGCGGGCGCGTGCAGGCGGCTCGCGCGCAGGCCGACGCGGGGACCTCGCGCTGCGGGAACGATCGCGGACGGCCTGTACGACGAGGGCACCAACTGGTCCCCCAAAGGCGCCCATGGCTGGGGCCCGCTTCATCTCGCGGCGGCCTGCGGCGACATGAAGGGCCTGCTGCTCCTGCTGGACCAGGTCAAGGAATCCGAGGAGTTGGCTGCTTCTGCCGCCGCCGCGGGGTCCCGCGGCGGCGGCAAGCGAGCGCCCAGCAAGCTCGAGCTCGAGGGCAAGAGCGGCGACAGGGCGCTCCACGTAGCGCTGCGAAACGGCCAGGTCCTGGCGGTGCGAGAGCTCGCGCGGGCGGGCTGTAACGTGCACGCGCGCGGCAAGGACGGTGAGACGGCCGCGCACATTTGCGCAGCGCTCGACCTCGGCGAGGAGCTGTCCTGGATGATCCGGAACAACGGCCTCGACCCCACGGTGCTGACGGACAAGGGCGAGACGATCGTGCACGTGGCGATGCGGCACTGCCGCATCAGCTTTCTCGAGTGGGTCATCGAGCAGCCCTTTGGCACCTACGCGCTCTTCTCGGCCCGCAGCAAGGCCGGCGACACGTGCGTGCACGAGGCGGCGCGCTCCGGCCACCGCCTTGGCCTTCAGTGGGTGATGGCTTACCTGGATCGCCAGGAGAAAAAGCTCGCCGAGGCCGACGCGCTGGCCCTCATGGAGCCAACTCGGCAGGGCGCGACCCGGGCGCCGTGGGCCGCTGCGAGGGCCACTACATGTGCGCCAACATGGTGGACGAGTACAAGTCCAAAAAGCTGCGCGAGCGCAAGTCGCGCCGCCTGGCAGGCAAGCGCCTGCTCGACGCGGCGCGGGCCAACAATCTGAAGGCCGCGCAGAACGTGGTGCGTAAGAACATGCGCCACTTCAACGTGCTCGACTTTGTCAACCCCAAGAACGGCAGCAACCCGACGCTCGAGGCGGCGGCTGCCGGCAGCCTCGAGGTGCTGCGCTTCCTCTTGGACTATAGCGGCAAGCGCGACCTGCGCAACCACAAGTCGGGGGACTCCATCCTCCACAAGGCCGTGCAGTCGCGCAGCCTCGCCACGGTCGAGTACCTGCTGTCCAAGCGCTTTATCAACACCAAGGAGCTTAACGCGCAGGGCGAGTGGCCCGTTCAGGTCGCACGGCGCTTAGAGCTGAGCGAGATCGCGGCGGCCATCGACGCGCACGACGCCAAGCCGCGCTGGCCGCCCGCCTCGCCGGGCGCGGCCACGCTTGGCCCGGCAGCGGGCATTGCCGTCGCCACTGCTGATGGCGAGGGTGCGACGTCGCTGCCGCAATCGCCGCATCACGAGGCCAACGACAAGCCCAAGGGCCAAATGCAGCCCACGCCGGCGTCGCGCAAGGAGCAGCGGCGCAGCGAGCTGCGCGTGTGGCTTGACGCCATTGACCTCGGCGAATGGCTGGAGCAGCTCTGCGAGGAGGGATTTGACTCGCTGCCGCGCTTAGAGAACGTGGAGGAGCAGGACCTTGTGGAGATCGGCATGAAAAAGGGCTACCGGCGTTCCTTCCTGCGCGCTGTCGAGGGCCTCCGTCTGGAGACTGCCGTACGCGGCCCCGCCGGCGCGACCGGAAGCGGAGCTGCGGCAGGGCAGGGCCAGGTGCTGAGCCCGACGCGGCCCTCGACGTCCTCGGGTTCCGGATCTGGCGCCTCGCTCGGCTTTAATGGCCAGTACTCGGCCGTGTTGGCGCGGCGAGACCTGCGCGAAGGCGAGGAGATTGCCTTTGAGGGCTTTACCCGCGGCAACAAATACGTCCCAGGCGGCGTGCCCCGTCAGTTCGTACTGCGGCGCTCGGGCGGCGTCTTCGAGTGCACGTGCGCAGAGTGGAAGGTGGAGCAGGCCAAGGTGCCTCGCGAGGCCCGGACGTGTGCGCACCTGAAAGAGTTGCGCGGCGAGGAGGCCGAGACTCGCCGCCTCGACTTGCGGCACAAGCGGCAATTCGAATGTCGGCGATCCGGAGCGAGCTGCGGCAAAAGCTGCGCTCCCAGCAAGAGCGGCGCCGCGGCAGCCAACAAGGGCCCGGCGAGGCCGGCGCCGAGGAAGAGGAAGAGGACGAATCCATTTCGCGGCAAGCCTCGACGAGCTCGCAGCGCTCGATTCTCTCCGAAGGCAGCAGCATGATCAAACGACTATGCGGGCGTGCCCGCCCACCAAGTCCTGGCCTACGAGGAGCTCACGTTTGGCCAGGTCATCGGCGAGGGCTCGTTTGGCATCGTGCGTGCCGCCGAGTGGCGAGGCATGCTCGTGGCGGTCAAGGAGCTGCGCGCCAGCGAAAAGCTGCTGCTCGGCTCGGCCTCCGCCGCCGTTCTCGACGTGGGCATCCCTCGCACCGGCGTGGACGGCAAGACCACGCGCGAGAACCCCGAGGAGTGGGGAGCTCAAGCACGAAGCGGCCATGATGTCGCGCGTGAGCAACCACGAGAACATCGTGCCCTTCGTCGGCGTGCTGCTTGAGCCCAAGCCGTGCGTGGTTACCAAGCTGATGCGCCGCGGCAGCGTGGAAGACATGCTCGTCGTGCCAGGGCCGTTGTACCAGCGGCATCGAATCTCGCGCGGCCAGATCCTCAAGATGCTCGTGGACGCCGCTGCCGGCGTGCTCCATCTGCACTCGGAGGGCGTCATTCACCGCGACATCGCGGCGCGCAACTTGCTCGTGGACGAGAACTTGCGCGTCAAGGTAGCCGACTTTGGCTTTGCGCGCATCAAGGAGATGAACCGCAGCAAGGGCTACACGTCGTCTTCGGTGGGGCCCATCAAGTGGATGGGCCCGAGGCCATGCGCTTTCGAAGTGGATGGCGCCCGAGGCCATGCTTCAGTTTCGGCGTCACTATCTACGAAGTGGCTACCGGCCGGCGTCCCTGGGAGGGCGTCGAGTCCATGGATGTCGTGTATCGCATCTGCCGCGGGAGCGTCTGCGCGTGCTTCCGACAGAGTCGGGCAGCGAGACGCTGTGCGAGCTGGTAGACAATTGCCAGCAGCACGAGCAGGAGCAGCGCCCGTCCATGAAGGAGGTGCACAAGTGCCTGGTGGCGCTGCTCAAGGACCTCAAACGACGGCTCGGACGACGAGCTCGGCGGGCCGCGCTTGCGGCGGGTCCAGTCCACTGGAAGTTACCAGCAGCTGCCATCGGCATCCGGACCTCCTGCCCCGCCGCGGCCGCCGCAGGAGCGGTCGCCAGGGCCAGCGGCAGGACCTTCGGCACCGCCCGGCGCGGCCACGAAAAGCCCGCCTGCCAACGACTACGTCGACTTTCGATGATGACGAGATGGATGTGTAGCTCTATAGCTCTTGCTCTTCCTCCGCTTCCCTGCCAGTCTGGCCGTCGCGCTCGCGCTGCAGCCGCCCGTCGCACGGGCCCCACTTGGCCTCGTTCCAGTAACCCTCGGCCGCGGCGCAAAGCCGCCGCCCCAGCCGCGTCGTCCCTGACGCGTTGCGGAAGAGCGGCGGCGGCGCGGCGGCGGCGGGCTTTCGCCGCAACTTTTCCAGCGAACGCGCCCCGGCCAGCGCACAGGCCACCGAATCGCGCACGCTCGGCAGCGGCTCGGTCGGGAAAGCCGCCTTGAGGAAGGCAAAAAGGTACGTGTACGTGCGCTCTGCATCCCGCGACAAGTCCTCGTAAAAGAACGTGGCCACGGGAAAGCCCTTGCGAGCGTACTTGTTGGGCGGCAGCATGTCGAGCATGAAGGTCCCGTTGAACCCTCTGAACGCCGCGTCATCTGGCTGCCAAAAGCGCATCATGCGCATCCAGCTAGCCACGTGTGCCTTGGCGTAGCGCGGACAGAGGTTGTGGATGCGCTTGGCGCGCAAGTCGGCCGTGTGCAGGCCGGTATAGCGCCGCTTGCAGTCTGCGAGGGCCGCGTCAGGCGGCGCCCGCACCACGTGGATCGCGCCCTGCGCCCACGACACCGGGAACGCCTTGCGGTCGCCGGCCAGGAATGGCAAGTGCGTCTTGACCACATACGCGCGCCGCTTGGACGGCGAAATCATCTCGCCGCGAAACCCGCGCTCGTACAGCCCCCGCGTCGCGGTACACTGACCCGGTGTACACGCGCGTACCGGCGCGGATGATGCTGCGCACCCACGTGTTGCCCGAGCCGGGCGCGCTCGCCAGCAGCAGGGCCTGCCCGCGCGTAGCTCGCATGCTCGCGTGTGCCGTGCAGAACGCTGGCGCCTCGCTCTCCCCCGGCCGCAAGCGCTCCAAGCGCCTCCCGAGCCAGCTCTTCGGTGCGCTCGCGGAGCCTCTCGAGCTGCCGCTGGCCAGCTTCCTCGCGACGCCGGAGCCGAACGCCGGGCGCGTCGCTCGCGCGCACCGTGATATCGACGCCGATTAGCGAGCCGCCGGCGCCGACGTGCGCCATGGACCCGAAACGTCCCTCTTCCTCCTCAGCCCCAGTGTCACGGCCAAGTGGGACCACGTGCGGCCCTGCGCGTCTGTCCAGCGTAGCGTTGCGCGCAGCGCGGCCAGCGCGGCGCACAGCGCCAGCGCAGTGCCGCCGTCGCTGCGCGCCATCGCTGTTGCGCCATCGGCTTGCGCTAAATCGTCGTATGGCAAGAACAGAGCACGGAGCTGGGCGGAGATGGAGACTCTGGCTAGGATCGGGCTGGTCGTGGGCGGCGCGGCACTGGTCGTGCCGCTAGCCTGGCGGCTCATGCCTCGCTCGACCAAGCGCCAAGTGGTGCTGAGGGCGCTCAAGGCCTCGTGCTCGGACAAGGGCGGGCCTGGTGATCCAGAGCGGGAAGACTACGAGAAGCACGTGCTGCCGCACGGACCACTGCGCAAGCTCGCGGACAACCTGTGGGTCGTGGCCGGCACGCTGCCGCAGCCCGGGCCCAGCTTCTGCCGCAACATGGTCGTGTACAGGCTGCCCGGTTCGCGAGAGCTTCTGGTGCACTCGCCCGTGTGTTTGGCGGCGGAGGCGCGCGCGGAGCTGGAGGCCCTCGGCGAGGTCGCGTGGATCTTGGTGCCCAACGGCTTCCATCGCCTGGACGTGGCCGCCTACGCGAAGGCATACCCGCGCGCGCGTGTGGTGTGCCCGGCGCAGTGCCGTCCCGACATCGACGGCTGGGCCACCGTGGCCGACACGTGCGAGGCGGCTTTCGTGAAAGGCAGCGGCCGTGGCATTGAATGCCTCTGCGTGAACGGCGCTGGAGACGAGTGTCCCGAGCTGCTCTACGTGCTCGACCTCGAAGGCGACGACGCGGGCAAGGCGCTTGTTTCGTGCGACACGCTGTGGAACTTGAACCCAGCCACAGCCGACTGGTTCACGCACAAGATTGGCGCCGCGAACGGCTTTGGCTTCACTGCCGCTGGCAAGCTGCTTTTGAGCGACGTCGCAACCTGTCGCAAATGGGTTGCTGACGAGCTGGCAAACCCCGACAAGCGGGACATCACGACCATCCTCGTGGCGCACGGCGACGTGGTGCAGGGCCGCGCGGACGTGGCTGCCGCGCTTCATACGTGCCTGGCAAACCTGGCTTGATGGTCAATTAAATAATCGACCGATCGCGCTTGACTGGCTGGCCCAATCGCGCTTGGCTGGCTGGCTGGCTGGCTGGCTGGCTGGCTGGCTGGCTGGCTGGCGAGGTGACATGTAATGGAGAAGAGGGGGAAAAAAAGAAAGGGTCTTGACCTCGAGTCAGTCACGCCGTGTCCTTGCGGAGAAGCGCCATCTCCACCGCCGTCGCGCCCCACTCGGGGCCGTGGTTGTGGCCACCATCCTCGGTCAGACCGGCACGGTAGAGCGCCTGCTGGTCGTTCATGCACGTGAGCACGCCAAAGATCACCGGCACGCCCGTGTCCAGGCCGACGCGCATGATGCCGTGCGAGACGGCGTCCGCAATGTACTCAAAGTGCATGGTCTCGCCCTTGATAAGGCAGCCGATGCACACCACGACGTCCACATTATCGGCCTTAATCATGCGCTGCGCGGCGAACGGCAGCTCGAACGCGCCGGCCACTTGCCTCTCCACGATCTCGCCCACCTTGAGCCTGCTCAGCTCCTCCTTGCAGCCCTGCGACAGCGCGGAGATCACCTGGTCGTTCCACCGCGTGGTAATGACGCCCACGCGGAGGCCCTCGCCGTTCGGGTCCTCGCCCGCCTTCTTCAGCCCCTTGACCACCTCGGTCGCCATGATCTTCTATCTCGTGCTCTTGGTCTGTCTGTCGTCTCCAGATTCCCAGGGCGTCAAGGAGCCTGGCCGTCATAGTGTCGCTCTACATGCGACTGGCAAGGACGGCATCGGCCTCGCGATCGACAAGGAAAAGGTGAACTTGGTCGCTGCACGCTGAAGTGACTTCGTGTCACTCCGGGGACGTCTTTAAAGCGACCAAGGACTACGTTGCGGGCAGTTGGCAACGCCAAGCGGTTTGCGAGCCGTACGGCATCGATTTGCAAGCAAGCAAGCAAGCAAGCAAGCAAGCAAGCAAGCAAGCAAGCAAGCAAGCAAGCAAGCAAGCAAGCAAGCAAGCAAGCAAGCAAGCAAGCAAGCAAGCAAGCAAGCAAGCAAGCAAGCAAGCAAGCAAAGCAAGAAACGCGTTGCAAATCAAATGAAATGGAACTCTTGGTTCGTTGCTCAGCGCAGGCCGCAGCAGCGCGGGCGCGGTGGTCGCAGACGTACTCTGCAAACTCCTCCTTGCTGACGGCCTTCTGCATGGCGTCCAGCGACGTGAAACCGAGCGCGTAGTAGGGGAAACTCGTTGCTGTGGCCGTGGCGGTTCGGGCCCATCTGCGGTACTTGTGCAAGTTCTGGAAGGTGCGCACGACCACCCGCAGGCGCTCCATCGCACGCAGGCCGTCGAAAGCGGGGCTTGTGGCGCGAACAAAGTACTGCATCACCGTCGTGAGGTCGCGGCGCACAATGTTGCCCTTGTTCCACACGACCGCGTTCAAGTCCTTGGCCTTGCGGCCGGTGACAAGCATGGCGAGCTTCTGGCAACCCAGCTTGGTCGCCTCGCTGTTGATAATGCCCGCGAGGACCTCCTCGTAGCCCTTGTCGGACGGGCATTGGATCGGGCCGGCGGTGAGATCGCGGATAAAGTCCTCCATGTTTGCGATCGAGACCAGCGACTTGATGTGCTCCTCAAGGCGAGTGGCCTCCTCCTCCTTGCGCTTGGCCTCGAGCCGCTCAAGGTAATCGTGCTCGTACTCGTTTCGCACCGCGTTGTTGAGGTATTCGCGCGCCTCCGCCTCCGTGGCCGGGTCCGGGAGCATGCTGATGCGACTCCTTGTCCACGCGGTCTACCTCATGCGCGCAGAGCAGACCCTGCACCGCGGCCACCGCCCGAAAGGTGCGCACGGAAATGCCAAAGATGTCGATGTCTTGCGGCGTCGTCGTCGCCGAGGTCGTGTTGCGCAGCATCTGCGCGAGGCCGCGGTAGGCGTCGATCTTGGGCAGCCAAAGCGGCATCTCGACAGCCGGAGGTCCAGCTCGTCGGGCAGGTCGATCTGGTTGGCGGGCGCGTCCGCCTCAAACAGCGGCGTAGGGCGCCGCCGTTGGCCTCCGTGTCGATCTTCAGGAAGGCGTGCAGCATGATGCGCCGCGCCGCCATACCACTCTCCTGGTGCTCGTCGGCGCTGTCCTGGTGCTTGCAGGCGCCCTTGGCCAGCTGGTACGCCTCGAACACGTACAGGGCGCGCAGCACGTGCTGCAGCTGCTTCTCGTTGGTGCCCATCCCGCGCTGCCGGCCGAAGCGCAGCAGCGCGCAAACGGGGAACAGCACGTTGCTCACGCCAAGGTCGCCTGTAAGCCAAGGGCGGCAGTCATCGCGGTTGAGGTTGTCATAGTGCTCGACAAAGGCGTCCGCCTTGTACTTGCCCCCGCCGATGAGCGTGTCGAGGTTGGTGAGCACCGCCGCGAGGGTGTTGTCCTTGGCCTCGGTCCAGGACCCAGCCTCGCCGAGCTGGCCGAGCAGATGCCAGGCCGCCGCAGCGTTGAGCGCGATCGCGTCGTAAGGGATAGGCGCAACAGCGTGGCGCATCTGCGCAGACGCCTGCAGCTCAAAGAGCTTGGTGCGCGCGTACATGAGGTACACGTCGCGGCCACAGGCGGCCTGCAGGGGCAGCACGCCGGTGATGGTCGACCCGGGGTGGCCAGGGCACTCGAGGCAGGCCGAGCCGTCGCGCGACTGCGTGCGCATGAGCCAGAGGTCCGACTCTGCAAGGCTCAGGCTCTCCCCGACAAACATGTGCTGGATGCGAAAGGCCCACGGGTCCGGGTAGTCGGCCACATGCGCCTTGAAGGGCACCCCAACGCCGCCCACACACTGGAGTACGTCCGACAGCTCGAGCGCTTCGCCCGCGGCGGCGAGCTCCTGCGCGCTCTCAAGGCACTCGAGCGTCGTTGCCCGGCTGTAAAACGATGCCACCTCCTCGGGCTCGGGATCACGCGACACAGCATGGCGCAGCATCTTGTCGAGCTTGGCCACGGCCTGCTGCGCCAGCTCAGTAGGCGTCTCGTCCCCAGTCTTGGCTGTGCGGCGCGCCAGGCGGCGGCCGGCGCGCGTGTCGCCGACGTTGCGCAGAAAGTCAGCCTGCTGCTGGCTGTTGAGGTTGTGCACGCGGTCGGTGTTGAGCAGCTCCCGGAGGCGCTGCGCAAAGCTGCCGGAACGCCGCTTGGCATCGCGCACGACCGTGCGTGCACGGAGCTTGATGCTGATGGGCTCGTCGGTGAGGTCCGCGTCGTTGAGCTCGCTCTGGCGGGCCGCCGCCTCCACCACGGCCTCAAGCTCCTCGGCCCAAGCAACGCACCGGGCCATGTCCTCGTTGCGTGTCCCGGAGACTGCCCACATGCGCATCTGGGCCTCGAGCTGTGCGGTGTACTTTAACACCTGGGTCACGCTCGTCACGGTGCCTTGGGCCTCGACCGCGATGCTCGTGCCGCCGACCGTGATCGTGGCAGGCGCCTTGGACGTCCACACAAAGCTGGTCTGGTCGAGGGGCAGCGAGACCTCTGCCACCTCCTTATCGGTGACGTCGCGCTGGAACAGAACGCCCGGTGCCGTGAGCGTGGCCGTGCCGCGAGCGCAGCCCTTAAGGGCCGTGGTGATGGACTCGGTGAGCGCCGCAACGTCCTTCACCTCGATCACGCTCTGGTTGCCGTCGGTGGCGAGCGCACCGACGCACGCGAGGGCGCGTGTGTCTGGGTCACTGTAATAGGATGTGATGGCACGGACCATGAGCACCGCGACAGACTTGCCAGACATGGCCGTCTTGCCAGACTTGGTGAGCTGGGCCGCAGCTTTCACGGCAGAGTCCCGGTCGGCGATCTGGCCATCGCTCAGGGCAATCACCAGATGGCTCTTCTCGGACGAGGACTGCGCGGTGGTGCTGGCCAGCGTCAGCGCCTCCGTGATGTAGGTCCCGCCGCCCGAGCGCAGTCCGAGCCCACAGTACAGGTCGGACACCTCGGCCTGGATCATGCGAGTTGGAGTTGAACTCAATCACAGAGACCGGCGACAGGTTGCCAAAGCCGATGTTCTTGAGCGCGTTCGCGATCGCCTTGCACCCGCCGTTGACCCACTGGTTCCCCATAGACCCGCTAGTGTCGAGGATCACGGTGACCGCCGTGTCGCCCATGGCGCTGGCCGGCGTCTTGCCGTCCTGGCTCGAGGCCTCGATCTCGAGGAGCGTCCCGAAGCGGCCAAAGTCGAAGCTGCGGGCGGTGTTGACCATGATGCTTCTTGCTCGTCGCTTGCTCGCTCTCCTTTCCTCCCTTGAGCTCCTCTGCGGCTGGCGCTGGCGCTCTTGCTAGTCTCTAGCTTGCTGCTTGTCCTCTTGCTGCTCGTCCTGCGTTGCGGATTTGCCCCAAAACAGATGCCCACCCAGCCCAAGTTCAAACCCGGTTCCACGCGCGTGCTGTTCCGGTTCCAGTTCCGTACTGGTTCCACGTTCCGAGCAACGCGAGAAAACGCGCGACCCGAACGCAAACTGTGATAAGCGCCCAAGCAGAGTCGGCTCTCCATGCTTGGCAACGGAACCCACAGTGGACAGCAGCTGGACCGGCTGAAAAAAGCGACCTGAACGCGGCAGAACCGACTCGAAAAAACGCGAGGAGGCGGCTGGCGATCGGATCTTTGCGGACAGAGTCGAGTCTCGAGATGGCGGAGGTGGAGGAGCCCACGCTGGAGATGGCCCTTGAGGCGCCGGCGAACGAGATGGCCAAGGGCGACGAGCCGGCCGCACTGGACGAGGCCGCGATGGCCTGTGCGGTGGCCGCGGCGCTCGGCGATGGCGCCCTGCCGCCGCTCGAGAGCCTGACGTGCCAGCTGTGCAAGACGTACTTCACCGAGCCCGTCACGCTGCCGTGCATGCACTCTTTCTGCAAGGCCTGCCTGGCCAAGTACAATGGGCGCACGGCGGAGGAGGTGGAGGACGACGACGACGACGAGGACGAGGAGGACGACGAGAACCCCGCCGAGGGGAGGCCGACGAGAACGACTCTGGCAACGCCCAAGGCGAGACCGAGAGCAACAACAACAAGAAGAAGAAGGGCAAGAAGGAGCCGCGCGCCGTGCACTGCCCCACGTGCAAGGACGACCTCGAGCTGACAGAGGAGGACGCCTCGTTCTGTCTGAGCCGTTCCCGAACGACCGGCTGACGCGCATCGTCAAGCTCCTGCATGAGAGCAAGATCCTGTGCCAGAACTGTGAGGCCACGGCGTCCGAGTTCCGCTGCACCGTGTGCGACGCGTACACGTGCGAGAAGTGCTACCAGGCCACACACGACGCGCCGATCTTCAAGTCGCATGTGCCGGAGCGACTGACGCACTCGGAGATGCGCGCCGCGCCCAAGTGCGAGAGCCACCCGTGACCGACGTCGAGTACTTTTGCACGGACGACGAGATCGGCGTGTGCCAAGCGTGCCTGCTCAAGGGCGAGTTCAGGGGCAAAGACTACACTTTGGTGACCGAGGTGCGCAAGCAGCGCCAAGAGGAGATCGAGGAGGGCATCAGCGAGGCGCTTGTGCAGCGCGCCAAGCTCACCGAGGGCCACAAGGAGATCGAGCAGACGCTCGAGGAGCTCTCCGAGAACCTGGACGCGCAAAAGAGCCAGGTGCGGGAGAACTTTGCGGCCATCCGCGAGGCGCTCAACAAGCGCGAGGCCGAAACCATCCAGGCGCTGCAGGACCTGCACGACAGCAAGAAGCGCGTCCTGGACATGCAAACCACCGCCATTGCGCGCGAGAAGGCGCGCATCGAGGACGGGGTGTCCAACATCAACCTCGTGCTCAACCACAGCAACGACCTGGAGGTCATCTACCTCACCTACGTGCTGCAGAATCACATCGGCGCGCTCACCAACGTGCCCTCCACCAGCCCGGTGGACAGTGGCTCTGGCGCCGACCCGGACCACAGCCCTGCCGTGGACGCGGACCTGCCGGTCGTGCTCAGCTCCAAGGTGCCCGAGCTCGTGCAGGCCTACGCCTCTGTGCCGGACGCCTCCCTTATCGACGCCATCATCGACGGCGAGGCCGACCCCTCGACGCTGCAGAGCTCCTCGGGCACCGAGGAGCAGCAGGCCATGCTGCGCCAGGTGGCGGGCACCAACGTGGACGGCGCCGAGTACGGCTGCGTCCTCCAGTAAACAGACATTTCAAGCAACAACACCTCGATCGTCACCACTCCGTCTTGCAACAACGCCTTGATCATCACCACCCCGTCTTGCTCGAGGCCAACCCAAACCTGCGGCTTGGCGCGCGTGGGACCAGCCATGAGCGACTTCTCGGCGCTGCTGGCCGCCCACGCGCAGGACCAGGGCCACGGCGGCGGCCACGGCGGCGGCGGCGGCGGGCGCCGCAAGCGCGACCGCGACCGCGGCGACCGCGATGGCGGGCGCGGTGGCGGCGGCCGGCGCGATAGATGGGGGGATGAACGGCGCAGGCGGCACGAGGGCCGCGACGGCGGCCGTGACGACAGGCACCGCAATGGGCCGTCGCCGCCGCGGCAACGAGCGCCGCAGCAGCGCTCGGACGTGCCCTGGCGGCACGCCTGGCCCGAGGACAAGCTGCGCGAGGTCCGAGGTCGCACGCTTGTCATCGTGCCGGCCGGGGACGGGTCGCTGCACGACGACGCCGAGTTCCCGTGGCACGGGCGGCCCGAGCTGGACCTGTGCGTGATCTACTTTGGCAAGAACGAGCAGCGGCGCGCCGAGTTTGAGGCGCACAGCAAGTACTTTTTCGCACGACAGGGACCCAAGTGGCAGCTCGTGCGCTTCGCCCTCAGGGAGCTGGACTGGAAGCAATACGAGTACATCTGGCTACCCGACGACGACCTCAAGATGGACCCCGCTCTCGTAGTGCGCATGTTTCGCATCGCTTCCGAGCACGGCGTGCTGCTCGGGCAGCCGGCGCTGTTTGACGTCAACGTGCAGCGCCAGTACAAGAAGATCCTGGTGCGGCGCGAGGACCTGCTGCTGCACTACACCAACTTTGTGGAGATCATGTGCCCCTTCTTCCGCGTTGACGCGCTCGAGTTTGTTGCGCACACCATGGACTCGGACGCGTGCAAGTCGGGCTGGGGCCTGGACATGCTCTGGCCGACCATGCTGGACTTTCGCAACGTCGCGGTCATAGATGCTTGCCCCGTGCTGCACACGCGGCCGCAGAACGCGTTCTCTGTGGACAACTCGTTCTACCGCACCTACAACATTGACCCTCAGCGCGAGTGCCACGACCTGATGCGCCACTTTCGCTTCAAGGACTATCGCAAGCGCCGCTTCGAGGAGCTTCCGCTGCCGCCTGCGCCCAGGGAGGCGCCCGCAGAGCAGGGGCAGCAGGGAGGAGGGGCGAGCGAGGCCCCAGGCGAGGCCGAGGCCGCAGCGGCCCACGCAAGCGCAGACAAGGCCGCGGCAGCGCCACCAAGTTCCGACGAGCCCCCCACGGGTCCGTGAGCCGCCGCTGCCGCCGCCGCCGCCGCTCTGGACGGCGACCAGCAAGCTCAATCAAGAGCTCGAGTTGAACAACAAGAATCTTTCTTGAGCTCTTGAGTTGATGTTGATTGTGAGTTGATGATGACGAGCAGCATGCGAATCTTCTGGCTGGCCCCGAGAGCCACCGCCGAGCGCACACATCACCTCACCATCGCCAGCAGCCTTCGGCTGGAAGCCCGCAAGGAGCCTGGGCTGTTGTGGGTGAAGCAAAATCCTCAATCTTCTGTGTAAGCCCTCGAAAGATCCTCCGCGACTCTGGCGGCTGGGAACGGGCGCGAGAATGGGCAGGGCAGAGAGGGCGGCGAAGGGGCGCAGAGCAGGCAGCGGGAGGCGGTCGAGGGTGCGCGGGCGTCTCGGGGACGCCGGCGCGTCGTTTTTCCGGCGCGTGCGTAGGTGCGTGCGTGTGTGCACGCGTGCGCGCGCTCGGGAGTAGGCCGCAGCGAGGCGGAGCGCGACGGCGCTGGCCGTGCGAAGCGGCGGGATGCACCCCTTGATGGCGGGCCGGCTTGGGCCGCGGCGGCCGTCCAAGAAGGAATACAAGGAGCGGCTGGAGCGAGCGTGTCTGCGGCATGGGAAGAATGTCGAGGACGCCAAGATCCCCATCAAGGGATCGCGCAAGGTGACCTACGTCCTCAACTGGGCAATGTGGACCGCCGCGCCTGCTTCCAGGACGGCCGCGGGGACCCCATCATGATCCCTAACGGCTACACGGTAGTGTTTGAGGCGAGCAACTACGTGTGGCTTGCCGAGGTGGCGTTCAAGATGCCAGATGCCGACCAGCCACGGTACCAGGTCTTCCCGGTCGAGGAGGATGGCTCGCACGGGCCCAACGCGAGCGGGTGGCAGGACAACATTTCGGCAGCGTTCCGCCGCGCGCTAGTCTTGCACTACGGCGACAACAAGGAGACGCACCGGCCAAACGGGCGCCTGTACTTGGGTGTGTTCTACCCTTCCGTCCAGAACGAGCTGAGAGAGGTGCTGCAGCGGGAGCCGCAGCGTGTGGCACCCGAGCTGCGCGGACTTGTGCAGCGGTGGCTGGAGAGTCCGCCGGTGGTGCACCAAAAACAGTCGGGCACCAACCCTCGCACGAGCGAGACCGAGTCGACAACGTCGTCGCCCACACCGGGCACGCCGGGCACGCCCAGCGCCGCGGGCACGCCGGGTCGACCGGCCCCTGTTTTGGGCCGCACGCCGTCGGACCCTCCGTATGGGCATGGGCCACCAGTTGTGGCGCACTCGATTGGCACGCATGGCGGGTTTGCGCGGATGGGCCCGCCGCTCAACCAGCCACTCAACCCGCTCCGGCCGTGCTTGGACATGGCGCCGCCCTCACGGCCGCATCAAGAGCAGCAGGAGCAGCACTACGTTGGTGCCACTGTCAAACAGGAGCCGCTTGGGCCCTATTCGGCCGTCAAGCGCGAGGGGTCGCAGCACGACGACACGAGCATGCTAGTACAGCTTCTGAACAGCGCAGAGGAGGGCGACGTGAACGGAGGGGGCGCGGCGCCATGGGCGGCTATGCCGAGCCCCGCGAGAATAGTCGACAACGATGAGGGTAATGGTGGTGGTGCAGGCGTGGGCGGCAAACGCAGCGGCGGCGGCGGCGGCAGCAGCAGCAGCAGCAGCAGCAGCAGCAGCAGCAGCAGCAGCAACGTCGGCGGCGGTATTGGCGGTGCCGAAAGCTTGAACCGGGACATTCCCGCAAGCCGCAAGCGATCGCTTGCCGAGGGCGGCCAGGCCTTGCTAAAGTTCGCCACAAACATAGGCACCAACAGCAAGACCGGCCGCGGATCAAACGAGCTAGAGAGCATCGAGGAGACGCTGAGCAAGCTGCTCAACCAAATCAAAGAGAGCAAGATCGTGGACGATACCTCCGCGCCGGGCGCTGACAGCGTGAAAAAGACCGAGGTGGAGGCCACACATCGCATGCTGAAAATGCTGACCGAGATCAAGAAAGAGTTGCTGTGCCGTGGCAACACCAAGCGGCGCCGCACCTGGAGCGAGCATTCGGACAACGACGACGGCACCGCGGGATCGTTTGCGATGCACGCGCTCGGCACCGCTTCCGGCGGCGGTAGCGCCTCGAGCCTGGGCCAGCTTACGCCGCCCGGCCACGGGCAGGGCCACGGCTACAGCCACAGCAACAGCGGCAAGCTCTTCCGCGGTTTGTCGGGTATCAATCTGATGGAGGACCCGTGGGGCGGCGGCACACCCCCCGGCAGCGCGCAATACGCAACTAGCGCGGGCGAGGGCGCGTACGCTGTGGCCGGCGCCGACGGCGCGCAACAGGTCATGGGCGACGGGGATCTGCAGTTCCTTGACCTCGCGGACTTCAACTACGAGGAGGAGTCCAAGCCGCCCATCATTGTGGGCTGCCACCTGACGCACGCAGGATTGTTCTTCACGCTGGCACCCTCCAACACGGACGGGTTTAGCGAGGAGGAACTGGCTAACGCCATGACCTCGCTGCGCATTCCAGCGGCCACCAAGATCGCGCAGGCGACCTTGCGCGCCTGTGACGTGGACAAGAATGGGTGCGTGAGCATGCCCGAGTTTCTGGCCTTCCTGGAGAAGCGCGAGAAGGAGCTGCGCGCCATGTTTGATTCGATTGACACGGACGGGGACGGCGTGATCACGTTGCGCGACCTCCGCGAGGCCCGCGACCACGGCAAGCTCGAACACACTGCGTCCGACGAGGAGCTGCAGGCCATGCTCGAGTGGATGGACACGCTCGAGAACGCTTACGAGGACGGCCAGATCCACTTTGAGGAGTTCCGCACGGGGATGATCCTGCCTCCGGCCACGACCATGAACGACCTCATCAAGCACTTTAGGGAGAAGGGCCGACCGGAGGCCCGGTACACGCGGCAGCGCAGCGGCGAGAACGTTTTCTAACCCTAGCTCTAGGAGCTTGAGCTGGCTTGCCCAAGCTCGCGGGGCCCACGTGATGACCTGAATTTTTTCTTTGCTCTCATCAGTTGATAAATACGGTGCGCGCCTCGGCTCTACCATAGAGAGCTAGCTCGCCGTCGTCGCCGCAGTGGACGACGACGAGGAGGAGGTGGAGGAGCTTGCGGCGGCGGCGGCGGCGGCTGGGGCCGTTTCCGGTGCGGCGGCGTCCTCGGGCTTTACCGCCGCCCCAGCGCCCTCCTCCGCCTTGACCGACATGATGTCGCGCATAACCTGCTGCTGGCGATGCTTGTTGCCGCTCCATAGGCCATTGAGCATGTGCACGCACGCCTGGTTGTTCTCCACCCAAAGCAGAAACTTAACGGTCTGCGTCGGCGTGATGATGTGCATCACCTTTTCCATCTGCTTGCGGCGCAGCTTCATGCTGCGCTCCACCTTCTTGTCAAACTCGTCGAGCGCGAAGAGGCACTGCTTCATGGACGCCTTTTGCGCGGCCAGCTGCTTGCGCTCGTCCTTGAGGTCCGCCTTTTGCTGCTCGTTCAGGTTGAGCTCGGCGCACAGCATGTTCCAGATGTTGCGCGGGTTGCTGTCGTCGTAAAGTCGTCGTCCTGCTTGAGCAGCCACAACAGCATCTTGCTCACCTGCGTGGGCAGCAGGAGCTGCTCCAGCTGGCTCACGTGCACCTTGACGAGCTTGTTCCGCTCCTCGCCAAAGTCCGAGTAGGTCTCCGAGTAGCCCTGCAGACGCTGAAGGATCTGCTCGTCCGAATACTTGTGGTCCAGCATCTGCTGCAAGCCGCGCACCACGCCCAGGCGCTTCTCCTCGTCCTCCTTGCCGCGGTTGCCGCGCCCGCTGGTGGCTTCGCCCAGCTTGTTCTGCGCCATCTTAAGCTTCAGCGACAGCAGTCTGTTGGCCTCGCGCAGCTTTCCCACCTCGTCCATCATGGCCTCGATGCGCTCGCGCTTGCGCTTGCGGCAGTTGCGCGCGACCTGCCGGTTGCGCTCGAGCCTCTCCTCGCGCCTGCGCTTCTTCTCCGGCGCGGTCAGCGTCGTGTCCTGGTCGATCTCGTCCACGCCCTCATTCAGGAAGGCCTCATCGAACTCGCCGCGGAGAAGCTGCGCGTCGTCGAAAGAAAAGTCGAACCCTCCGTCGCTGGCCCCTGCCGCCGCCGCGGCGCCGTCCGCCGCCGCCGCCGCCGCCGCCGCGCCCGCCTCGAACCCGCTCATGCCCGCCCCGTCGCGCAACAAAAAGTCGCCGGGGTTTGTGCCTGGAACCATCACAGCACCCCCGCGGAACCAGATTCCGGAACCACAGAGGCACCTGTGCAGAACCGGATCGCGCCAGGCCGAGGGCGCGCAGGCGGGTGGCGATGGAGGCGGAGGCGGCGACGGGCGACGCCGCGCCCGCGGCGTCCGGGAAGCGGGGGCAAGCGGGCAGGGGGGAGGACGAGGAGGCGGAGGAGATGAAGCACCTAAATGAGGTGTTGCACGGGTTTCGCGGGTATGAGGCGGATATGATGATGGAGGTGGCGCGCCGCGAGGCCAACCTCGTGGCCTGCCCCGACGTGGTGCGTCTGCTGCCTGGTGGGGAGGAGCGCATGGTGCGCGAGATGGCCGAGCTGCGGCGCGCGGTGGGGCGCAACCAGTTCCTCTTCGAGAGGATGATGAGCACCAACAAGGTCACCACGGCGGGCGGCGGCCAGCCCGTCAAGCCCTCGCTTGGGACCGAGGTGCGCAACTTGTCAAAGGTGCGCTCGACGCTGCATCAATGCGCTCGCGAGTGGTCCTTGGAGGGCGCCGAGGAGCGGAGCAAGTGCTTCGACCCGCTGCTTGACCTGCTGGAGGCAAATTTGCCGCCAGGCGGGGCGCGGCGCGTGCTGGTGCCTGGGTCTGGTCTTGGGCGGCTTGTGGCAGAGGTGGTGGCGCGCGGGTACAGCTGTCAGGGCAACGAGTTCTCATGGCAGATGCTCTTTATGTGCGAGTTCATCCTCAACGAGCTGACCAGCTCTGCGCACGACGATCAGGCCGAGCTGTTTCCGTGGATCCACAACCCGTCCAACACCAAGAGCTTTGCCGACTTGGTGCGGCCCGTGAGAATTCCGGACGTGTCGGCCACAGAGCTCCTTGCGCGCAACAAGTCCCTGCCCGGTCCCAGCGCGGAGATGAGCATGTGTTCGGGCGAGTTTGTGGAGATATACAGCAAGCAGCCGGCGGCGTGGGACGCGGTCGTCACCTGCTTCTTCATCGACACGGCGCCCAACGTGCTGGACTACATCAAGGTGATTTTTGCCGCGCTCAAGCCGGGCGGCGTGTGGGTCAACGGCGGCCCATTGCTCTGGCACTGGCAATCCAACGGGCCGAAGGGTGGCAACGCCAGCGCGGCTGCGACGCTCGCGGACAAGCGCTATGGTTCGTCCATCGAGCTCACCTACGAGCAGGTGCGCGGCCTGGTGGAGGGCTACGGCTTTGAGCTGCGCGAGGAGCGCTGGGAAGAGGTGGGCTACACGGGGAACGCCCGCTCCATGATGCGCTCCACTTATTCCGTGGCCCAGTTTGTGGCCGTCAAGCCGCTTTAATCGAGGTCCGCTCTGCAGGCCAAAATAATTGGCTGGCCGCACTCAGCCAGCCTGCCTGAGATCCTTCATCGATCGCGAGCAGCACTGACAGGTGGATTACAAGTGGCAAGCAACCCACGTCAAGCTTTCGGAACGTGCTCGCATAAGTTGTTCAACATCCGAAGAAGCGGTCTTGACGAGGCTGTCACGCCCTCATGTTTTGCGCTGTGGGGCGCCTTCATTCCGTTGGCCTGCGCTTCCGTCGACAACATTGCCGCCGCCGCAGCGTATCACGCCGCGTGTCACGCCCCGTCGCCCCACTGATCATGCAGCAGCGGGCCTCCACACGCTGCCGTCGTCAAGTGACAACGCGCCTGAGGTCGCTGCGCAGCTGCTCGGCGGACAATTGCGCGTTGAGGTGGTCGAGCCCCGTGCCGTGCAAGTTGCCCCAGTAGGTACGGTATGAGTTGGAGGACTTGGACGGGCGCGTGAAGCTAAGGATGAAGACAATTGATGTTGTTAAGAAGAAGGAGATGGCGCGCAGAGCAACCTTAGGCGGTCTTGGTCTTGGGCGAGACGCTCGTAGGACGCACGTACGACACGTAAAAGAAGGTGCAGAAGAGCCACAAGTAGCTGGCGTACATGGCCAGCCCGAGGCCGCGTTCACGGGGTGCACGTGGCACTCGTCTTCCTGCAGCTCCATCGGCGCCTGGATGTCCCACGTGGTGTTGAGCGGTGACTCGAAGGTCTGCGGCGTGACAAAGTTCTCGTGGTAGTTGACGTACACCGTCACGGCCGTGCCTACCATCATCTGCAGGATCTGGATGCACGTGATGTACATGGCGTACTGCGTTGGCCGGTACCCCATCGCGGTGAGGGCGTAGAAAAAGTACATCATCGAGTGCACGGTCAAGTTCATGGCCGAGAAGATGAGCCCGTTCAGGCACAGCGTGGCCAGAGAGTGCCAGCAAAACAGCATCACCGTGATGTGGTGGTACCAGTGCAGCGTGATCAGCTTGCGCTTTCGCAGCACGATGAAGGCCGTGTCCACCAGCTCAGCACCTTGCTAAAGATGAAGAACACCGTCCACGTGCCTGCCGGCTCCATGACCAGCCAGTCGTACCGCGTGTCGCCGCACAGCGTGTGGTACAGGCCGCGCGACCACGCCATCTTGAACAGGGTCGGTACGGTGCGCAGGGCGCCGGCCACGCTAAATGCAGCGAGGGCCAGGCTCCACGCTGTCAGGGCGTACTTGAGGTCGAAGCCCTCGCGGTCGCGCAGGGCGCGCTTCGTGCCGAAAACCAGGGCGACGTACACGCCGGCGAGCACGAAGGGCACGTACATGTTGTCCGACAAAAAGGTGGCCACAGCGAGGATGCTCCAGGGGCATGCGCTCCCACTCGAACACGGGCAGCATGTCGTTGAAGGCGCACCACATGAGCGCCATGAAGGTGGCGCAAAACCCGGTGTACACGCTGCCGCCCAGGCGCTGCCGGCGCTTCTTCTCGCGCTTGGCGGCCTCCTCGTCGGACTTGCTGCGCGCGGGCGCCTTGGTGCGCGGGGTATCGTAATGAGCTTATCAGGCTCCGACCCCATCACGCCGCACGCCTCCGCCACGTTCTTCGAGTCGAACAGGTTGTGCTCTCCGCCGGCGGCGGTGGCCACCTTGGCCGTCTGCTCTGCGGCGCCCTTGCTGAGCGCTTCCACGCGCTGCTCGATGCGCTCCACGCCGCTAGCCAGCTCGGCCAGCGGGTCGCGCTGCCGCTTCTTGGTCTCCATGCTCCCTACCGCTACGGATTGGCGCCAACCTCGCGCTTGGCCAGCTCACTCCTTCTGCACCCTCACCTGCTCGTCCACCTCTCTGCGATGACGCGCGTATGCCAAAGATCCGACTGGCTACTCGCGCTTGCCTCGGGGCGAATCTGCGGCCAAAGGCGCGCTGGACCACACGTGCGAGCGCTGGGCGGACGGCGTCGCGCTGGCAGCTGCGATGCGAAGGGATCTGTCTGGGTCGCTCCGAACGCCCTCCCTCTGTCTGTGTCCGCCCGTCTGTTGGGTTGCTTGCGCAAGGGCACAACGTAGCGCGAGCTGGGCCGGCAAGACGCGGCGTGGGCCGCAGGCGTCGTCGGTGGCGGCCGGGAGGTCAACACACAATGACAGGACAAGGCGGGAGATCCCGGATGCGTGCGCAAGATGCGCAGACCCTCCACCTGCGGGGCGGCAAGGCGAAACAGCCTTTCACCCCTGGCCTGGCCCAGCACGCCAGCGCCACAGCCCTCTCTGCAGGCTGGTCTTGAAGATCGATCGACTGATTGAGGAGGCGACGTCACTCACAGCCGGGCAGGCCGCCTGGGTGTGGGTGGGCAAGCTCTTGGCGCCGAGCTCCTGGCATCCATGGCTTGCCCGCATTCATGAGCTTGCCTCCTGCTGCACGCCGTGGCCAGCTGGCGACGTGTGGTTCGCACGAAGGCGATGTCGCAAGGCCGGTTTCTTCTTCTCACCGAGAGCAGCGGCGCGCTGATGGCGACTCTCGGGAATCATCGCTCGATCGATCTCGATCGATCGATCGATCGCATGCTGTCGCTCCAAACCACGTCGCTCCCAACTCCAAAGTCGCGTCGTCCATCGTCGTGCGACACGAACGCAGACTCCGATGTCCCAGGATCGCTCCCAATTCGACCTGAACGCGAACCTACGTGATGGCGACCCGGAAGCGAACTCCGGGCGACTCGATACGACGTGAACGCAGACTGGGCGCGCGTCCCGGATCGGACTGGCGGAAAGTTAACTTTTGGGCGGGGAATCAGAGTCAGCAGATCGGCAACTTTGGCGACATCAGCACCATGGCGCCTGTGAGCAAGGACGAGCTGGCCAAGCACAAGACCAAGGACGACTGCTGGATCGCGGTGGACGGCCACGTGTACAACGTGACCGACTTTCTGGACGACCACCCAGGTGGCAAGAAGGCCATCCTCATGTACGCTGGCAAGGACGCCACGGAGGAGTTCAACATGCTGCACAAGCCCGACATCATCGTCAAGTACGGCGAGAGCATGAAGGTGGGCCCCCTGGCCTAAGCAGCAGCAGCAGCCGACGCAGCCGACGCAGCCGACGCAGCAGCAGCAGCAGCAGCAGCAGCAGCGAGCGAAAGTTAAATAAAAGGGAAAACGTCACCGTCACACCTGCTAGGGCGTCACTTCTTGCTCCAGCTCTCCATCTCGCGCCGATGCTGCAGCAGCCGCGTGCGCACGGCCTCGCTGCGCGCCGCGCAAGAGAGCAGCATGTGCGAGCAGTGATATAGGAAGAACTCCGAGTTGGCCGCCTGCTCCTGCTGCACCTGCGTCAGCTGCTTGACGAGCTTGGGCACCACAAAGTCGGCGCGACTCTGAGCGTCGCGGCTCGGCACCGTCTTCTCATCGCCTGCGCCCTCGCCCTCGCCCTCGCCTGCCCCAGTGCTCGCGCCCGCGCCGCCTTCCTCTTCAAGCAGCAGCAGGCCCTGGATAATCCGGAGCGGGTGCAACACCTGCACTTGAACGGCCGGGTTGGTCTGCCGGAAGACGCAGTTGGTGCAAAAGGACAGCAGAGCGAGACCAAACTTTGGCGAGACCAGCGTGAGCCGCTCGGCGAGAACCCGCAGCTCCCCTGGGTCGTGCAGCAACAGGCGCTCCAGGAAGGGCGCGTTGTGCGCCAGCGTGTCGATGGATACCGACTCGAGCGGCGGCGGCGGCTGTGCCTCCTCGTCTTCCCCGTCCGCCTCGCCCTGCTTCTGCGCTGCCCCTTCGTTGCCCTCCATGGGGCTTGGGGGGAAGGCGGCGTCGGGTCGCTCACGTAGCTGACCAGCAGATTGATGAGGCGCGCGATGCTGCGCAGCGCAAAGGCTGCCTGCGGGGCCAGGCTTGCCCCGGATGGCTTGGGCGTCTCGGACATGTACACCTCCGTGAGTCGCGGGATGAGGCTAAAGCGCCGCAGCTGCCGCTGCTGCAGACGGCCCAGCTGCGCATACGAGTTGAGCATGTTAAAGTACTCGGGACAGACGTGCACGCTGCGAACGACGGCCCCAAGGTCCGTGATCCAATGTGATATGAAGCGCTCGGCAACAGCCGCGGGCGCTTCCGTCGTCGTCTTGATGTCGCCCGCGCCCGTACCGACGACACCCACGGCGTGGCGCAGCGCGGCAAGCAGCACCTCTGCCACTATATGACGCAGCAGGGCCTTGGGGCTCGCAAAGATACCCAAGACCCACTCGCGGCTGCAGAATTGGCCCAGGACCCAGCGGGACGCCTCGCCGCTGCGCGGTAACAGCTCCAGCAGGCGCTTCTTGTGGTGGTCCAACACGCCGTCCACGAGGTGGTTCCAGCCGTGCGCCGCCACGTCGACCAGAAAGCGCATCGTGACCTGCACGGCGCGGAGCACGACGAGGCGGCGGCGGTCCTTGGCCAGGGACCGGTCCCGGGAGCACGCCAGCGCGACGCGCTGCAGGTTCCAGACGAGCTTGAAGGTGGCCGCGTCAAACGCATAGTTGTGCTTGATGAAAGTCAGGTTGTCCTTGAGGATGGCGTCCACCACGTACGCCGGGAGCCGCATCATCTGCGAGCTCTTCCCGAACTCGGTCTCTGCGAGCTGCAGGTTGTCGCGCCCCGGCGATGCCGGTGGCTGCCGCTGACTGCCGCTTGAACATAAAGTACTGCAGCAGGCTCGCGCCCTGCTCGTCGATGCCGTGCCGCCGAACGAATCGCGCCCATTGGCTTGTGGTGTCTTCCAGCGCGTCACTCATGCGGCGCGCCAAGCTGTTGCTGCCCGTACTGCTGCGCCCCCGCGGTTCATACGAGTCGCCGTCGGCGTGCCGGCCCAACATGTGCTCGTCCGTGTCCGAGTCGTCCTCCAGCAGGCCCTCGTCCAGGGCCTCCACAAAGTCCACCTCCAGCGATTCGTTGCGCAGACTGCTGCCGCTGCCCCCGCCGATCTCGGCCATGTCGCTCAGCGTAGAGTTAGACGGCCCGCACTGGACCATCTGCGTCTTGGCCTTGCGGTCGTAAACCAACATGTACGCGCTCCGCTGCTTGGTGATCTCCACGGGGGACCCGTTCGCGCGGTGCACGGTGTCCGTGCCGCCAAAGCAGTCGCCGGCGATGCAGTCGATCGGGTACGGCCAGACTAGCTTGTCGTTGAACTCCATCCACTGTCCGCCCACCTGAGGAAGCGGGGCTTGCGCTCGCGGACGAATGAAAAGTAGTGTCCCGAGTCCATTGTGCCCGTGGGGCGATGATGCCTACCAGCTCGTACTCGTAAAGCCCGTCGTCGCTGGGCGCGCTCTCCGCGCTTTCCAGGTCGTTGTCGCCCTCCGTGTTCTCCTCTTCCTCCTCGTCGTCCCCCCCCGCGCGGCCCGCAGCGCCGGCACCGGCGCTCTGGCCCACGGCATTCGACCGCCGCGGACTACTGGAACCAGACGTCTCGCTCTCCGGCCCGGATGCCTCGGAGCTCGTGTCTGCGTCGCCCTTGGCCTTGGGCTGCGCCTTGGGCTTGGAGCCCGGGATGTTGGCGTGTCGGCTCAGGTAGTCGTGCGTATACGGCTCGAGGTTGAGCGTGAGCGGAAACTCGAACCGATCGTTGAGCTTCTTCTTGGTCAGCGTCTGGAGGTCAAACTCGAAGCGCTTGAGGTTGACGATCAGGTGGTTGGGCGCCGTCTTGATGCACGTGCGCTTGATGGCATCCACAGTCTCGCCCGAGTCCAGCCGGTACTGGTTGTCCCCCGTCAGTAGCTCGCTCTGCACCATGGCGTCCAGGCCTTCCAGCAAGTTGCCGTGGCCACGAATGTCGAGAGGCAGGATCAGGAACGGCTCGGCGCGCTCCGACACGTACGGGTGCTCCGGGTCCTTGCTGATGATCTGGTTCACCAGCACGCCCCCAAAGTGGTCGCGCAACGTCTGCTTGGCCTCTGTTGACTCGGATTCGAGCCGGTCAAAGACCTGCGTCGCAAACTCGTTCACGTCCTTTTGCTCGGCCATGTTCAGCGCCGACCCGTCGAGCTCGCCAACCGCCTTGCACAGGGCAAGGGTATCGTGAAAGTGCTTGGTGCTGACCCGAAGCGACCCGAAGGTGACCTGGAGCTGGTGCAGGAGCGAGTCCGGTGGGGCACGCATGCCGAGGATCGCCTCCGAAAAGGACGGGATGTGGTACAGCTGCTGGAGTAGCGAGTTCATGTAGCAGGTCGCGCCCTGGTTTTTGAGGCCCGTGAACTGGCTGGCGTGCTTTGCTTGCGTTAGCGGGTTGTAGTTGGTTTCGTTCTTGAACCGCGCCACAAAGTCGCCCTTGGAAGACCCAGCAACACCCTCCTCGCTCAGCACGCCAAGCAACTCCTCCAGGTTGCTCGCGCAACCCTCGCACAACTCCCCATGAGCGCCATGCACGTGTCGCGACTCAATTCCGTCTTACAGCGCGCGCTGCGGTCGTGCAGAATCAAACTCTGTCCGCTGAGAGACCGCCGGAGCAGGCCCGGACCCGTGGCTCCTCCACGCTTCTGCTACGCGCGCTGGGCGACCGAATCGTCACGGGCCCGCCTGTGCCTCCACGGGACAGGTCCACACCAATCGTGCTCTCCACTTCGCGCCGGTCGCCCTCATATGACAGTGTCTGCGCGAATAGAAAGTCGTGGTACAGCAAAGTCACAAGCTCGTCACTGTGCGCGCGCTCCTTCAGCTCCGGGCATTGCCGGATTAGCGCCCGCAACAGGCGCAGCAGCCCAACCATTAGATTGTCCTGCCGGACCGAATGGAAACTCTCGAGCGACTCGTGCTGCATGAGCGCCCCGAGCGCCCGGTCGTACACCGAGATGAAGAAGGCCCGCGTGCCTTGCGGCGGCTTGTGCGACTCTCCGTCCGTGCTTGCGTCTGGGCGTGGGAGCGGCGCACGGTCTTCGACGTCCACCATGAGCAGCAAGCCGCTGAGGAGCACGTAGAACTCGTTGCAGCACTGCGACAAGTTGCGCAGCGCGCGGCGCGTAAGCAGACCCCCAGGCATGTCTGTCGGCACCGGAAGGTGCAGCGTGTTCACCACCGGGAGCACACTCGAGGTACTGCAGCGTAAAGGCCTTGCGTTCGTCGTGGTCGACTGCCGACTCGTCGCACGTGTGCACGAGAGAGCACAGCGTCAGCAGGCTCCGCACCGTGACGCAGCGCGTCGTCGGATTCTCACAATAGATGCACATTCGCTCAGTCCACGCGCGCAAGCCCTTAAAGTTGCTAAAGGCGGCCATGGTCTGCGGGCCGCCAACGCAAACGCAGCAGGCCACCAGTGAAAGCCCGTGTTCCACCAGCGCCTGAAGCTGTTTCGTCGTCCGCTTCGTCGGCGGCCTGAAGCATGGCTTGGAGCACACAGCTGACCAGGGTGCCACCATCCTCGCCTGACAGCAGCGCTTCGCGTAGGCCCACGCTGGGCGCCCCAACGACAGGGTCTTGCGACCGCTTCATGCTCGTCCCGATCTGCCGCGCGCGGTTCTTGAGCATCGCTGAGAAGCGCCGAAACGGCCCCTCCTCGGTGGACGGCGCCGCACTCCCTGACCCGCCAGACTGTTTGCCGGACGAGGGTGCCGGCGCTATCGCTTCCGTTGCGCCCATCGTTGTGCCGAGCTGCGAAGCGGGTCGGGCGGACCCAGCGTCAGCGCTGCCGCCGCCGCTGCTGTTACTGCGCCTCCCAAAGCTATCTCCGCCACTCCCGGGGCTTTCGAGGCCACTCGCGTCGCGCGTTGTCGGAGAGAGCGACGAGGACGCCATCGCCGAAAGGCTGCGGCGGTGCGTGAACTGGGAGGACGAGCTTCGGCGGTGATGCGTTTCTGTGCCCCCTAGGCTCGCGTCGGCCGACGACGTGGCTGCCATAGTGCTGCTCGTGCGCGCTTGTGCGAGCCGCGCCCAGGCGACGTGACGCCCTTCTCCCACTTTGCCCCAGTCGACGCGGCCGCGAAGCGGTCCAAAAAGGCAATGGTGTCGCTGCTACTAGCCGGCAGAAAAAGCATGACGCGCTCGCGAAAGTCCGCGTCGCTGAAGAGGAGCTCGGACGTGATTTGGAACAGCAGACACAAGCACTCGACGCGCCGCCCGCCGAGGAGGCTGTTGTGGTTGAGCAGCACCTCGAAAAGGTGCCGCAGACCGCCCTTGGACACGAATTGCGCCGCCCACTCGCTGTTGCGCAGGCGGAGCGCGCCGTCCAGGCCTGGGCCGGGTTTCTTGTTCTCGGATGGGAGCGGCATCGAGTGGTACGCCTTGCTGGGCTCCGTGAGCGCGTCAAAGATGGGCACGCACGACGCCCAGAACTCGGCCAGCCCGCCAGGGCTTGGCATCAAGTGGGCGCTAATGATGCGCAACGCGTACAGCAGCCGGTTAGTGGACCGGATGGGCAACAGCTCCTCCCAGTCGCCCTGGAGCGACAGGACGTCTTTGGCGACGCGCTCATCCAGCGGCAGCAGCAAGATGGCCTCCCAGATCTGCCGCGTCGCGATGCCATCCATGGTCACGCTTGTCTGCGCGTCCCCGATGGGCGGGTCCAGCAAGTCAAAGAGTTGCGTGAACACTTGGTCCATCTCCGGCTCGTAGCGCAGCTCAGTGTCGCTTAGAAGCTCGCTGGCGCTCTTCTTGCCGCCTGCGCCGCCCAGCGCTGTTTCGGTTGCCCCGCTCCCCACGGGGGCGCAGGAGGCTGGCGCGGGGTTGCTGCGCCACTCGCGGTCGAGAATCCCCTCATAATCCTCCTCCAGCGCCTTGGCCACGATGGGCTTTGCCACCTCCTCCATCTGGCGCTGCCGCGGCCAGTCCTGCTGCGAGGTCTGCGAGTTGACGGTTGGAGAGCCCTTCTTGGCCCCGCTTTGCTGCTTGGGAAGCTTGACGTCCAGCACCTTGAGCATGTCCCAATCTTGGATCGAGAGCGCACTGACGGTCTTGTCCATGTCGCTGTCAGATAGCGGGCGCATCTCGGGTTCTGGGTTGAGCCAGCAAGCGCTGGTCCCGCCCCGCTGCGCCCCGCCCCGTGCGTGGGATCGCGAGAGGGCCCTATAGTCGGACAGGTCAAAGAGCGCATGCGGGCGCTCCTTGGAGCCCAGGCGCGAATCGGTGCGGCACGGATTGTCCACGAGGCGCAACGTCATTGTGTCCGCGGGGATCTTGACGTGCCGCGCCACCATCGCGGCCACCTCGCGCATGGTAGTGTCCTGGCTCACCTCGAGGTGGAACGAGGTCCCCGTGCCCAGAGACACCCTCGCGCCGCGTCAGCGACCCGGGGTAGCCTATGGCTGGCGGAATGACTACCAGGTTGATCGTGCACCGCGGCTTGTCCTTCCGAAAGTGGTTGAGAAAGAGCTTGAGGATGCTCGAGGCCCTACGCGCGCGCCGTAGCCGGCCGCCCTCGTCCGCCCCGGAGGACGTCCGCGCGCCGCTCGGCACGGCCTTGTTCGCTTCCCGGACCTCTGCCACGCATCGCTTGATGAGGTCAAAGCGCAGACGCGTGCGCTTGGCCCGCAGCTTTGGGCTGAGCCGCACGTAGAGGTGGACCAGCAGAGCAATGGCCGAGAAGCCCACGTCGTGGCGCTCGGCCTCCAGGGCGGCGTTCCACAGAAACTCTATGCCGTCCACGGTGACACTGTACCGCTCCACGTGCTCGAAGAGCCCCCCGCGTTCCGAGTCTACCATGGCGCGTGCGAGCGCGCGCGCCTCTTGGTGGCGACGCGACCGCCGGCCCGCCAGAAAGGCGGCCGAGTTGGCCTGGCTCTCGCTGCGGGGGCGCCGAATGTTGCGATTGCGATAGTTGATCGAGAGGAAGAACGTCTGGTATACGCGGAGCGCGGTGGGTGTCAGCGTCAGGACGTCGAGCTCTTGCATCTCCTCCTTGAAAAGCGCACTGGGCACGTCGTCCCCGAGCACGGATTTCTTCAGGGCCGACAGAGACACTTTGGCAACTTCTGCTGTGGAGAGGTCGCCGGGCTTTCCACTTCGCGGCGTTTTGGGCGAGGTGGTGCCCGAGCCTGCGCCGCTGAGCCCGCCGCTGCCGGCGGCGCCAGCACCCGAGGCGCCACCGAGCGATGAGCCGCCGCCCGCACCCGCAGAGGAGCCGCCGTTCCCACCTCCAGACGCGCCGCCACTTGCCCCGTTGCCGGAGCCGCTGCCGCTGCCACCATTGCCGCCGCTGCCACTGTTGCCGCCGCTACTTGAAGAAGGACTCTTCTTTCCGCTTTCCCCGCCCGAGGCGCCGTCGGCAAAGTCGAGGTCAATGAGCTGGCCGCCGCTTGCCTGGGCCTTGCCAAACCACGAGAGCCCGAGGTCACGGGCGCGGATCGAGTAGGCGCCAACCACCACGCAGGCCCCACAACTCCTTGGCCACCGGCTTGCGCAGGTACAGAAACGAGTTGGTCAGCACGAAGAGCAGAAAGTCAAACCGCGCCGTGAGCTGGTCCAAGTGCGTGTAGCAGCTCCCTGGCAAGCGAAACGCATCCACAGGCGGTGCTTGCCGCGAGCGTCCACCCTCGCTCCCTTGCGCCAGCGGGGATGACGCCGCGCGAGGCGAGAAGGGCATTGCGCCGAACGCGTAGCCGCCCAGTTCGGCCATGGGCGAGGTCGGGGTCACATCGCTTTCGCTGGCGGTAAGCTGCAACGGCTTGAAGCGCCGGCCAATCTCCTGCTGGTAGCGCTTGACGTCATCGCACAGCATGCGGACCAGCTTGTGCTGCTTTTCCAGCTTCTCGATGATCAGTTCCTTGCGCGCACGACGGTTCTCTGAGATGGAAAACCACGAGGCCTTGGCCTGCGGCATGTTGATGATGATGCGCCGCAGGATGTCGAGGCTTTGCGGCACGGAGCGGCCCAGCTCGACATTGGCGATGCATTCGTCCATGATGCGCTTCCGCTGCGAGCCACAGCAGGCCTCGTCTGTCACGAGGCGCACGAGCAAGTGGATGGCTTCGCGGTGCAAGGTGAGGCTTGAGCGCGCGGTGGGTGCGCTATCGCCTGCGTCGTCTTGCGCGATCTCGCCCTTGGGCGAGAGTAGGAGCGGCGTGGCATCCTGCACAAAGCGCCACAGCACCAGGAGGCCGTACCAGTAGTCGTCATGCACGAAGGTGCCAGGCACGCCGGTGGCAAGCCTTTCATCGGCCTCGGCGGTGGGGCCCTCGGCATCCGCGCCAACTGGCGACGTGGACGGCTCGGTACTGCTGGCGGCGGGCTCTGCATCCTTGTCCTTGTCCTTGTCCTTGGCGCTTGCCGAGCTGCCCGTGTTGCTCGCCCGGTCTGCCGCGATGGCCACCTTGGTAAACTCGGCCACAAAGCGCAAGGTTTCGCCTGCGTCGTCGTAGTCGCGAAAGGGCAGCGCTGCCACGCTGCGCGAGAAGAATGCCATTCGCTGCTGGTGCGTGATTTTGCTCGCCAAGGAGATAAGCAGGCTCTGTAGCACGCGCATGGACGAAAAGTCGGCGCGCACGCAGGCCTGCCAGATGATGTCGAGGTGCTCGTCGAGAATGATTTTCTCGCGGCCCATGAAGAGCAGCACGGACGTGCTGCGGCGCAGCATCTCGAGGTGAGGTTCTTGCTAGCGTAGAGCTTGCGCACAATATCGACCTCAGCCAGCCACTCGCGCAACCACTTTACGCCTACGCTCGCGTACGTGAAGACTTGGGAGCGCTGGCCCGAGTCGCTACTCAGATTGTGCAGTGAACCCGTCCCGCCGCTCGCGTGTGCGCGGATGGCGTCCAGGATGTTGCGGAGTCCAAAGAGGCGCGACTCGATCGATGTGAGGCGCAGAAAAAGGGTCATCACGTCCAGCACGAGCTGCTCAGAAACCGCTTGCAGCGACGTTTTGTTGATGCCAACAGCGTCGCTCGCGTTGGCGGCTGGCGAGACCTTGGCGATGACGTGCGTGAGGTACCATAGCTCGCGCGGGTTGAGCTGCAGCTGACGGAGCTCGGCGTCCGTGAGGCGGGCGAGACGGGCGCGCGCGGCTTTGAGCATGCGCCCGGCAATTTTGAGCCAGACGCTTTCCTTGTCGAAAGACATCGGGCGGCGCGCCGCGACCACGAAGCGGACGAGGAGCATGAGCTGCTCGAGCGGCAAGAGACGCTCGGCGTTCTCGACGCGAGCCACTGCGTGATTAAATCCACCGCAGAGACCGAACAAGTCGAGGTTTTGCACCAGGAAGGCAGAGAGCGGGGGCTGTGCGGTTGGCGGTGGGTAGCCCAGGAAGCGCTGAATGACGCTGTCCTCCGCGAGCGAGCTGTCTGTGGTGATCGACGCCGAGGCGGCGGAGCGGCCGACGATCTCATACTGCGACGGGTGCAGGTCCATCTCGAGGACCAGCTGCCCCCCAAGAAGGGCGCGCGACTCGGGCTCCACCGCGAGCGTGTACCGGATGCCGCCGTGAAAGGCCCTAACCGTCACGCGTGCCTTGGCGTGCTCGCCTACATTCACAAGCAGAGCGAGGCCGACGTCGCGGCTAGTTCCGCTCAGCTCACCGTCCGCCAGCAGGTCGCGCAGCACCTGGAACCGGTATTCGTTTAGGTTGAGCCACCCGGCGGGCGGGTCCACGTTGTCCCCGTCAGCTGCGGCAAACTCGTACGTGTTGGTCTCCAGACAGTACGAGGTGAGCTTGACCGTTCGCGACGGCGCCGAAAGGTCGCGGTCCGGCTTCAACTTGAGCACCTGCCCCACGCGCTGGCGCATTCGCTCCTCGATCTGGCCTTGCTCGTGCGGCCAGTACAGCACGCGCTCGCGGTCCATCTCGACCTGCAGCGGGCGACCGTGGGCGTGATAAAACGTCTTGACCCCGGGCAGGTCTTGCACGCCCATGGCGACGCCCAGAATAGTCAGATCTGCGAGGTTGGACTCCTCGCCGCCCGCTGCCAGGTCGGGGATCTTGGCCCCGCCGGTGGCGCTTTGAGGCTGCTGCACGGGCCCGCCGAGCACCATGAGGACTGCGCGGTTGAGCTTGGCTAGGTCCAGGGGCAAAAGCCTCGCTCCGAGCACCAGCACGGACTGGAATAGCGAGTTCACGGCCCGCGCGCTCTCAACTGGCACGGACGTGCGATAGAACAGCTTGGACACGACTCGCGGCACAGT